>CM053615.1:70493938-70518399 GCA_028646535.1 Procyon lotor
TTTATTTATTTATTTATTTATTTATTTATTTATTTGACAGAAAGAGAGAGATCACAAGTAGGCAGAGAGGTAGGCGGGGGGGGGGGGGGGCAGGCTCCCCGCTGAGCAGAGAGCCCGATGCGGGTCTTGATCCCAGGACCCTGAGATCATGACCTGGGCTGAAGGCAGAGGCTTTAACCCACTGAACCACCCAGGCGCCCCTGGTATTTCATTTCTTTCCATCTTTTTTTTCTCCCTGTAAAAACCTCTGTTTGGAGTTATATTTCTTTTTTGTTTCTTTAATGAAAAAGATGTCATTTCCTAGATTCATAGGAGGAGGTTGCTGTAAAATGGAGCCCAGATGGGCCAAGTGACTTTCCCTACATTTTTAGTTATTACCATGAAAGGCTTACATGGCAGTCTGTCTATGTAACTTTTTTGTTTTTTGTTTTTCATTTCTCACAACGAAGCCTGTGTCAGAAAGGCCTACTGCCTCTATCGCTGAGTTTCTCGAGCTCTATGGGCCTTGTTCTTCAAGATAATTCTCTAATCTTCAGACTTTCACTGTCCAACATGGTAGTCATGCAGCTATGGAGTACTGAGAGTGTGTCTGATCCTGAATTGAGATGTGAAATTCACACCAGATTTCAAAGATTTAGTAGGGAAAAAGAAATATCTCATTAATAACTTTTATGTTGATTACATATCAAAACAATAATGTTTTGAGTGTATTGGATTTGTTAAGGGGTGCCTGGGTGGCTCAGTCAGTTAAAGCATCCAACTCTCTATATAGGCTCAAGTCATGATCTCAGGGTTGTGAGATCGAGCCCCATGTAGGATACCACACTGGGCATGGAGCCCGCTTGGGACTCTCTCTCTCCCAAGTGTGCGTGCACTCTCTCTCTCAAATAAATAAACACAATCTTTTAAAAATAGGTTAATTAAAATACATTATTAAAATCAATTTCAGTTATTTTCATTTCATCTTAAAAGGTAGCTGCTAGAAAATATAAAATTTCATATGTGGCTTCCATTTGTGGCTTCCATTGTATTTCTATTAGACAGCACTACTTCAGACTTTATATTCTGCTGTTACAATATAGCACAGTCTGCTTCCTCTCACACTTCCTTCCTGTTATCTGAACCTCCCCTAGTGTTCCTCCCTTACCATTTGTTTTCTCTTCAAGCAGTTTTCTTTCAGGATTTAACTTCTGGAAGTGAATGTTTTCTGAATATCTACTAAATCCTTGTGGACTTAGACCCCCAGTAGAATTCACCATCCACATCACCCTTTCTGTACTCACAGCATCCAAGTTTTGTCCATGACTCTCATATCTGCTTGTCCCGAGCCCATTCAGGGTGGGGTATTCTTCCTTGGGATATAGAAATGTTCTAGAAGTTTGGGGACTCTGTCTCCATCAATAGTCATGTATGTATGTATGTGTATGTGTATATATATATATATATATATATATATATATACCGGATATATATACATGTATATGCAAACACACATGAAATCAGCCATATAAAAAGATGATGTACAAAGATGAGCCATTTATAATGTCAAATGCTACAATCCATAGTGAAAACAGTTATGCATATCTGTGTACCTAGCACCAAGGAGATGCAAGAAGAAACAAATAGAGACAAATTGGTAATAAACTTTAATTCACTTCTCTAAGTTCATGACATATACATAAAAACTAATAATATAAAACACTTAAAAATAAAACTAATGAGATGAGTCTGGTACGTTATCACACTGACCAACCATTAAAAACAGTGATTGTGCATTGCTTTCAAGTGCTCCTATTGATTCACGAAATTGTGTGCTAATTCAAAAAACAAAGGTGGGAATAGTAAAATAACATTCTCTGATCAGAATGTAATAAAACTAAAAATTAATTACAATATTCACATGCAAATTTTTTTCTGCCTATGAAATGTAGAACTTACAAATAATTCTTAGGTCTAGAAGAAATCAAACCTCAAACTTCAAAGTGTTTAGAAAATAGTGATAGTGAAAATCCTATCTGTTAGATCTGTGAGAGGTAAAATAGTGCCCAGAGGAATATTGATAGCTTTTGAATATGTGTATTAATGATAAAAGAAAGAATGAACAAAAGTGCATTGTGTTTAGCTCAAGAAATTAAAAAGTTAAACCTTAAAAAGTTAGGAGGAAGAAATCAAAAAGAGAAAAGTGGACGCCAATGAATTAGAAAAGAGAAAAAATAATAGCATTGCTAAATCCAGGTCCTAGTCCTTTGGGAAAAAAAACAAGAATGTATCTTTGGTTTGGTAACTGAGAGAAAATAAAACTACACAGAACAATCATGACAGTTGGGAAATAAATACAAATAGAGCATTATAAGAGATACATTGCTCAACTTTATGCAAGTAAGCTTGGAAACTAGAAGAAATGATATTTTTCTTTGGAAAAAAATAATTGATCAGAATTGACTCCAGAGGAGAAAGAAATAACAAACCCACAAATTACCATAGAAGAAACAGAAAATGCCACCAAAGATTTACACACCTTCTTGAAAAATAAACCATCCCAGAGAGTTTTCTAGGGTAATTCTACAAGTTTTTTTAAGCTCCAGATAATTCTAATGCCATTTAAACTGTTCTGGGGCCTGAAATTTTTTTGAATGTTCAGATTGTTTCTGTGAAGCAACAGAGACATACAGATGCCCATACATGTCACATATGCATACATTTATGAATATTGATACAAAAATCCAAATTAAAATAATAGCAAACAAAATATAACCGTGCTTGAAAACAAAACAAAACTAATACACTATGACCAAGTGTTTACTATAGCATACCAGAATGGTTCAATATTTTAAGTTCTAATAGAATTAGTTAAAATCAATGAAAATCAATATTTTAAAAGATATCTATGTGATGGATGAAGCAAGAATAAAGTTAATGGTAGGATGTAGGAAGTAGATAACATGCTTATTCAGTGCAGCATTCTTTCAGCTTTGGTGTATGTTTGAGAAATTTCATAATAAAATGTTGGTAAAATATCTATTAGTAGAATTTATCATATTAATAGGTCTAAGGAGAAAGATCACAAGATCATCTCCATAAACCCTGAAAAGGCATTTGACAAAATTCAATATCTGTTCTTAATTATAAAGCATTTAATAAAATAGGAAGAGATAGTTACTTCTTTAACATAAAAATGGATTCATCTCAACCGATAAGCCAGCGTTATCCTTAATGGGGAAAACACTAAAAGCATTCCCATTAAAGTCAGGGTAAAACAGAAATGTCAAATATAATAATTATATATATAATTATTATTATATATAATGATATATTATATTAATATATCATAATGTATTAATATATTGTAATATATTATATATAATAATATAATACAGGACTATTATTTAGCATTGTTGTGCAAGAAGTAACCAGTGTAATTAAAGAAAGGTATTAGAGGTATGAAAATAAGAAAGTGAGACATTGAATTATCTTTATTTGTCTATATTGGAATATATCTTTAGATATATTCCCCTGTCCAGATGTTAAGATGGGATGATATGATCGTATAGCTATAACCTGAGAGACTCAGTTGAAAAACTATTACAAAAATTACAAAAATAAGATAGTTCAATAATATTGTTGGGTACAAAATTAAAAGAAGAATCAAGGGTATTTGTATACCACTCTCTTGATACTTAAAATATTGAGTATTTTATCATAATGAGAAACGTGATATATATGTGAAATACAGAGGCTCACAAATGATGACTTTAAGCATAGAAAGTTCTCATGTTCTTGGGTAGGAAGACTCAAAGATGACAGTTCTTTTAAAATTAATTTACAGTGTAATGGGTTCCCACTAAAATGCCAATAGTATTACTTAATGAAACCAGCTGATTCTAAAGTTCACATAAAAATGAACAAACCAAAATAGGAAACCAGTTTTTTAAATGTCAAGAAATTAGAGAGAAGTAGGGCACCAGATATTGGAACAGTGTAGCAGTGATACTTGTGTGTATAGACAGATCTACTGATATAAGTTCATAAATTCCATATAGATATAAGTTCAGAATTTTCCCAAATATGCACAGTAGTTTGTATACGATAGAGGTGGCATGTCACCTCAGATTGGTGGGGGGAAGATTGATCATTCAGTAATATGTCTTGAGATAACTCGATATTCATCTGGGGGGGAGAAGTTGGATCCCTAGTTTGTACCTTACACGATAATAAATTTCAGGTAGATCAGAAGTTTAAACAGAAAACGAAACCATAAACCATAGGAGAATGTTTTTTATAATCTGGGCAGAATTGATCTTGGAATAACAAAGGCCTTTCTAGAAGCCATAAAATGATTGATAAATTCAACTACATTTTTTAAAAAATCTGTAAGACAAAACCATCAGAAGCTAAATCCGTGGAAACTACAGATTGGGGGGGAATAATTTGCAACTCATCACAAAAAAGCCAGGTTCTTTAACATATGAACATTCCTAAAAAATGAAAAGAATAGAAAGACAGCCCCATAGAGGAAAAATGTGCAAAGGCTTTAAAGCACACGTTCTCAGTATGTGTCTTATGGTCCCCAAGAGGGCAAAAAATTGTTTCTTGGGGAGCAGAGTATCTAATGCTGTTACAATGGTTTGTGGCCATGCAGAGCTCAACTCTAAGAAATTAGTCTTATTCTTTAGTATTTAATTCCTGTTGATAGGAAGAAATGAAATTTAATTTTTAATTGGTTGATTAAACAAACTTATTAATTGTAATAATCTAAACTATAAGAAAATAATTGTAATAATTAATTAAAGCAAAATTTTCTCCTTTTAGGGTTGATAATGAAAATGATAATGAAAAAGTTGATGATGACAAAGGTAGTGAAAAATAATGAGAAATACAAATCTAAAAAAATGGTTGACAGAAAAGAACATACAGATGATTGTTGATCATATAAAAATAAAGCTCCTATAAAAGCTTTATGGAAATATTCTAGGCAGCATTATTCATAGTAGCCAAATGGTGGAAACAGCCCAAATGCCCATCAACTGATGAATGAATGAAGAAAATGTGTTAGATCCAGGCAATGGAATGTTACTGGGCTAAAAGTAAGGAATGAAGTGCTGACACCTGCTAATACTTGGATGAACTTGGATAACACCATGATAAGTGAAAGAAGCCAGTCACAATAGAGCACACATTGTGTGATTTTATTTCTATGAAATATCTAGAAAAGGCAAATCTGTAGAGAAGGTGTTTGGTTGCTTAGGCTAGGGGTGATGGGTTATTTGGAAAAGTGATTGAAAAGGGTACAGTTGAAATATTCTAAAATTGATTGTGGTAGTGGTCAGACAATTCTGACTAAATGCTAAAAGGCACCAATTTGTTCACTTTATGGGTGAATTGTTGTGTGAATTATATCCAATAAAGCGGTTACCAAAAAAAAAAAAAAAGCCAGTAGTAGTGGTTCTTGGATTTCTTTGGAATGGACTACTTTAGTATCTTTCAAAAGCTGTGAATACTCTCTCTAGAAAGATTCGTACATGCAGAAAAGTTTGGATTTAATTTCACTGGGTTTAAGGACCCCCAGATTCCATAGGAATCCATGTGGCTTAGCCTAAGAACTTCTGCAAAATATTTAGTGACATGGAAATATTTTCATTAATTGCCATTAAGTAGAAAACGCAGTTTTATAAAAATAAAATGATTATAATGAGTTCATTTCTGTAGTGTGTATTAACTTTTCTCATTCTGGAACATTTCTCGCTTATTCTTATACATTTCTCATTCACGTCTCCTTTTATGTCAGGTTGTATGGTTCTCTTCATATATCTGCACTTCTTTTTTTGCTATTTAATAATTTGTGTTGCTCCCTTGAATTGTATTTTTATTCCAGTATTACTTCAAATTTTTATTGCTGCCACATTTATTTTATTAATGGCTGCCTTCCCAAATGCTCTTCGTTTTTTGACTTTTTACCCTTGCATCTTATTTAATTTTCAAAACAACTATCATTATTGTTTCTGAATATAAAAGTCATCCATGTTCATCATTTTAAAATTCAAACAATTTGAAATATTAGAAAGTGAAAGTACGTTGATCATTCTGCCCCGAGAGAGAGCCACTGTTTATTAGTTGTAAGTGTTTTTCAGTTAATTAGCTGGGGCTTCCGAGATAGAAAAATCATATCATCTTTAATTAATGTGTGACAAGGATAATATTTGGAGGATATTAAGCCAATGTGTTTTCTTTAAAAAAGAATCTTAATTATGAAATATCTTAAACATACAGAAAGGTACAGAAAAGGATAGAACATATTCATTTTACCATTGTCAGAGTTTGGGAGCCCTCCTACCCGTCCCTTCCTTCCCCTCCACCCCCAGGGATACCACTCATCCACATATGTTTACAACGTAAGCATATATCCACAAACAATACACAGAATTGTTCTGTGTGTTCTTCAGTGTATTTGAATCGTAGAATTGTTCTGTGTGTTCTTCAGTGTATTTGAATCGTAGCATACCGTCTGTAACTTTTTAAAAGATTTTTGCAATTTACTCATGTTGGTACACACAGATGAGTTTCCATTTTACCTGCTTACTAGTATTCCACTGTATGCTTGTTTTGCCATTTCCCTTCTAAGGTCCGGTTGTTGCCATTTTTAAATGATAACATAGAGTACATGATAAACATTCACATCCATGTCCTTAGGGACACCAGGGAAGATTTATCTTGGGTAGATACGTGGATGCGGAAATGCACCTTCCACTTTACTAGGTCCAATATTATCAAAATAACTCCAGTGTGATGATACCAGTATGCATTCCCACCAGCACCACGTTCTGTAGGAGTGCTTGTTTCCTGCGTCCTCCCCATCATTAGGTACCATCTGATTGGTTTTTTTTTTTTTTAAAGATTTTATTTATTTATTTGACAGAGAGGAGAGAGATCACAAGTAGGCAGAGAGGCAGGCAGAGGGGGAGGGGAAGCAGGCTCCCCGCTGAGCAGAGAGCCCGATGCGGGGCTTGATCCCAGGACCCTGAGATCCTGACCTGAGCTGAAGGCAGACGCTTTAATGCACTGAGCCACCCAGGTGCCCCGGTACCATCTGATTGTTAAGTTTTGCCAGTGGATGGATACAAAATGTATCTTGTTGTCGCTTTAGTTGCATTTTCTTGATCACCTGTGAGGTTGCAGAGCTTTTCACATATTTATTTACTGTTGAGGTTTTCTCTTCAGGGTCCCTGTTTATAGCCTTTGTCCATTTTCCCCCTCATTGATTTGTAAAAGTTCATTATATATTGTGGACACTAATATTTTGTTGCAGATCGTTTCTCCCAGCCTATGCTCTGTTTTCACTTTGTTTATAGTATCATTTATTGTATACAAATACTTTATGTACTGAAGTTTATCAATGTTTGCCTTTATGGTTTAGTACTTTTTCTGTCTTGCTTAGGAAATCCTCCCCAGTCTAGTGTCATAAACAACATGTTCCTATATTTATTTCTAAAAGTTTCAAGATATTTTCAATTTATAATTTGTCTTTAATCCATCTGGAATTAATTTTTTATATGATGTATAATTTTTATATGGAATTTTTAGGAGTTATTTGGAATTTTATTTTGTCTTTTCCTCATATGGATAGCAAATCATTCCAGCATTATTTTTCCCCTTTTGAACTTTTTACTTTAAAAAATTTCAAACATATACAGGAAACAGGATAATAAACCTCATATTCTTAATCATCCATGAATGCTCATTTCATTGCCAATCTTGTTTTGTCCATAGCACAAATCATTCCCTCTCATGAATTATTTTAAAGCAAATTCAGACATCATATAATTTCATCTGTAAATATTTCAGCGTGAATCTTTAAAAGATCAGGTCTCTTTTGAGCCGCAATAACATTATTATGTCTAAAAAACATCAATTCCTAATACCAATAAACAGATTTCTACAAATCATATCATAATTTTCTTTTTGCAATTGGTTTGAATCAGAATCCAAATTCCATATATTGTTGTTGATTGAATTTTCTTAAGTCTAGTTTAATATATGGACATCTCCTTTCTTTTCCCCCCTCCTTGAAATTTATTTATTAAAGAAACTAGACTGTTGGTTCTGTACAGAGTCCCACATTGTAAGTTTTCCTAACTGTATATTTGTGGTGGTACCATTCAACATGTTCCTCTGTCCTGGTGTTTCCTATAAACAGTTTAGAGACCCGGTGACATTCAGGTATGACATTTGGCAAGAATACTTCATCCAAGATGCTGTGTATTTCCATCAGCAGGTGTATAATGTCTAACATCACATATTTGGGGTATTAACAACCACTGATGTGCCTAGATCCATTATTTCAATAGGGCTTGGAAAATGGCAATATTCTAGTTCCATCATTCCATTATCCTGTATTATGGTATCACTTATTGAACAGTCCATTCTTTTGTCACTCATTTGTGCTTGTCCCGTATACATGGGGCTCCGTTTCCAGGCTCTCTTTACTGTTCTTTTGACCTATTTTTCTGTCTTGGCACTGATGCCACATTTATTTGAATTACTCTAGCTTCATAGTAAGTCTTCATATCTGGCAGAAGACTACATCACAGAATACATTACCTTACACACACACTGAAAAAAAAAGCTCTTCTTGACCCTTTATAGTTCCATAAATATTTTGGAATCTGCTTATCAAGTTCCATGGAAAACTCCCTTGATGTTTTGGAATGATACTGTGTCAATTCTATACTTCAGTTTAGAGAGAATTGCCATCTTTGTGATATTGAGTCTTTGCATCCACTAACATGAGTTACTTATCTGTTCATTTAGCCCTTTTATATCCTTCGGGGACGTTTCATAATTTTCAAAGTTCTTATGCATCTTATGGATGTTATCATTGTCTTCTTTCTGAATTACACTTTTTAACTGTTCCTACTGTTTGGGAATGCAGTCAATTTTTATATATGGGATTTGTGTTTAGCAGGCTTGAGGAACTCTATTCTTCTGATAGTCTGTTGGTAGATTTTCTTGGAATTTTTTCAGAGGTATGCAATGATTTTTAAATCTGGGAGTAATGACAGTTCTGTCATTTCTAATCCATATATCTTTTGTCTTTGGTCTCCTCAATTGTATTTGTCTAATATTGAATACAATGGTGATAGTGATCTTTTTTTGCTTCTTTCTGAATTTCACAGAAATGCTTTTTGCTCTTCTCTATGATGTATGCTGGAACTTTTATTTTGGGCTTATTTTTTCCAGCTTTATTGAGATATGATTGACATATAATATTGTGCAAGTTTAAGTTGTACCGTGTGATGATTTGCTATACGTATATATTACAAAATGATTATCATAATAAGGTTAGTTCATTCTCACCTCACATAATTACCATTTTTGTTGTGGTGATGGTGGTGGCCGTTAGGAGAGCATTTAAGATTTACTCTCTTAGCAAAAAAAAAAAAAAAAAAAAAAAGATTTACTCTCTTAGCAACTTACATATGTACAATACAGAATTCTATAGTCACCATGAGGTATCTTCCCCAGAACTTAATCATCTTACAGTTGGAAGTTTATGCCCTTTGACAAATACGTACTGTTACGAGACCAGATAAGCTCCTTTCTGTTTCCAAGAGTCAGAGACTTAACCGACTGAGCCACCCAGGTGCCCCAAGATTCTTACATCTTTTCCCTTATTGTTTTGTGTCATTATGTAACATCATTGTTTATCTCTACTTTTGCCTCAAAATCTATTTCACCAAATGTTAATATAGCTACACCACTTTTTAAGTTATTTTTTAATTAAATATCTCTGATTTAACATTTTCTGTTATTTTCAGTCTTTCTGAGACATAATCTTACACTCCTTATAGCTGCTTGCTCTTTTCTTCCCCAATCTAATCATCTTTGTCTTTTAATTGGCAGAGCTGGTCCACTTATATTTATTTTTAATACTAACATGTCTTTCTACCATCTTATTTTGTCCTGTTTCCTATGCTTTCTCTTTATTTATTCTCTCCCTGCTCCTATTTTCTGCCTTGTATTTGATGGATCAGATTTCTTTATTCCCTCCCTTCCTTTGTTCTCTTCCAGTGGCTTAGAAGTTCTACCATCTATTTCTCTGCTCTCAGATGATAAGCTTAAATTTTTATAATGCATGCTTGAATTACCAAAAGTCGGAAGTTAATTGGTATTCACACCCTCCTCCTAACCTATTCAGGGATCTGATGACCACTCCCTCCTACACTATGTGTGTTTTGTCTAGAAATCTAATTCCACATTGTTTTAAGACTTCTCCAAATTAATTCTCTGTTTACTATCTGGTCTCCTCATCTCAGGGTTAATGATCTTCAGTTGTACACCTACAGCTCTGGTTTTTTAAAATATCCCTCTTTATTTTTCATATCTGGGCATTTTCATTTATGTGTACATGTGTATTTATGTGTATTCATGCGTGTGTGTGTGTGTGTGTGTGTGTGTGTGTATGAGAGAAAGAGAATGAATAGGTCTGTATTTTGAAAATTTTGTGGAATATTTTATATAGGATTTCTATAAATATTCTAGGAATATTTATATAGGATTCTAGATGAGAGCAGAAAGGGGCACCACATTATTTCAATTTGCCATATTGAGTGGCAGAACAGATTTTTTTGGCATTTATGTACATGCGCTTTAAGTAAATACAGTTTTGCTGTGGATTTTTTTTAACATATAGAGTATCATATTATATATGCTATTCTGTATCTTTCTTTTTCTATCAGTAATAAGCATCTTTCCTGTCTATATCTATGCATCAAACTGATTTTCACTATTGCAGTTTATTGCATAGTATGGATTTAATATAGTTTATTCAACCACATTTTGCTTGGACACTAAGATTATTTCCAGATTTTGCTATTAAAGGGAATGTTGCGGTCAAAAATCACGTACAAGCTGCCTTAGGAATGCATGCCAGGGTTTCTGTAAGATAGAAGCAAAGATGTGGTGTTGTCATATAGAATATGCATTTTTTCATTTTGATGCTGCCTCAACGCTCTTCAAAGTGGGAATGCCATTCTATGTACATTTTCATATACATTTTGTGTTCTTCTCATACTGTATAAACCTTTTACCCTCATCCTGTCAACACTTTTATACTTGAAAAAAATTTACTAAACTCGTGGTTGAAAACTCTCCCTTTGTTTTGCTTTGCATTTAGTCCCCTGATTACTAGTAAAATGAAACATCTTTTATGATATGATTACTGCCCATTTGCATTTCCTTTTCTGTGAATTGCCTGTTCATATTCTTTCTCCATTTTGAATTCTAGATTGCTTGTATTTTTCTTTTTTCTTTTTTTAAAAGATTTTATTTATTTATTTGACAGAGATCACAAGTAGGCAGAGAGGCAGGCAGAGAGAGGGGGTAAGCAGGCTCCCTGCTTCCCTGCTGAGTAGAGAGCCTGATGCGGGGCTCTATCCCAGGACACTAGGACCATGACCTGAGCCGAAGGCAGAGGCTTTAACCCACCGAGCCACCCAGGTTCCCCTATTTTTCTTAATGATTTGTAAGAATAAGGCTTATAGAATAGTCAGCTTTACTAAACATTGTATTGATGTGCTTTTTTTGTGCTTTATTTTTTGTGCTTTATTTAAGAAGTTTCCTATAGCCCAGGTTGATGATACGATCTCCTAGATTTCTCCTCATACAATTGTTTTGTGTTTCGCTTTAGGACTTTAATCCATTGAGACTTTTTCCTTATGGATAGTGTGAGGTAAGGATCTACTTTTATTTTTTCATACGGGAAGCATCTGTCAAGGGATGCGTAACTTCCTCGCACATTTATATTGCATCTTATTTAGATTAATAAATCAATAGGCAGGATATATCTCAACTCTACTCAGTTCTCTTACCTATTGATTTCTCTTCTCCTGTACCAATGTTACAGCATTTTAGTTTCTCACCATTTTAATTTACAAAGTTATGAATCTTCCAGATGAAAACATAGACTCTGTTTAATGTTTATTTGGTCAGTCTGTGTACATTTGCTCTTGCATATTAATTTTAGAATCAGCTTGTAAAATTCCATGAAAAGTCCTCTTGAGTTGCAGTTGATGTTATATTGATTATTTGAGGAAGAGTTTCTTTCAGGTTCCAGATGCTTTGAGCTTTTTATTTGTTCAAACTTTCCTCCTGAACCTCTTATTTTATTGCATTTAGGTGAGAAAATACAGCCTTCTTCCTGTAATAAATATTTATTGAGCACCGACATTACGTCAGCCACTGAGCTAGGCACTGAGAATCAGTAGTGACAAGATAGTCATGTTCTCTGCCCTCATGTGGCTTAAATTTCCTTAACATTTCCTTTGTGGGCTAGAAAAGTGTTTCAATTTTTTTAAAATACCATGTGGAACGTTTAAGGTTATGTATTCTATGTATGTAGATTATAGATTTTGAAATATATCTAGTAAATAACTATTAATGAAATTATTCATATCTTCCATATTTTTATTTCTTTTTGCCTACTTGATTTGACAAAGCGATGCAATAATATTAAGGTATCCTATTAAGATTGTGATTTGGCTAAATTCATCTTGGTATTGCTAATAGCTTTTGCTTGGTATATTGCTTTTTAAAAAATGCTACCATTTATTAGATTTTTTAATAAAGAAAATGTTAAAGAATATTCCATAATCTCACCATCCAGATAATCCTTGCCAAGTCCCCAGACACACACACACACACACACACACACACAAGTAAGGAAATTTAGATTGCACAGAAAACAAAAATTCAAGTTTCCTGCTTCACTACCCCTCCTGCCAAAGGCAGCCACTGTTGACAACTTGGCAAATTTTGCCTGAGATCACCTTCTTTTCCTCCAGCATTGTTCCACAGAACCTCATGTTTCTGGAATGCCGGTGATGAACAGAACTCTCTCTAATGATACAGCCTCCGTGTGTCTTGGCGTAGGTGTTTTTGGGGCTGCTCCCGGCACCTGCCGCCAGTGCCTCTTGCTTTGGAATCGCTTAGGCCTCCTAGAGCAGTGCTTCTCAGACATTTATGTACACACAGATCCCCGGAGACATTGATCAAAAGCAGATTCTGATTCGGTGGGCCTAGGATAAGACCTGAGATTCTGCATTTCTAATAGGCTCTCGGGTAATAACCCGGGCTGCTGGTTCATCAGCCACGCTTTGAATAGCAAGGTCTTGTCCTTAAGCTTGTCTGCCCTTTGGCATCCCCTGGGGAGTTTTATAAACTCTGAATACCTGGGTACCGCTCCCAGAAATTCTGATTTAATTGCTGTGGGTCGTGGCCTACACAGGGCAGATTAAAAACTCTCTAGGTAATCCCAGCGTGCAGCAAAGTGTGAGAACCACTGTTCTAAAGAAGTTCACGTCCTCATCCCCACACTTTGCTTTTGCTGCACCAAGGGTGCAGATTTGCTTTATTCCGTGCCTCAGGGAGATCTTTCCCAGCAGTTTCATGTCCTCCTGTGTTTCACCTTTCGGGAAGGCGCTGTTTTTGTCTTAGGAGGTCCCCCAGAGTGAGAGGGAATGAAATCAGAAGGTCTGGCCTTTCAGAAAGCGTCCATTGAGCAAACAAATCTTGCTCAGTCCTCACTTCCTAAATGGGATAATCCTGCCCCGGAGATCTAACCTGGGCCCGCCTCCATCTCTCATTGTCCTGCTCAGCCCCCATTTCATCTGTCATACCTTTGCAGTGCCTTTCCTTAGAAAATGTGGTTCTCAATGTGGGGTCCCTGGGCAGCAGCCTGAGCACCACCTGGTAATGGGTTAGCAACTCAAAATTCTTGAGCACCTCCCCAGTGCTCCTGAGCAGAAACTTAGGGGGTGGAGCCCAGAAATCAGTGTTTTATCAGACCCTCCAGGGGATTCTTATGCCTACTCAAGTTTGAGAACGTTTACCCAAGATGCAGACTGATTTATTTGATCTGGGGTGGTGCTCAAGCATCACTGTGTTGAAAAGGTTCCCCAGGTGATTCTCATGTGCAGCCAGGGCTACAAACCACTGCCTTAGAGAGTCCTAATGCCTTAGATTTATCAGGCCATTCTCTTAGGGGCCAAGTAATAACTTGATCTTCAGCTATAACGGTTCCATCACCTTGAAACTCACTTTGTAACGCTGCTAGTATTTTGTGCTGATCTTCTTCCTCTTTCCTCTCAAATATGTCCAGAAAATCTGGAAGATTTTCCAGGAAGAAGATCTGTAACTCCTTGGTTTAGATGCCCTGAGGTCTTGAGAGGTCCCGGTTGCTCCAGTGATATAATACACTGTGTGTGTGTGTGTGTGTGTGTGTGTGTGTGTGTGCATGCATACATGTGTTCATATGCATGTTTGTGTGTGCATTCGTGTTTGTGCACATGTACATGTGGGTACATGTGTGTGCGTGCGTGTGCATATCCATTTGTGTACACGTGTGTGTGTGTGTGAGAGGGGCAGTTTCCTACTGGCTCCCTGGATATGGTTCCTTTGGGAGAATCATTCCAGTCTTTGGCACATTTCCTCATGCGCCATTTCTGGCGTAGAAACAGCTAAGATGTGGCCCCTTCTCTAATTCTCAGTCTCACTTTTCCTTTCATATTAGTCTCTTCTGCCTCAAGGTCCCATTTGACATTTTATTGCTATCCAGTCTGCTCCAAAGTTCTCAGTGTTTCTCTTCCTCCACTCAGAGGGGCTGTTTTTAATTGTTTTCTTTTTTTCACCGCTCCTACTCTGATAGTCTGAGGTATACTTTTCTCTGTATACCTCAACTTTCTGGACAACTTAATTCTTAGAGGCAGAATCCTCCACAGACAGCATTTCTTAACCTCTCTGTAGTTTGTGGGTTTACAGTCATTTTATTGAGTGATTTCTCTGTGCACCTAAGAAGACAGCACATCTCTTTGTAACAGCCTCCCTCTTCCTTTTTATTGGTACATTAATAAAATATGCTGTTCTCCTCAGAGTGAAGTCTCAATTTGGATCTCTAAAATCCAAGGCTATGATTATTCCAGAGCCAACTTTAGACCATATGGTGGGGAGTGTGACCCATAAGAGCCTGGGGCATGCCACATAAATGCACAGCTTCCCTTGGCCCTGAGTGCACCGCGAGTCAACACAGAAGGGCCTGGAATGGTGGCTGCCTACCTGTGCTGTCTACCCGACTCACATACTAAGAGTATAAGGTGGAGGCTCACGCATGTACATTGTGTACCATACATGGAACTTGAGCACAGTATAAATGTTATGGAAATAACAGTAAGAACAAAAAGTAGTTGTTTCTCTCCTTTGCATCAAAAAGGTTAACGCTGTAGGTGCCTAATGGCCTCCCAAGATGTGCATGTCTTAGTTTCCAGAACCTGTGATTTCACCTTACATGGTAAAAGGGATAGGCTGGTGTACTAAGTAAAGGATCTTGAAATGGGAGAATCAGACTAGATTATCCCAGTGAGGTCTAACTGTAATCCCAAGGGTCCCTATAAGAAGGAGGCAGGAAGTTCAGGGTGAAGAAAAGTTGATATAACAACAGAAGCAGAGAGAGGGAGAGGTTGGAAAGATGCTAGGCTGCTGGCTTTGAAGATGGAGGAGGGGGTCATGGGCCAAGGAGTGCAGAGGGCTTCTAGAAGCTGGGAAAGGCAAGGAAACAGATTCTTCCTGGAGCCTCTAGAGGCAGTTCAGCCCTCGCAAAACCTCAGTTTTGACCCAGTGAAACTCATTTTGGACCCGTGACCTCCAGAGCTGTAAGACAATAGATTTGTGTTGTCCCAAGCCACTAAGTTTATGTTCGTTTTCTAGAAGAGCAGTAAGAAACTAATACAGTATATGGGTATGGATAAAGTGCTTTCTTTTCCCTCTCATCAGAGCATCCTCTGCTCTGCCTGTCTGCTGAGGCCCCACCGCTGCTGACACCTGCTGAGAGCCCCCTGCGTGGCCCATGCCGAAGCATGCATTGTGTATGCCGGGTCGAGCTGTAGCAACCCTTACCCTGAGGCCTGGATGGACCCACATAACCCACTTTGGCTGAGGCCCATGCCTATATAAAAGCAGCACCTCACCAGTGGAAACAACCTGATGGCATAGCCCCACCAAAACCCTTAGCCCTTAAATATTAATTTGCTCCCCAGATTCCACTCCTAGTCCAATAGGTGTAAGCCCAGTGCATCAGATGGTAACCCTCCCCTGAATGAGCAGGTCTCCCACCCACAGGGGAGCCTTCTCCTCCCTGAGGATCAAGCCTGTGCCTGCGCATGTAAGACTTGGAGGAGATGTCCAGAATGGTGGCTTCCCGGGGACAGCTGGCTCTGGACAACAGAGCGGGGAAGGGGCCGAGCTAAACTCTGTTCCTCACCCCAAACGCACCTCCAGAGCAAGTTCCACCCCATCTGGAGGGAGAAGTGAGTGGATGGGCTGAGGGGTGGGGTTGTTACACTGCCAGAGCCCTGTCCTTGTGCAAACACCAGGAGGGGGGTGGTGGGTTTCTCTTGGCACATTTCGTGTAGCTCGGCGTAGTCTGTCTCCCTGGCTCTCCGTACCAGCCCTGGGGGAGTGGAGAGTCTTCACAGTCTCATCCAGTGAAGTGGGACTCGGAGGAGTGAGGCAGCTTTCTCACAAGTAGGACGTGGCAAAGATGGGATTCAAACCCGCATCAGTCCGAATACACGTTTTTTTTTTTTTAAGGCAAAAGCAAAACCTATCTCATTTGGAACAGGTGACATGAGCCTGGGCAGGGACACCGCAAGTGGATAGGTTGGTTGAGGGATCTTTCTTTCCAGTTTTCCTACCAGTTTATCCCAGGCACATTCTCTGATCGCACAGTAGAGAGGAATTTGTGTACTTAGTTTTTATGCCATCTGTGTATATCTTCACAGCAACCACACAGCTTCCAGTCTATTACTATCCTCATTTTATAGCTGAGGAAACCGAGGACTCGAAAAAACAGTACCAACTTGCCCACAGTCATAGCACTAAAAAGTGACAGAACTGGGATTCTATGTACTGTGTCCACATTCACCATTGCCTGGATAATCAGTGGCATAAAGAACCAGTGGAATGGAGCAGACCATACCCTTTGCAGAATATATTGCTTCCGGATAGGGCAGGAGAATGCTGCTCGGCAAAAAGCATATTTAGTCCTATGTGTGAACCTGACAGGGCATAGCCTCTTAGCTCTGGTTGAGAGCTATCTAAAATAGATCTGACATTGTCTCTCTCCTTCTGAAAATCTTCTATGGCTCCCCATGGCTCTTGGGAAGAGTTTCAGCTGTTTTAAGATGGCCTCTGAGGCCCCACGGGGTCGTGTTCCTGTTCATCTAGCTCACCTCATTTCAAGCCACCTCCCAATTTCTTTTTTTTTTAATTGATTTTTGAATTATATAGCAAAGTTTATTTACATGATACAGTCAAACAAGAGTTCTTGCTACATCCTCAGTTTCACCTTCTATGAGACAGCAACTTTCAGCTTTTTGATCTCTTCTGTTATTTGCCTTTGTATTTCAAGGCAACGGTTTATGCTGCTGGGTCCACATTCCTGGAGAAAAATCTATTGATTCTCTAGTGAGAATCAGATGAAGATTTAGTTCTTTTACGTCGTATCATACACTTCCCTTCTTCTCATCCTTCCAACATAGTTGTATCACAACTTTTGTTAATCAAATACTCAATATTTACATAGTTAGGCCTATGCAGAGATTCGTCAGCTGAGCCATGTAGTGTACTATTAATGCATTCTTTTCCTGTACAACTTTTGTTTTTCCAAGAGTTAATAATTCATTTGTTTTTTTATATTTGCCTGGTTTTCTGATTCTTGACCACTGCCTCAAACTTGCCAGTGAACTAAAATACTCCTCCCGATATTATGGTCAAACTCATCAGGTAATCTATCATGTTGTTTTTTTTTTTTTCTCCACTGGACACAGCTTTCCTCTGACCTTCTGTATTCCTATGATGAGCCAGGGTAATTTTTCTCAAGGCCTCCCTGGCATATGACTGTCATCTTGATACATTTCCTTCCCATAATTCCAGGTTTTCCCTTTGCCTTTCCATTGGATCTCATTTCCCATATTCCATGCTTTTCGCTTTCTTGGTTTTCTCCCTTATTTAGCTGTAGCATATCTTCTTAGCATCCGGAAAAGGAATGCAAAGGTGCTGATACATATTTTTAAATCATGCATGTCTAAAAATGTATTTATTCTTCTTTTACAGTTAATTAGTAAGTAGGTGAAACTCAGAATTCTTGGCTGGAAATTATTTCCCCTTATCAGTTGTAAATCTTTGCCCCACATCTTCTAACTTCCTGAGTTGCTTTTTGGAAATTCCATACCATTCTGGTTCCCAACTCCTTGTGTACAACTTTCTTCATTCCTGAACGTTTCTAGGATCTCTCTTTATTCTTGGTGTTCTAAGATTTCATAATAATATGCCTAAATGTTCCCAGATTTTGCTTTCTATTTAAAAAAATTACCTTTATCTTTTTATTCTAACTTCTGGGTTCTCTTAACTTTACCTTCCAGCTTTTCCCTATTTTCTGAACATTCCCTTAAAAAATACATAGATAGCATTCTCATCTCATTTTATGGCTGCAGTGTCTTATCTTTCAGAGGATATTATTTATAGAGATTTCGTCAAATATTTCCCGGCTCCCTATATTGTCTCTCTTTCCTCTTACTTGCCTTTTCCTATTTTCCTAAAATCTCTGGTCTCCGTCTTTCATTCTAGAGACTTCTACAAGTGTCTGGTGATAACTTGCTGTCATTCGTTTTCAAAGTGCTGTGTACAGACCTGACTGGAAGCTCTGTGCACGTGAGTGGGGTTCGTCCCAGGGTGACCTGATGGACACCGGCTGTTTCACTGGAGGGCCCCTGATGGTCTCTGTGGACCTCTTTCCTTGTGCCAGGCAGTTTTCCCAGAAAAGAAATTTTCCAGTTGCCTGACCTGGAGGTAAAAGGAGGCATGGAGACAGTGTTAAGCCCGTCTGCCAGCATCCTGTGAGCACCAGGAGAGGGTAGGGATGCTAGTTTGAGTGTGGGCCTCACTCTGTGCTTAGCTAATGTTGCAAGGCCAGAGCCTCGAGCCAACCTCTCGGAGGGTAAACTTCGTGTCTCTAGCCGTGGTGGGAAGTGTGGTCGGTCCCCTGGCCAGCAGAGGCTTGAACCTTGCTTCTCGTGTTACTCCGTCCCAGCCCCCTTTGGAAGTACCTAGCCTCCATCCCTGAGCCTTTCCCAGGTCCCTGGGGCCAATTGGTTTGCTCCTAGTTGGCTTCCCTTCCCGCAGGCTCAGATTTCAGCTTTCCCTGCTCTGCAAGTCAGTTGCTGTCATCTGTTTTCCTAGGTTCCAAAATTTAGTTAATAACTCCATCTGCTTTTGTTTCCTCTCCTGTTCTCTTTATCCTTTGGGTTTATACATCTTTCAATTCCATTAAAGCCCATTTTGGTAAGAATTCAGGAGTGAGTGGAAACAAACACATCTTTGACCATCGATTTTACCTAAAGTTCCCTAACTTTCTCCATTGTTTTCTTTGCTTGAGCCATATCTGTTCTCTCTCTGATTCTTTTTTTTTTTTTTAATATATACGTATAGTGGGTTTTTTTTTTTAAGATTTATTTATTTTAGAGAGAGCGAGTGAGAGTGAGAGCACACATGAGCAAGTGGGGGAGGGAAAGAGGGAGAGAGAGAATCCTCAAGTAGACTTCCTGCCAATGTGTGGAGCCAATGCAGGGCTTGATCCCAGGACCCTGAGATCATGACCTAAGCCAAAACCAAGATTCGGACATTTAAGTGACTGAACCACCCACAAGCCCCTCTCTCTCTGATTCTTGAACATGTTAAGTTCCTTCCTGCCACTGGGCCTTTGCACGTGCTCTTTCCCCTCTCCTGGAACATTCTCTCCTTCTGTCACCTGCTCTTCACTTGGCTGTGGCTTATCATACATATCTCAACTTGAAAGGTCAACTCCTTGGACAGACCTCCCCAATCCTGAGCCTTCCTTCATCTAAAGCAACTCTAGTAGCTACCTCTGCACAAGCCAGAACTGCTTCCTCTGGATCCTCTATGGTCCACTTCCTCCTTCATAGATGCAGGAGGTGTTCAGAAAGAGGGAGAGAAGGAAGGGGAATTTCCTCCCAGCGCCTTGAGCATCCTGCTGGAAGCCCCCAGGCCCGGCAGTAGCCTCATCTGCCTTCTGACCATTTGTCAGCAGCCCTAAGAGCTGAGCTGGGGCCTGAGATCTCTCCTAGCTGCAGGCCAAGAGCGAAGGATCAGCAGAAAGAAGGCCTGCCCTTGGTCCTCTCAGCCTCCTTGCTCATCTGGGACTTTTTACTTACACTCTGTTGATCTCTGTCTCTGTCACACTCTGTGGGTCTCAGCCATTCCTCTGTGTCTCTCTCTGTGTCTCTTTTTGTCTCCATCTGAGTGTCTCCTCTGGGCCCCTGTTCTCTCTCCACTCCTCTCTCCTCCTCCTCTCCTCCCTCCTCCTCGTCTCCCATTCTCCCTTCCGTCCACCCACCTTGTTTTCCCTTTGTCTTTCTCCACATTTCTCCTGCGCCCTCGCTGGCTCTGAGAATGCCTCTCTCTGCCTGGCACCCCCCACACATGCACACTCACACAGAGTACCTCTGAGCCCTTCCCCAGCCTCCGTTCAGGTGCACGGTCGGTGGGGGCCTTCCTGCAGTGGGGTCCCAGGTGTGGTGTGGCCTGGTGGCCGGCCGGACAGCCTGCTGTCTAACATTCTTGTAAGGTTACTATTTATCTAGTGCAACCAAAGTTGGCACACACATCTGGCGCCTGGTACTTAGTGCAATTATTTATGATTTCCACCAAGATTTAAAAGCTCATCGCCGGCCTTGTAATGCAGTAACTGATTGCGCTGCTAATGTAATTAAGAAAAGATTATGATGTCCACGTGGCGTACCAGATGGTGGCATTCATAGTAATCGGCGTGCACAACTGGCAGACAACTGCACAAGGGCAGCCGAGCGGAGGCAGCTGGAGACCAGCGTCTTCCTCCAGCCACTCAGGAAGGAGAGAGGCTGTTGGGAGCGCTGGACAGGGCAGGGTGGGGGGCAGAGCGGACAGGGAGGGGTAAGGACAGCTGGAGAGGGTGGCTCCATCTCCCCTGACCTGCGGCTCCTAAGCTGTGGCCTCTTTGTTCCTGCTCCCCACTCACGCACTCGCACACACACAGGCACCCACGGCACATACACTCAAACTGCCGTAAGTAAGGGACTCGTTCCTTCATTTACTCCAAAGTATTAAATGACTAGTTTGGTTTGCTTTGGCACCTCATTGTGCTAAGACCAGAAACCGTACTGATAAATAAAGCAGACATGATCCCATTCCTTACAGAGTTCGACAGACTAGAGAAGGAATAAGCATTGATCGACTAACCATAGGAATAAATGTAAAATTGCATTGTGATCAGTGTTACAGATGAGAGGTGGGTGGTATTATGAGGGTTTTCACCGTGTACTTAACTTGGTCAAGGAGTTCAGAGAAAGCTTCTGTGAGGAAGCGACAACTGAGATGTGATCTCACCAAGAGATGAGAGGAGGGAAAGGTGTTTCAGCAGAAGGGACACATGCAAAGGCCCTGGGGTTGGCAGGGGGGCATGGCCAATACAGTGCCCAAGAATAGCCAAGGCAACCTTAAAGAAAAGAAACAGAAATGACGCCAAGACTTCTAATAAAGCTGTAGTCATTCAGACATTGTGCTTTTGGCACAAGGATAAACAAACTGACCAGTGGAACAGAGGAGAGGGTCTGGAAAAAGACCCACACGTAGATGATTACCACATTTATGACAAAGGTGACACCATAGTCCAGTGGGAAAGAGGTGGCTTTTTCAATAAATGATGCTGGGGCAATTGGATATCCATGTGAAAAAATGTGTCTCTAAACTCCTGCCTCCCATTAGACACAAAAATCAATTCCAGATGATTTGCAGAGCTAAATGTGAAAGGGAAAACAGAGCTTTTAGAGGAAAACATAGGAGACCAATCTTGTGACCTGGGAGTAGGCAAATCCGCATTAACAGGACACAAAAAGGCTAACATTTTAAATGAGAAACAAATCATAAGTTGAATGTACTAAAATTAAGAAATTCTGTTCCTAAAAAATACGGGCAAGATAGTGAAAAGCTAACTAACGAAGCGAGAGAAGATGTTCATGACACAAATATTTCACAAAGAACTGGGATTCAGAATATGCTTCTTAAAATGGCTACAAATCAATAGGGAAGAAAACAGGCCAATTCAATTTTTTTCTAAAAAAGGCACCTTAAAAAGAAGATTTTCCAAAGGCCGGTAAACATACGATGAGGTACTAGACTTTATGAGTCATCAGAGAAATGCAAATGAAAATTACAATGAGATACCACCACTGCCACCTACCAGAGTAGCTAAAATTAAGAAGGCAAAATATTAAACACGGAAGAGGATGGGAAGAACAGGAACCCTTGCAAACTGCAGGCGGGAACGTGTATTAGGACTTTTCAGCAAACTGTCATTGTCTACTAAAGCTGAATAAACAGATAGCCAGGGACCCACCCCTCAGTGTATATTAAATGTATACCCAAGACATGAACTAAAATGTTCCTCATTGTACCACCCGTAATAGTAAAATCAAGAATTCAAAACTGCCTGCGTGCTTGTAAATAACATGAATGAATTTATCAAAATAGATCAATTGCCGTATGTTCATACATTGGGATGCTACTCAGAAATGCAAATAAATAATGCTTATTACATCCCACATGAATCTCATAGATCCATTTAGGAGTGAAAGCAGACAGAACAAAAGCACAGACACTGGACTTACATCTATATCAAGTACAAAACCCGGCACAACTAGCCCACGGTGTTCGAAGTCAGGAGAATGATTTTCCCTGGAAAAGGCGAGGCTGGAATAGGATACGAAGTTGGCTTCTGGAGTTGGTGATTCTCTGTTTTGTGCTCTGGGGACTGATCACTTGGGTGTTTCTGGTTGTTAAGTTCTTGCAGCTGTGTACTTGGGACACATGCGTTTTTCTCTGTGTGGGTGTCATACTTCAGTAAAAAGTGTGAAGGCAGAAGGAGTAAGAGGCCGGTGTGGCTGCAGCCAGGGGAGGCTGAAGAGCTAAGTGGGGGAAACCACACGGAGCCTGCAGGCCCTGTCAGGGAACAGTGAAACCATTAAAGGGTTTTAGATGAAAGTTGGGGTGGGAGTCGGGGGCGGAAAGGGGGGTGATGTGATCTGTTTTGCCTTTCATACAGATCAGCCTGGACCTTTGTTTACAGATGACTGACTGATCGTGTGCATTTATCTCCTTTTTCTCCTCACGCTGCCAAAAAGGCATGGAAAGAAATAAAAAAGATATACGCTTACGGTGTTGAAAAGAACCAGGAGAGGATATCATGGGCTTGACCTTTCAACGAATTTCTGGAAACTAAAAAGTGGATGGGAGGGAGGTGTTGATGGAACTGCTCAAGGGAGCCGCGGCTTCCGTGCGGTCTGAGGGCTCTCCGGACAAAATGGTTCGATCCCACAGAACCTGCGAGAAGCTTGATCTCAGAGAGGCCACCATGCGCAAAGGAACGTGGGAGGGACCAGTGGGGCCTAAACCAAGCTGGCAGGAAAGCCACTGGCTCCTGCCCCTCCCACACTACGCCTACACACAGAATGCAAAGAACAATCAGATCATAAGAAGGGACTCGGAGAAGTTAAACAATGAATTGCTCCAGTGAAAAAAGTTTAATAGAATGCAAAGATGCATTCAGGGAGATCTCCCAGAACATAGAGCCAGGTAAAAGAGGCAGGAAATACAAGAAGAAAATAGGAATAAAGGATTTATTTAAGTACTGCAATACCTGACTAATAGTAGTTCTGGAAAATATTAATTTAAGGGGGGGGGAGTGCCGGAGGAAGAATTAACAAAGAAATAATACAAAATAATACAAGAAATAATACAAAAAAAAGTTTTCCCAGGCTGGAAGGCTGTGCATCTCCAGAAGAGATCCACTGAATGCGCAAGAAAGCGAATGCTTAAGAACCCACACGTAGACACGTTGACGTGAGATGTCAGAACCCCAGAAACAGAAGCTGTTAAAACCTTCGAGGAAGAGAAATACATGTTACCTGGAAAGGATCGCGTGCCACAATGGCATCAACTTTCTCCTGCCAACAGTGGATGCAATATTTTCAACGTCCTCGAAATTTTGAGGATGATTTTCGATGAGAATTTGCATCCCCGACCCAACTTGGTCAATGTAAAAAGAAAGATGAAAGATCATCTCCGAAAATTTACCTCCAGTGCATCCGTTTTAGGAGAAACTGCTTGAGACTGTGCTCAGGCAAAATAAACAGAATAAACCAAGGAAAAGGAATACGTTAACGTTCAGAAACTATGGACCAACCCAGAAGAGCAGCGGAGAAATTCTAGGAAATGGACATGCAGCAGATGGAAGGAGGAACGGTCCACGTTGGAAGTGGAGTCTGCCGGGAAGGGACATTGTCACATAATACAAAGCACAATGG
>CM053615.1:70518899-70542214 GCA_028646535.1 Procyon lotor
TTTTTTTTTTTTTTAAGTAATCTCCACACCCAACATGGGGCTCACACTCACATCCCCGAGATCAAGACTCGCACGCTCTACTGACAGCCGGTAGGGACCCCCTGGACTGTTCCGTTCTTGAACTGGTGTCTGTCCCCTGGGGAAGAGGTGTCTTCTCAGCCCAGAAACTAGAACTGAGCTGTGAGCCTGAGATTAGGGGCATGGCTGTGCCCCCAGGGTCTGAAACGTGATCTCTCACAGTGTCACTGAAGCAGCCTCACCCAGAGCAAACAAGCCAGGAATTGGGGGCTATGGTAGTCAGAAGAGTGCTCTCCCCGAGATGTGCGGGTCCTAATCCCTGGAATCCACGGATATGTTACCTTCTGGCAAAGGGCCATCGTGCATGTGATCAGGCAGAGCTCTGGAGATGAACAGGGTGGGCCCCGTATGACCACGATTGTCATAGGGAAACAGGGAACCGGGAGAGCTGAGAAGGAGACAGGAGGACAGAAGCAGAGGGCAGTGATGTGAGGCTGGCTTTGAAGATGAACGGAGCCATGAGCCAAGGAATGCAGACAACTTGTAGATGCTGGAGAAGGCAAGGAAAGACTTCTCCCTGCGAGCTTCCAGGAAGAATGCAGTCCTGCCTGGTGAAATCCATTCCAGACTCTCACCTCCCTGACCATGAGGTAGTAAGTTTGTGTTGTTTAAGCCACTCAGCCTGTGGTCATTTGTCATAGCAACATTAGGAAACTAACATGGGAACCCCGTGATGTTGCCAGTTCTTGGAGGAAGCATGGATGTTAGGAAGGGAACACTAGGGTGGGACCCGGAGGGGAGGGCCCTCTAAGGGGACTCGGGGCCAGGCCTTCCTCACCTCCCGGTGGTTATCTGAGGGGCTCAGCCAAGACTAAGGGAAAATTCTGTGCCAGGGGTCTGGGGAGCAGGCATAGGGCAGAGGGCTTCAGGGACTGAAGAGATAGCCCCCCTCCCTGAGGCTGTATGGTGTGGCAGCAGGAGAAGGTTGAAAGACTAGAGGAGGAGTTGGGGCTTATCATCGAGCAGCCCCTCCCCCAGAGTCCCCTTTCCCGGAGGTAAACTTGCAGACACTGAGTCTCCTAGGAACGGCTGCCTGAGACTCTGGGGCTGGGGAAGGCCAGACACTGCCATCCCACAGGGCTTCGGAAGGGACTTCAGGTTCTTTGGCCAATTCATGCCAAATTGCTGGCCCCAGAGAGAGACCAGTGAATTCTGACTGGGGTTAGTTACCAGACTGGGAGCTCCTCAGGTGCACGTCTGTCTTTGGTCTATTTCTGGACCCCATGGTAGGGCCAGCGGTTCCATAGGTACCAGTGAGCGCGTGTAGGGGACAGTAAGGGATGGGAACCCCAGACCAACATGGGGCGGCTCCAGAAGAGGGTACTGTGGGGTCCATGTAGGGACCCAGCTATGTTTTGGGGCTTCCAGGATGGAAGATTCCAGAGTACCTCAATCTTAGTTCCTCGTGCACCTGGATGAAATCCTGAGTATCTCTCTTGACTTTGTGCTCATGATTTCAGGCAAGGGCTCTACTGGGCCATCTCTGGCAGCACAACATTCAGTATAATCCTAAGAAATGACCTTGGGCAAATGTCTTGATCTCTCTGGTCCTCCATTTCTTTCTCTGTGAAATGGGTCTAGTCATAGTATCAAACTCGAAGTACTGTTATAAGGACTAAGTGAAATAATGAATATAAACTTCCTGGAATATATTAAGTATTCCAAAAAAGTTACCTTTCCTTTCTTGTTTTGTTTTTTTTTCTTTCATCTTTGAAAGTCTGGAGGGCACCTTTGTGAACCATACTCAGGCCTATGCCCATTAAGCATTGGCTATCCTAAGGAGAATTTTCTAGGATTGGTAGGTAATCAGACTTCAGCCCCGCCCTGGCTACTTCTCCTACTCCACTGTCTATTGGTAGAGTTTCTCAAGAATGGGTAGGGAATCCTAGAAATTATTTCTGAGAATTTACCTGCAAATGCTGAAGGACGAGAAAGCAAAAGTTCATAGTGGTATTTACAGTGGTAGAAAATGGAAAATCTACATCTCCATGGCTAGTAGTAAAGGTATTTTCGAAAAACCAAAATGGATTTAAGGAAAAGAGTATGCATCCATATAAAGGAATCTGAGCATGTTCTGACAATGATGATAATGTGTATGTTTGGAAATGGAAAGATGTTCATGATATATCATGTAAAAAAGCCATTATTAGAAATTATGAGCGCAGAAGCCCATTTGGGGGTGGGTGTGTATGTATTACATATACACACCATAGGAACATATACATACTTATCTTGGATATTTGCACATATCGTATTGCATATACATAACTATAAAAATGACATATGCCTATGTGTGTGTTCATATTTGTATATGGTTTTGTATATACACCAAAAAATTAGGAAAATTGTCTGAAACTAGGTAGACCAAAAAATTAACAGTTGAAGTGGTTATCACTGGTTAGTGGAATTTTAGATGCCATTTATGTCCTATTATGCATAGTTTTGTGCATTGTCTGTAAAAAATTTTCACTGCATATATACTAGCCTTTTTTCACTTTTTTAAATAATTTTTTTAGACATACCAACAGGATTGATAATGTAAGAAATATCATGAAACCACCAGTCAGCTTCAGACATATACTACTTTTATTGAAAAAATTATTTGAAGTTATTTCAAAAATATGTGCTCATTATTGCTCAGACAATACAGAAATATATAAAATCTCTAGTCAATCTCTCTTAACCACTGAATTGGGAAAATTTATTAAAAATTTGAAATAGTATGAGAAAAACGTCAAATATTTTTAGATGGAAAATTTTAATATAAAAATGTCCATCCTCCCAACACTGATGTATAAATTTAAGGTAATTCCTATTATATTACCATTTTTTATTTATTTTTTAAAAAGATTTTTATTTATTTATTTGACAGAGAGAAAGAGAGCACAAACAGAGGCAAGAGCAGAAAGAGAGAAAAGCAGGCTCCCTGCCGAAGGAGCCCAATGCAGGGCTTGATCCCAGGAGTCTCAGATCATGACCTGAGCCAAAGGCAGACACTTAACCAACCGAGCCACCCAGGTGTGCCATTTTTAACTGGATGAATATCATGATCATTAAGTACATATGGGAGAATTAATGTCTGACAATGGCCAAAAAATATTTAAAGGAGAAGGTCTTGCCTTATAGAGATTAAAATATACTGTAAGGCCACCAGAATCCAATAATATCGTATTGGCATAGGATTATTGTAGTGGCAGAAAACTTTGGAACAGAATAAAAACCCCACAAATACATCTGAGTATATATAGGAATTCAATATATACTAAATGTTTCACCTCAGTAAGAACAAAAAAAAAGGTTAATTAATAAATAATACTGGAGGGGCACCTGGGTGGCTCAGTGGGTTCAGCCTCTGCCTTTGGCTCAGGTATGATCTCAAGGTCCTGAGATCAAACCCTGTATCGGACTCTCTGCTCAGCAGGGAGCCTGCTTCCCCCTCTCTCTCTGCCTGCTTGTGATCTCTCTTTTTCTCTCTCTCTCTCTATCAGATAAATAAAATCTTAAAAAAAAACCTTTAAAAATAAATACTACTGGAAAAATCACCTTATCTATTTGTAAGAAAGTGAAGTTGGATCCATACCTCACACCATATAAAAAAATTGAACCCGATAGAGTAATAAGACTTAAATGTAAAAATATAAAAACCTTAAGAGAAATTTTAGCTGAATAGATGTATAATCCAGGGATTAGAAAGGGTATTTTTACAGGATTTTAAAAGAATCACGACAGGAAACCTAGAGTCTATAAAAAAAATGCATTTTGGGGCGCCTGGGTGGTTCAGTCGTTAAGCGTCTGCTTTCGGCTCAGGTCATGATCCAATGGTCCTGGGATCGAGCCCCGCGTCGGGCTCCCTGCTCGGCAAGAAGCCTGCTTCTCCCGCTACCATTCCCTCTGCTTGTGTTCCCTCTCTCTCTCTGTTTCTCTCTGTCAAATAAATAAAATCTTTAAAAAAAATGCATTTTTAACATAAAATTTGATCTCATCCAGTTAATTTTTTGATGTTGTTATTATCTTGGTTCTCAAATTCCCATTTGCTTATTTTTATTGTCTGTTTCTGTGCTGAGGTTTTCTCTGTGACCATTCATAATTAGCATATTTTTCTTCATGTCCTTGGACACAGTTACAACACTGCTTTAAAGGGTCTTATTTCTCAATTCCAGGATCTGAGTCACCTTGAGATTGGTCTCCATGGTTGCCTTTCTTCTTGAATATGGGTCACATTTTTCCTATTTCTTCATTTGTCTAGTAATTTTTTATTGTATCCTGGATACTATCAACGGTAAGTTGTAGAGACTCTGGATTCTATTACGTTCCTCTGGAAGACTTGATTTTTTATTTCATCAGGCAGTTAACTTGGCTGAGCTCAGACTCCAAACTCATGCCTCTCCATGGTAGGCAGCATGAAATCCCTCTTCAGAAGCCCCAGTTAGACTTCTGAGTTTCTCCAATGAATTCAAAGTTCAGAAAACACTCTGATGTTTGGGTAAAGTTGAGAAGCAGATTTGCCCCTCCATAGCTTTCTACCTTCTGGGATCGCTTTCTAGTCACTGTGGAAGCCCCACATTTTGTCCTCTGATTCCTCAACAAGTGAGCATTCAGATTTCCATCCAAGGCTTAGCCGGCTCACATGGCACCGCCTGGGGCCTGGCCTTGGGCACAAAGTTGTAAACATGAGAAACTCAGTTAATGTTGTTCCCTTCCAAGTGTTAGTTTCTCTAATTTCTGCCTGGGTGCGATCACATCACTAAGTCCTTCAGTCCCTTTCTATAGCCTTTTAAGTATTTTGCCCAGAATTCCTAGTTGTTATGTGTCAGAGAGATCATCTTTTACCAGGTATTTTGTCCTTATTGGAGGTGGTACTCTCTGACTACATAGAATTTAAACGTTTTTAATTCCTAAATTAAAGGTGGCTAAAGGTGGCTAAAGATTCCCATGAACAGAATGGAAAGACGAACAGTAAGTTGGGAGAATATATATGCCAGGACTCATGGCAAGATAAAGAGTTAATTTCTAGCTCTTACAAATTGTTAAGAAAAAGATGAAGCATCCAATAGAAAAATGTTCCCAGGATATGAATAGGCTCAGAGAAGAGTAAACCCAAATGGCCAATAAACATATGGAGCAAACTCCTAGTACTCAGGGAAATGCAAATTAAACTAACTCCTTGCCCATCAGATTGGCAAAAATTCAAAAGAATGTTATCACCTACTACTGATGGGGGTGGGAGGGAAAAATATATTTTCATATTTAACTGGTGAGAAAGAGCATTGGTGCTGCCTTTTTGAAAAGCAATATGGAAAAAAAAAATCTTGAAAAATTTAAAGATACATACTTTTTAACCCAAGCATCTCATTCATAAGAATTTGTCCCCCCTTCCAAAAAAAAAAAAAAAATTGTCCCATAGAACCAGACAGTGTCTGAATAGGAGAGTGTTTAAACCGTGATACATCTGTGCTGTGAAAACAAGATGTAGTCATTAAGAAGAATAGATTCACTTCATAAGGGTTCCCACAATATCATTAATTATAGAAATATGTGTAATAGGATCATTTTGTCACAGAGTGATCCGCAAGCCCTTTACATATGTGACTATATGGGCAAGTAAGGATATGAAAGGATTCATAACATTTTAACACCAATTGGTGGGATATTAGGGGAAGACCAGGGAGATGAAAAAGAGGGTAAGATTTTTTTTTAAAGTGTTTAAGTGTCTGGGAGGGAGACTCCTGTATGATATACATTTATATACAGATGTATGTGGAAGCAGAGCGAGAGAAAGGTACTTGAGGCATGATCATTAAAACGTAAATGGTTAAGTTCGGGGGATTATTCTTTATACACTTCTATTTTTATTTTTTAAAATTTTTTTGTTTTTTTAATTTTAATTTTTTTTTAAGATTTTATTTATTTGACAGAGAGAGAGACATCACAAGTAGGCAGAGAGGCAGGCAGAGAGAGAGAGGGGGAAACAGGCTCCCTGCTGAGCAGAGAGCCCGATGCGGGGCTCGATCCCAGGACCCTGAGATCATGACCTGAGCTGAAGGCAGAGGCTTTAACCCACTGAGCCACCCAGGCGCCCCTATACACTTCTATTTTTAAAAAATCTTTTAAGTTTGTATAAATCACATAATAGAAAACTTATAGCTATTTTTTTTATCACAAAAAAGATTTTGGGGGCACCTGGCTGGCTCAGTTGGTGGAACATGTAACTCTTGATCTCAAAAAGGGAAAGGAACGGAAAGGAAAGAAAAAAAGATTTTAAAACTACAGAAGTCAACTTCGTCTTTAGATGATGTCATGTTGTCCACGGCTCCCTGTATGCCTATGGTTCTTGAATTTTTATCTTTACTCCTAACCTGGTTAAGAGCTGCAGATTCATGACTAAGCTGTCTGTTTCACAGCTGCACCTGTAGGGGCATCTGAAAGGGGGCAGAGTCGGTGTGGCATGATTCTCTCCCCTTCAGTGGGGAGTGCTCATCTTTGCCAGCCCACCACCGTTTAAACAGTTGACCAGGCCCTTCCAGATCAGATGTTGGAAGTTAGTCCTGGTTCTTATCTCCGATTCCATATTCAGTCCAAGGGCAGCCCATCTCAGGTCTGCGTACAAAATATGCTCCCCATCCCGCTCTTTTTGTGCTAAGTTTAGTTAAGGTGGTGTCTTGCCGTATTTTTGCCTTTGCGAAGGAAGCATCTATTCAGAATTGAAAGGTAATCTGTCTAATGATACTTGGAAATTGAGTGTTCTGTGTCCCTGGCATTTCATCCAGTGATCTCCACATCCCAAGAGTGAGCCTTTTTTGAATCAGTTGTTATGTTGGTGATTGCAAAATGATAATTTTTCTCATTTTCTCATTCCTTGTATTTTTATTCTATGTTGTTCCGTGAAGAACCTTTCTCCCCACCCTCTCTTTGAGTATTCATGTGAATTCATGGATTATTTTTTAATTCAGTGTGCTATGATCCATTTTGTCATCTTTTTTATGGTCACATTTTCAAAAGTCGGCTGTTTCTGTCAAGCTCTCTTTTGATGTGTCCTCATCAGTCTTGCAAGAGCCCCGTGCTTTCTGGCACAGCAGAACTGAGATAATTGGGAACGTTGAAGTGTAACTTTATATTGGATTACACACGGGCGTGATTGTGGTAGTGTGGTCGTGTAGGAGAATGTCCTTGCTCTTAGAAGATGTTCTGAGGTCTCATGGGATGTGATGTTAGGGTGTCTGCCACTAACTCTCAAATGCAGGGAGAGAAGAAGGAACAAATGGCACAAAATTTCAACAATTGGTGAGGCCGGCATAGATTATACCTTTCTTCCAACCTCTTTGTAGAGTAGTTGAACCTTTTCAAAATAAAAGTCACAGAAAAACCAGGAGCCACTAGTTCTGCCCTCCACTGCCACCATGTTGATTGTCACCACCGTCGTGCTCCCTGCACACCGCCTTCCTGGTCCCCCCTTCTCTCCTCCCCGTACACTCCATTCTCAAAGATCTGCCACATGAAGTGTTTGAAGACTTAAATCAGAACTGGCCATTGCCTTGCCTGAAGCTCTCCTTGCCTCCTGAGTAGATTTAAATTTCTTACCCAGCTCTCTAAGCCTTCCATGGTCTGGCCCCTCTCTGCCTTCCATCCTCGCCTCCTGCCACTTACCCACTCGCTTTGCACAGCCTCAGTGCCTTTACACAGGCTCTTCCCACCATCTGAACACTCTTCCCCTAGATTTTCACATGGCTTTTTCTCATCATACACAGGTCTACTCAATGCCACCTCCACTGAGAAGCCCTCTCTGCCCACTTTAACTTAGCTCCCCACCTAGTCAGACTCTGTCCTTCGCCCACCTTAATTTTTTCCTTAATGCTCGTTTGTTGAATTGTAACACACCCCAGAGCAGAAACCTTGTCTATTCAACACTGTATCCTTAGCGTGAAGGACACAGCTTTACACATAGTAGTTGAACAATAAATACTTATTGAATAAAATGATGTAGACAGATCCCTAGATGTGCTTGTGCAACAAATGCACACCCACACAGAGGAACACATGTAAGTGCTCACGAGGTACCTGTAGAGAAACAGAGTTGTATAGAAACATCCATGAACAAACATAACTATTATATAATTTCTATGCACACTTGTACAGTGCGTACGAAGACAGATACGCTCACACAATAATGCTTAAACATATATCCAATAGTCCGTATATTTCAAACATCGACATAGACACAGACAGGCTTACATAGTCTCTCTCTCTCTCTCTTTTACACACACACACACACACACACACAGATGCTCAGGTATAGGGGCATAAATGAATACCTCCACACTCTTGCGTGTGGGTGCACACCCTTCCCCTTTGCCTGGCCTAGGCTTTTGCATCCTTGCTAAGCCTGGTTTCGTGGACGCTGCTGGGCCACTCAGCAGCCCTGGGCCAGGAGGGCCCCAAATCTCCTGGTAATGCTCCTCTCCCGGGACTGATGATCTGGGAGGGGGCTGGGGCCACTGGGCAGGTGCCCCTTGATTTCCAGCTGCTCCAAGGCTGCCGTGTGGAGCGGCAATGTCACAGAGGCCATTAGCCATTAGCTGTCTGGGCCGAGCTGTAAAACACGCCAGGCTCGGCCCCCTCTGCTCTGGTCACACTCACCTCTGCAGTCACCCTGCCTCCCCAGGGTGGCACCTCAGTTCCAAAAGCATTAGCTTCTCATGAGCACACTGTAAGGAGACACGGCCACAGGGAAGGCCCTCAGGGCTCCCCAGGTGCCTACCCATGCAGCAGGCCTAGTGTGACCCTGTTGGGGGCGACTAGGCAGAGGGTAGCGGTCCTCAGAAATCTGACGTAAACTGGTGTGTGCCCTGCCCACATACGGCTAGCAGGGGCAGGGGCTGAGTCTGGAGCAGGCTCTGGTTTACCAGGACGGGGGCTGAGAGGGCACCTGGCCCCCCAGGTGGGCTCGGCTGGTGCCTGGAACTCCCAAGGCCCACTCGATGCCAAGCCCAGAGAGCAGACTAGCCCTAGAACCAGTAGCTGGTGCAGGCCAAACTGTCCACCACTACCTGCCTGGCCCGCCAAGGACTCCAGTCTGAACCCATGAAGTCTCGGGGGCTGGATGTCTCCGTCGCCCCAGATGCCCAGGTGGGAGGCCCTGAGGAAACCTTCGTGGCCCGCTCTCGCAGCCTCCTGTCCCTGTGGAGCCTTCAGGTGACATCCTGTGCTAGGCTCAGGAAGTGGAGGGGCAGGTTCCCAAGGGGTCCCAGAGATACGTTCCGAATCCTCGAAGTTGGACAGGATGCAGATTGCTTAGAAGACACAGCTATGAACAAGGCCCAGCACAGCAGAGGGCCGAGGCGGGGGAGGACATGACACATTTGCCAGGAGAGAAGCCCAGCCCGGTTGGGAGGGAAGGTGAGGGAGTGAATGGTGGGGTGGACGACCACAGGCAGGTGGTGCCCAAACCCTGTAGCTCAAGACGAGGATTTGGGGCTTGAATCTAAAGGCACTGGGGAGCCACAGATGGGTCTAGAGCAGAGGAGGGATGTGATCTGATTTGACACAGTGTCGCTTGCCAACTGATGCAGCATATCATTTTTATTATAGGAGTGCAAAGGTGGACCAGGACAGGAAAAGGGAGGGAAGACATTTTGTAGAGCGTTAGGGACTGTGCACCAGCCCTGTTTTTTTGCCGAAGGAACACTGCTTCGAACTAGTGTTCAACCAAAAGGCTGGATATCTTGCATCCATCCATCCATCTGTCCATCCATCCGTGCATCCTTGCATTCATGCATGCGTTCATGTGTCCGTCAGCATGTAGGCCTCATGGAAATGAGAAATAAACCAGGTCCTGCCGTCCAGCGGTGTTCAGTAGAGAAGGAGGAAAGGGAAGAGGCAGAATCTGGAGTCACCATTTATGGAGCACCTATTGTATGCAGGACTCCTGGGGCAGCTGACACGTGAGATCTTTTGTCTTCATAGTCACCTGGGGAGGGAGGTCCTTCCATTTTATAGACAAGAAAACTGAGACTCAGGGAGGGAAGCTACCTGCCCAAGTCCTGACAGAGGGCTCTGGGCCCAGAGAGAAAGGGCTTAGAGAGTGATAGAGAGCAGCAGGAGGCTCTTCAAGGGTCGTTTCCGCCCTTGTCTTCAGGCCTTGTGAGGTTCTGAAGTTCCCAGAAAGGATGAGACCCTGGGGGATTAGACCAACGGCCCAGCGCTTCCTCCCCCTCAGCCCGTGATTAATGCCTGACAGTCCTTCTACTCACGGGGAACTCATCAGACTAATATTTCCTGATGTGAACTCCGTGTTGCCCTAGAATGAGAAATCCCAGCCCCCTCGCATTCTGTGCCCCAGATGAATGGGCTCCCGTCCCAGGGTCTGTGAGTGATGCGGCCCATGTCTGCAGAGGGAGGTCGATAAAGGCTCTTCATCAGCAGAACTGTAGCCTCTCCCGGCTGGGCAGCCGGCCCTGGTCCCCCTCGGCGTGCTGCTCCCCGGCGGGCCTTGGACTGCCCATCGCAGATGGGGAGGCCAGGCCAGTGCCCAGCACGTGGGGAGGGAGGGCCCTGGAAAGGGAGGGCCAGGCCTTCTCCAGCCCTGCTGCAGACACCAGGGCCCCCGGGGACCAGAAGGAAGGGGCGGGGTCTGCGAATGGTTTGATCCGAAAGCTCAAGGAGGGCAGAGGCCTATAGCCCAGGGCTGTGAGCAGATGCCTGTTGAAGACAGAAGAGGACCTCAAAGGCTCTGTGGAGAATGCTGGAAGCGAGTGATTCTAGGAATAGAAACAGCAGTGGTCGTTGCCATAGTAGCAGAAACAAAGAAATAACTGGTACCACTTACTGAATGCTCTCCAGGCGCCCCGCGTGGTGCCAAACATTGATAATGCATTATTTGTTTCAATCCCCAGAGAGTCCTATGGAACACTGAGGCATTATCCCATTTTACAGATGGGAAAAGTGAGGCCAAGAGCAGTTAAATGATACTCTAAATAGGGGTATCAGGATTCAGCTCAAGAGATTTCTACCTTCAAACCTGTGCATCAAACAACCCTTCCACTGATACTTGTAACGTAATTCCTTTGTACCAGGCTCAGGGGAGGGCACTGAGAATACATGATCCGGGCACCATCCCCGCGCTCATGGAGTTTGTAGTCTCGCAGGAAAACAACCTCAGACAAGGTGACTCTGGGGCTTCAGGGAGAGTGTGGGTGGGCACAGGTGCTCAAGGGATGTTTTGTCAAGAGGAAGGGGGTGCTGTCTTGTCTTGCCCTAACACAGGGAGAAGCCAGTCTGACTACCCAGTGTGGGTCTTGAGGACCCTTGAGGTGGCCAGAAGTGGAAAGAATCTAGGGCTGAGGGTCAAAGCATCATAGGCCAAAGCTGAGGCAAAGAGAGTGGCCCTCCTGAGGCGCCATTAGCAGAAGACGGGGTCAGGATGTGGATGCCGGCAGAAAGGAAATGGCCAGAAGGAAGCAAGGGGTCTCCTGTGTCAAGGAGGCAGCCACCATGGTCTGAGCTGTGTGGTCCCTGAGTGCGTGGTGTGTTGGACAGGCTGGAAGGTGAAGGTCAAGAAGGTGGCTTTCGACAACAGGTCGACAGTAGCACCAGGACAACAGGCTCACAGGAGGTCTCCGGCCAGCAGCCAGAAGCTTCCAGAGCAGTTGTGACTTTTGGGGATGGGACCTGGCATGGATTATACAGGCGTTCAAGCCCCAGCCAAGCAGACTGGGTTCAGGGGGCAGAGTTCAAAGTTCAGAGGAAAAAGGAGGCTGAGGGTGGTAGCCGAATTCGAGCAGACCCAGAGCCAGAGCGCAGGGCAGTAAGAGGAATACCTAAGGCCACCTGCTGGAGGCACCATAGCCACCAATCTGCCCTTCACCCGGTCAGGACTGGGGGAGGAGGGCTTCCGTTGGCAGGGGCAGGGAGGCAGAGCCACCTCGTTCCTACCAGGGGCTGGCCTGACGGAGAGAGAATCAGCCCCAGTCCTGGCTGCAAAGAGCTTGTCCTTCCTGCTCATGTCTCCACCCTGTTTCTGAACTTGCCCTGAACCTGACCCTCAATTCATCCTTGACCCTTACTCTGTCCCTGAGCCCCATTCCTGAACCTACTTACTCCAATCCTGAAATTTCTTCCCTCTCTGAGCATCAGCCCCTCCTGGACCCTCCACCCCCACCTCCTCCCACCCCAGTCCTGGGCCCCGCCCTCCCTCTTCACGCACCCCACCTCTGACTCTTGCTGCACCCCTGCCATCTCACATCCATGCCAGATCCTCCCCCACTGTCCACCCCCACCCCTACCCTGCCTCTGGATTGGGCTCAAGATGTGTTGCTCATATTCCTTGTAAGTTATTTTAAAGCTAGGGGTTCTTGTTTACTCTGTGGGCCAAAAAAAAGGTGGGAATTTCAAAATGCCCTCATTAAAATGCCATATACAACATCAGTCCACAGCTTGAGACATCAGAATAGTGGTCCTCCTTTGGGAGGGGGCCGAGAATGGGGGGAGGGCACAGGGGCCCATCCGGAGGTTTCTGTGATGTTTCTTGAAATGGGTGTTGGGTGCACAGGTATATTCCCTTGGGGAAGATGAATCAAGCAATAGACTTAAAATTTTTGCACCTTTCTTCAGTAGAAAGTTTTTTGAAAATGCACTGTAGTGTGAGCAGTTTGGGCCCTCGGGAAGATGAAGCTAGCCCAGGGTCCCTGTAGCAGCTGAGACACAGCCTGGGAGGCTGGTCAGGCTGATTCTGCCTGAAACGGGCCCTTAGAAAAGCACGCTCGGGTTCCCAGTGCTCCCAGGGCAAGCATTCACCCCAGCGGGATGCTGACAGCAAGTCCCCTCCACCCGTCCATACACCCCACTGTCCCCTGGGACCCTGCCTTGGTACCAGCTGCCTTCCTACCCTAACAGCTGTATTTTTCAGGTACAATATGACAGGCTCAATCTATTCCTGTTATATATTTCCCAGTAAATGGACAAGGTGAAAACAGTGTCAGTTCAAATCACTATCATGACACTTAATTCTGATTTACTGTACCTTTTGCTGCAATCTTGAAAGTGCCTGCGTCCGTGCCGAGCCGGATTGCCCAGCCAGGCCCCACGGGGTCGATGTTAAGATCAGCTTCAATAAAAGAATTTAGGGTAAGGCAGCCCCGGGTGGGCAGGGGGCAAGCCGGGGCCCAGAGGACGAGCCAGCAGAGACGCCGAAGCCGCAGCTCTCCCACGCCTCCCTCCCACCGACTCTTTGTCCCCAGCCCTGTGTTTGCAGCAGCTGGGAAATTTATGGAGGCTCCATAAACGGGTTTTACAGACAGCTGTTAGAGCGTGCGGAGCAAGGCTGGGCTGTCGGGGGACCTAGTCGCAGGCTTACAGCCAAGACACTTAAATATTATGGCCTGACATATATAAAAAGTGTGTTGTGCACGTCCTCTGCTACCTCCCTCCTCCTGACCCAGGAGCATGGGGTTGCCGGCTCACCAGAGACAAAATACCCACAACCCCTGGCTCCGGCCCCTGCCACCCAGGCCAGGAGCCTCTGGCTGGGCTGGCAGCATGGTTATGGGAGACTCATTGAAACAGTGGTGCAGGGCATGCGCTGGCCACCTCCTCCTCCCTGTCCTCCTGGCCTCCCGTGCCCAGGCTCAGCTCACCAAATTTTTTTTTCCTCTGGGCCTGGCTCCAGCTGTTTTCTCTGTCTTGAACGCCCTCCCCCCGCCCCCGCCCCAATTCTCTCATCCTGGCCAGTTCATACCTGTCCTTCCAGAAACTCAGCTGAAATGCTGATTTCTTAGAGGCATCGCCGCCCCCCTTCCCCCCGAGTCAGGGGTCCCTGGTCATAAATGCTCATTTCCTCCCTGGACTTCTTCATAACATTTATAACAATTGTAATTACATAATTATTGGTGTCATTATCTGTTTAATGTCTGTCTTCCCCACTGGACAATAAACTCTGTGAAAGCAGGGACTCTTTTTGAATGTATCCCTCGTGCCTTGCACAGAGCCTGGCACTCAATAAATATTCAGTGAAGGAAGGAATGGAGGAGCTCGTGAAGATGCGGAGATGAGTCCCGTGCAGCCCTGAGACATGGCAGGAGGCAAACTGTGCTCAGATGGTAAGAGCAGGAGAAAGGTCTGTGGGGGTCCAGTTCGACAAGGGAGCATCAGGGAAGGCTTCCAGGAGGAGGAGGTGCTTTGGGACCTCCTGGTATAGTGAAGTGCTTTGATTCAGAAGTCCCAGCCACGAAGGTCAAGATGTGACTCAGAGGTCTAGTCCCTTAGCTTCCTGGGCCCTCGGCTTCCCTGTCTTTAAAATGGGACTAGGATGGTGCTTATTACGTCAGATGGTTTTTATGAAGGTTCAACGTATTTAGCATAGCTCATGTAATCAGAGTTGCTGAAGCTGCACAACTACCGAATGTAGCCAGGACTTGGTAATTCCAGGCAAAGGGAGCCGCATGTGTGAAGGTGTTTATGGGGGATACAAATTCCACTTGATTCCCTGCTGTCTTGGAAGCTGTGTTTTGTATCGCCTGACCTACTTGACCAGGGGAGAGTGTCTGACCCAGTAAGAGCCCATCATAGGCTGGCCAGCGACCTATGACCAATGGCTGGGCCGATCAGTTTTCCTCTCTGGGGTGTTCGATTGGAGAGACATGGGAAGAATTGGCAGGGGAGCTGAAGCTGAAAAATCCATGATGGAAATATTGCATAATGAAGTGGAAATTAGAACCGAGCACAAGGAATCAGAGAGAGAGGCCTCGGATGCCTCTGCTCCCGGCCCATCTGTAACCTTGTGATAGAAGCTTTAGTTGTTGGGTTTTTGTTGTTTTTTTTTTTTTCTTTTTAGGAAGGCAGTATAGCGATACAATTTAAAAACATGTTAGCTGTGTGGCCTCAGACAGACGACTTCACCTCTCTGAGCTTCACTTTTCTTGTCTGCAGAATAGAGATCACTAAAGCATTTATATCAGACTGGTGTTGTGCACATTGAATGTGATAAGATAGTAGATTGTCTTACTGTTCACTGCTACCTTCCTCATTAAGAAAAACCAGCCTCTTCTAAAAGATTGTGACTGTTTAAACCTTAACTTCACTCTTTGGGCCTCCGATCTTTCGTGGAAAGAAAAAAGGCCAAGAAATCCGTTCAACCCCCACCCTGGGCATATTCTGCAATGCTGTTGTCATGTGCGGAAGAGGCTAGGTTGGGCCATTTGAAATTGTCAGTATTCGTTTCTATGTTCTGTGGATATTTTGATCCATAAAAGTGGATTTGCATATGCCTGAATCTTCCAAAGGAAGGATCCCTCAGAGCCACAGAGAGCACTGGACTGGGGACTGGGCCTAATCAGGGAATCAGGGAACATTCTCCACACCTGGGGAACGGACTCCTTAAATGCATGCCCAGACTGTTTCCAGAATCAACAGAACTGTGACTGCCCTATGTCCCCTGTTCTTGTCTCTTTAGAATGGGAGAGTTTAACTGTGATTGTCTCATTTCACCGCAGTGTATGGGTCCGTGGGTGAAAGGTAGCTGGCACTTTTTGGCTCATAGATCCCTGAACCAAAATGAGCCACTTCCCTTCTCTCTGATGAAGGGTGTTCTAGGTATCATGCAGAAATCTTGGACTTTGAGCTTGCACCAGTATTTGGAGGGGACTTGGGATTGCTGGCCTAGAGGTGAACAGGTTCTCCGTGTAGGTGATAGAGGGTATTGGATATGTGTCGGTCAGAAGGGCCGACCATGGTAGATTATTTTATTGGTCCCCCACACCCCAGCCCCTTGAAGTCAGTCCTGGCCATGCAACTTCCTTTAGCCAATGAGTATGTGTAGAGGGGACATGTTGCCCTAGGCAGAAGCTCTTAAGAGCTCGTTTGTGCTTTACCATGCTCTTTCCCGCTGAAATAACCACAACCAGCAAGGTTCTAGACAGAAGATGCTCCAGAAGCCTGCATCCTGAAAGAAAGGAAAGATGTGGCCTGGTCACAGCCAGTGTGCCCTGGACCGGTAGCACGAGCGGGATAGAGACTTGGAAGTTTGAGGTTGTTTAGCCGGCATGTGGTATGCAGACCGCTTAGCGCAGGGCCTGATTCAGAGTAAGCGCCATCGGTGTCTGTCTCCTGTCTCCTCGGAGGCCAGGAGACAAATTACGATTGCGGTTTAGTACAGAACTTGTAACTGGAGTGAAGTCTACTCGAAGGGGTGTAGTTAACAATAAAAGTCAAAAGGGGGAGTATATCATGGAGAACTTGGAATAGAAGCCATACGTCTGGCTGACCCAGTCTGGGGGGTACAAAATAGTCACCTTTTCATATTCCTGTGACTCTCCGATCCGATCTCCCCGTAGAGGAAAGAGTGTCTTTCTCCTCTCCCCACAGCATGTGCCGCCCCTCTGCCTTCTCCCTTGCCGCTGAGCTAAGTCTGAGATCCTCAGCAAGAGTGTGTTGAAGTTACTGCTCACAGAGAGGATCAGAAAACCCAAGTCTGTCCGCCAGAGGGAGGGCCTGTGTTCCTGGCTGCTGGTTTCCCTGCCTCACGGTGTCACTGCTGAAAACAGAATGGCCCAAAGCAAGCAGCCATAAAAGGAACAATTGATAGATCTCACTCTACTAAAATGTAAAACTTCCAAGTGACAACAAGACACCATAAACAAGCTAGAAACAAGCTATAGCCGGGGAGAAAATATTTGCAATTTATATAACAGATAAGGGATTAGCATCCAGAATATATAAAGAATTCTAACAAATCAATAAGAAAAAGACAAATGGCCCAATAGAGCACTCAGCAAATGATAAAAAACAGTCGATTTATGGAAAAGGAAATTTAAATGGCCAATAAACTTGAAGAATGTTCAATTTCACGAGTAATCAAGGAAATAAAACATTAAACTACCACGAACTATATTTCACTCATCAGATGGGTAAAAAAAATTAAATTTGGTATTAGATGGTAGTGAGGGGGTGTGGAAATAGGGACTCTTGCATTTTGTGGGTGACAGCACAGATTGGCACAGCTGCTTTGAAAGACAGTTACTTGCTGGTATCTCCTCTAGAGAAAATGTTTGGGTGTGTGTGTAAGGAGGCCTTCGGGGACAGGGAGTGGAGAGTAAAAACTTAGAGAAAACCTACATGTCCGTCAGCAGGGGACCAGCCAGATAAACCCTAGCATGACATATTAGGAAGTACTATGTAATTGTTCATGAGAAAGAGATAAATCTGGGGCACCTGGGTGGCTTGGTCAGTTAAGCATCTGCCTTTGGGTCAGGTCATGATCTCAGAGTCCTGGCCTTGAGCCCTGGGTCAGGCTTCTTGCTCAGCGGGGAGTCTGCTTCTCTCTCTCTCCTTCAGCCACTCCCCCTGCTTGTTCTCTCTCTCTCTCAAATAAATAAAAATCTTTTTAAAAAGGGAATGAGAAAAATCTACGACGTAACGTTAAGAGATATCATTAGGTGAATAAAGAAAGTGGCAGAAAACACATAAAGCAGGACATCTTTTTTGTAGAGTCAGAGAAACAGAAACATACACAATAATTTTTAAATTTTTTATAGATATAAAGGTATAAAACATATTTGAAAGGGGGACTCAAAGGAGAACAACAATAGCGACCTCTGAGACTGAGGGAGAGGAGCTCGCATGGTGGCACTGGCAGGAAGGTGGTAGGTAAGGGGGGCTAGTGGGAAGGAGTCAGAGGGGATCGAACTTCATTGTTGTATTTTCATACCATCTCACAGAAGAGAGAGAAGGAGAAGGAGAAAGGGGAGACAGTATTCATGAACTATTTGTATAATTAGAAATGAATTGTTTATGAACACAAATGGGCTGTCTGGCTTGTGAACCCCCTCCTCACTGACAGAAAGATGGTGGGGAGCCAGGAACACCACAGATGGGCAGTCACTCTTCAGGGGTGTGTGTGTGTGTGTGTGTGTGTGTGTGTGTGTGTGTGTGTAGAAACTAGATTAGTCAGGGTAAGGTAACTGCTAGCACTGACACCCTCAACATCTCAGTGTCTTAACACAACCAAAGTTTCTCATTTGTGTCACAATTCAGTGTGCATGGTGGGGGAGAGGATGCTCTGTTCCACATAGTCACTGGGGGGCCAGGGCCCCTTCCATGTTATGGCATCTCGTAATGTCTTGTCTCTTCCTCTGCATCTGGCTACTAAGTGGAGCACAATACTCCATAGCATGGAGGATTGATGTAGTCATCTGGCCTGGAAGTGACCGATCCTCACATTCCATTGGTCAAGACTCAGTCATATGGCCCCACCTAACTGCAAGGGAGGCTGGGAAATGTAGTCTGGCTTGTGCTCAGGAAGAGGAAACTGGCTTGGTGATCACATGGCCATCTCTGCTTCGCTCAGCTATGGTGCTACAGCTCCATACCGCTGTTTGAGGACACACCCCGGCCCACCTTCCTGCAGGACCTTCTGGCACCTTCCTGCACCGTGCCACGTTCCCCAAGACAACCTGACCCTGTCAGCTTTGGAGGGGTTTCTAACTTAGACCATCCTCTGAGCCTAAACCAGCTCTCTGCCCCCACCCCAGGGTCTTGTCTGTAGACGGAAGAATAAACCCTTCTCCACCCACCAGGTCCAATTACCTGCTCTGTTTTTAGTTCCTGGGACATTATTTCCCCTGGGGAAATGTTTGCCTTGTTACCCAGAGCTAAGGAGTGCAGATTTCACTCAGAAGCTCTGAGAAGTTTCTGAGTAGGGCACTGGTGTGATAAAATACATGCTTGTAAGAAAGGTGAGGGGGGAGCCCTGGGTGAGGGGGTTCCTGCGATGGTCCCAGGCATGGGCAGTGTGGTCTGTGCCAAGTCACTTCCGACGAGTGACTTCTGACACAGGGTAGAGGTGCGGGACCGGGCTGAGGAAGCACTTGGCAGTGGAGGGAGCTCTCTGTGGGTCTTTCTGAGAGGGGGCACCTGGACCCAAGAAAACATGGACCCAGGAGCATGGCCAGGGTACGCAGGACTGGACGCAGTCATCCCTGCACTCAGGAAAACCCTGGGCTTTGTTTAATGCTCTGCTGTCGTCATTTTGACATTCTGAACAATTATATGTTTGAACTTGTATTTTGTAAGTGAAATCCAATGGGACGATGGAGCATGCATGAGAGCAGAGGAGACGATATGCACAATGTTTGTGCGCCCCGCTCTTGGCCTGCCTGTTGGCGTGTGGCATTTGCCGTGCCCCTCGAGTGCAGAATTCTGGTGGACCCACAGTGTAGGGGAGCCCCGTGAGACTCAGAGCAGTTGGAAGGTAAATGTGTTCCTTCTCCGACTAAGTGGGGTGTTCACAGCCTCAGGTGGCCACACTTTCCCTTCAATTAAGGATTTGCTTGGAACAGTAGAAAGAAGGCAGCGTGAACTACCAAGTGACCCTTTCCTATCCTTTCAGATTCATGTGGCTTCCCTGTATTAGCAACCATTTATGTTGCAGACCGTGACCTCGTGAGTCTCCCTACTCATCTGTAAGCTAAAGGCAGGCAGCATTAGTAGTTTGTGCATGTATCAAGAAGTGAAATGAAAACAGTTGAGTTCATTTTGTGCGGCGTTCTTGCTATTCTGGTGAGAAGGAATATATATATCTCTATGTGAGCTACAGGATAGGCATATGGTTTTGGTGATTTTGCGTATGAGTTAAACGCTCTTATGTTTGCATTCAACCCTGATATTGCCTAATATTAAGTAAAATTTATACTAATAATTTAAAATTATTTCTTAGAGTGGCATGAAATCTCAAAGAATGTTATGATACATCAAAAGAGAGACCCCTGAAAAAAAGAAAACCTTTGTATTTGAACATTTTTCATTGTACTTCCCCCTGCTTTTTGGACAGGGAGCCCAGGCATTCATTTTGCACTGGGCCCTGCCAATTATGTTGCGAGCCCTGAGTGCAGGGTTTTGCCTAGAACCTGAAGACCCAAGGAACATCTGCCCTGGGCAACGTTTTGGCTCACTTGTTTCTTGACTCGGTGTTTGAGTTCCTCTGTAACTTGGCTCTGACTCTGATCCTGGTGGCAGATGGCCCCACAGTTCGGAGCCGGGCTTAAGCCTGGCTGCTCCAGCTCAAGCCCCAGTTCTGCTTTCGCTGGCTGTGTGGTCTCAGGCAACTTACCTAACCTCTCTGTGTCCCGCTTGTGCCATCTCTTGAATGGGGATTTTGATAACAGTACCTACCTCAAAGAGTCGTTGAAAAGGTTAGATGAGATAATACCCACAGAGTATTTGGAACAACCTTTGGAACCTACCCAATATAGGTGAGCTGTTATTATTCTGGCATTTTCTACAATTTCGCTATCTGGCAGAGGAAGTCCCTGGCTGCCCTTCCCTCTTCCATCTTGGTGATGCTGGAAGGTGGGGCCAAACTCAGTCCCTCTGCTGAGGGAGGGGCCATGGGCAGTGGGGCTCCCCAACAGGACTGGGCTTCAGGTCTGTGCGTGTGAGCTGTGCTGACCTTGGGGGTCCTGTGTGAGGCTGTGGTGGCAGCTGTGGGTCTGGGGGGGGTTGGGGAGGGTTTTGGAGATCTCTTGGGCTCTGTGTCTATATTAATTTTCTAGGGCTGCCGAACAAAGTACCACAGACCAGATAGTTTAAACCACAGATATTTATTTTGTCGAAATCTGGAGGCTAAAAGTCTGGGATCAAGGTGTTGGCAGGGTTGGTTTCTTCTGAGGCTTCTCCGTGGCCTGCAAATGGCCGCCTTCTTCCTGGGTCTTCATAGGCTCTTCCCTCCGCATGTGCATCTGTCTTCTCTTCTTAAAAGGTCACCAGTCATACTGGACTAGGGCCCAAACGATGACTTCATAACCTTAATTACCCCTTTAAAGTCCCTGCCTCCAAATTCAGTCCCATTCTGAGGTACTGGAGATTGGAACTTCAACATGTGAATTTTGGGGGACACACTCGAGTCCATCACAATGTCTTTGAATGCATGACTGCTCTGTGGGTTCCTTTGACTGCCTGATTGCACACCCGTGTGTCTGTGTTAGCTTCTGTGTGTATGTCTGTCCATCCTAATGTCTGACCTTTGAGGCCCTCAGGTCTCGGTGGACCCGTGTTCATGAAGCCCCCGCGGCATTTGGAGTCAACCTGACCGTGCTGTGAGTGTGTCCACAGCGTGGTAGGTCCTCCGGAACGGTGGGGTGGGGGGGGTCTGGGGGCCCGAGGAAGCGGGATCTGCCTGCCCTGGGTCCTGTGCACCTGAGTCCCGTCTTGCGTGTGTCTGTAAACGTGAAATGTGATCAGGCATGTGGCTGCAAGGCTGGATTTGAAAGGAGAGGGGAAGGATCATATTAATTTGAGATTTGAAAGAAGACATGTTTACGAAAGCGAAAGAACAGCGGGTTAAACATATGTTGGCGATGACGGCGAGCGGACAGCAGCTGAGGCTGCTGGGTGGGTGCTGTGGCGTGTTGGTGTCTTTTAATCTGTCACCAAACCAGAGACAGAAGCAAAACAATGGGACTGAGCAGAATCTAGTGGGGGATGGGAAGGAAGAAACAGCGGTGTCTGGGGGTGGGGGAAGGGTCGTCAGGAAGACGACCCCCCAGTCTACACCCACAGTCTGCACTCTGAGCCCCGGAGCAGTAAGGCTGTAACCAACCCTCACTTTCTCCACCACCCCCATCAGCCCTGTGATAAATGGGATGGAGCCCTTTCCTCTATTCTTTTTGGATAATCAGTGGCAGTCCAGAGACAGTGGACACTGGTGGCTTCTAACCAGGGAGCAAACTTTGTCTTGGGAAACAAATGGGAAGGAGATGGTCAGGACAGCGATTCTTTTTCTCCCTCACCCCCAATGCCCTCCCCATGCCCCCCACCTTCCCCCAACACCCAGACCCTACGTGGCGGCATTGGTGTGGCTCAGCTGCGGACCTGGGTTTGAAGATCAGCTCTATTGCATGCCGGCCTGTTCCTTTCCCTTCCTCCCCTGTTCTTGCTGTCGGGTGCCAGCCCTTCCTCTGTTTCACTGAACAGGCTTAAATGCACAGCACTTTCAGGTCATTCTTTCATCTCCAGGTCCTGGCGTACGAATGCTCCCCCTTGGATGTACCCGCTGGGCCTTTCTCTTGGTGGTTTGTTTCCTTGTGTGCTTTGGAATTGTTGTCTGGACGCTCTGTTTCCCCGGGGGGCCCATATGCCCTGGGTTGCATCCATAGAGCCGTTTGAAGCCGGCTTCCACTGGGGATCCGAGGTTTCTGTCTGGTCTCGGATGAGGTTGCTTATTAACTTCCCGGGCTAAGTCTCCAGGCTCCAGGCTTGATGCTGGAGTGTGGCCTGGCCCCGGACCTCCTGTTTTCTTTTTCACCCCTGCCTGGGTTGATGGCAAGTCTTTTGTCTCTTTCCCGGACCAGCAGGCAGAAATTCTCCCCCGTAAGTTTTGAGAGAGTTATGTCCTGGTCTGGGAGTGTGGCGCCTTCTCATTTCTGTGACAGTTTCTTCCTGGACCCATCGTAACCCGGGATTGTCTTTGTGACCAGCTGCTTTTCTCCCTCCCAGCTCTGTGTTCATGCTGTCTGTTGTTTCAGCTAATCACCGCGCTCTGTGACTGCATCTGCCGCCTGGATCCTCCAGCACAGTTTTCTCGGAGGGCAAAAGGTCCTTTGTACCCGCAGCCTTGGCTCTATTAATCTCCAACTTCCGATAAGGAGTGTTTCCCGACTGATGCCTTCTAATGGCAATTGCAATTTCGTATTTGATTTTTCTTGGATTTACAAGTGCTTTGTTTCCTTCCCAAGGTTTCCTTTTTCCTCCTTCTCTTTTGTCCATTCGAACAGACTTTTAGAGTGGATGCTAACTAGAAAGGACAACTGGAGAGGTATCTGGAGATGCATTATTAAGTTCAATGTTTAAATAAATGGACGGTGCCTGACGGTCAGTGCAGAGGCAGGGAATCAGGTGGCCAGGGCAGAACCTACCCCCCCCGCCCTCCAGCCCAGACTCATCCCTGCTTGGAGCTCCAGTTCCACTAGAGGTCTCATGGCTGCTCGCAGGAACTGGTGGCAGGAGAGTTCTGGGCAGAGTTGTCTCAGGGCCTCTTTCTCTTAGCAAGCAACCTTCCTGGGCCTCCTGGCTTCCACCTGCCCCCTCCCCAGAAAGCCCCTCAACCTCAGATCCTGCCCACCATCCTGACTCTTAAGTTCCCTCTTTGTGTGGTTCCTGGGGCTCCCTCTTTCTTGGCTTCGAACTCAGCTGTGCATTTACATTTTTTGGTTAATATTTTATCTTGCATTTTCATGTATGTGGAGTAGGAGTGG
>CM053615.1:70542714-70568930 GCA_028646535.1 Procyon lotor
CTATTGTGGACATTGCTGCTATAAACATTCAGGTGCATGTGCCCCTTCGGATCACTATATTTGTATCTTTAGGGTAAATACCAAGTAGTGCAATTGCTGGGTCATAAGGCAGCTCTATTTTCAACTTTTTGAGGAACCTCCATACTGTTTTCCAGAGTGGCTGCACCAGCTTGCATTCCTACCAACGGTGTAGGAGGGTTCCCCTTTCTCCGCATCCTTGCCAATATCTGTCGTTTCCTGACTTGCTAATTTTAGCCACTCTGACTGGTGTGAGGTGGCATCTCACTGTGGTTTTGATTTGTATTTCTTTGATGCTGAGTGATGTTGAGCACTTTGTCATGTGTCTATTGGCCCACTATGTTATATTTTAATATGTTAGATAACCAGTAGTATTACTGCTCTAACATATTAAAATATACTTACTATATTAATATGATATAAAATATATAAAATATAATGTAAGTTTTATGTTATATTTGGCATTCATTATTAATATTCTTATAAATTTAACTAGTACTATTGTTCAATTTCAAAAATTTTCTTCATATTTTTGCATATTTATTTATCAAAATCAATTTTAAAATAATTTTGTCAAATTCCATTCCACCACATCCCCAAAATTATATTGGTTCTTTGATTTTGATTCCACTAAATTTATAAATTGGGTTAGGGGAGATATTGAGACTTCTTCCCCGGAGATTTATTATGTTTTTCCTTTTATTAAGGACTTCTTTTATGTTTTTCAGTAAGGTTTTATACTTTTCCTTCTATGGGCCTTGCCATTTCTTGTTAAGGTTAAGCCCAGGTATTTTATTGTTATTCATTGCTAATGTGAATGTAATTTTCTTAAAAAACATCATACTTTCTAAAGAGAAATCACTGGTATTTAGTGCTGTATTTAGGGGATCCTATAAATAATATCTGTCTCTCCCTCTTCTTAATTTAGAAGAAATTGAGGCATAGATATAGGAAAGAGACATAGGAGACAAAAGTCCTTGAAATTGACAGGAAAATGTAGCTTTTGATCTGTAGACAATCATATAATATTCCCCTTGAATTAGAGAGATTTACCTCTATAGTAGCTGACAGTAGTATTTCTCTGCATGAGAAACAGGTCCACTTGCCACATGGTGGGAGACCACATAAAAATATTTGCTCTCTGCTGTCAGCCAAAGCCAAAAAGAGCACAGAAGTTTCTCTCTATGGAAAGGAAGTCTTTTCCCTTCACATTTAGAAAAACCATGGATTTTGGTGTTTATCTCATAACTAGCCATTTTACCAAAATCTTTAAGATTTTTGGCTGATTCTCTTCAATTTTTGTTTTTAGGTACACACTTAAGTCATGAGCAAGTGATGACAATTTTGTCTCTTCCTTTCCAGTATTTGTTTCTTATTTATTTTTCTTATCTTATTGCACTGGCATTAGTTTCTAACAGCTATGACAGGCACCCTTGTTTTGTTTCTCACTTAAATGAGAATACCTTCAGAGTTTCACCACTAAATATGTTTGTTGATGGCTTCTGATAAAGTGTATCATGTTACGAAGTTTAAATTTTCTTCCTAGTTACCTAAGAGGTTTTTTAAAAATTTATAAGTAATTGGTATTGAAGATTATCAGATACCTTTAAAGCATCTGTCTTGTTGAAATACCTTGTGATTTATTTTTCTTTAACAATTTATAGACGCCCGATGGTGAATTATTCTTGTACTTTTGGAATAAATCTTATTTGATAATAGTGGATTTTGACTTGTTTTACATCAAGTTGGATTCAAATTGCTAAAATTTTGTTTAGTAGATTTACAACCATTATATACTTATGTGGGTTGTCTATAGTAGTGATTCACATATTAGAGATAATTGGTGAACTTTCAAAAGGTGGTCCTAGGTCAGATGAGTTTGAGAAATTCCAGGTTATACCGTTTCTTTACTCCTGGACTTCATAGAGACTGTAATATATAAAGTCTTACTGTGATTCTCCAAAAGGTAGACTATAAATGGCAGTACTTTCTCAAGTTGTTTGACGATAGAGCCTCTTTTTCAAATAACCCATATTAAATTACTGGGCACCAGGTTCTATACTGACCTGCAATTCTCCTTTTTGGTGTAATCTCTGTCAGATTTTGGCATCAGAATCATGCTAAATTTGGGAAGTGAAATGGAAAATTTTTCTTTTTTCTTTTTTCTGTGCAAGAATTTAAATAACATGGGGATTATCTGTCTCCTATTGGTTTGAAAAAAACTTGCAAAACCATCTGAACCAGTGGCATTTCTGAGCAAGACAGACACCTGGAATGCACACACTTGCCTGGCTTCCCCACAGGACATTTTCCCCAACAGCCAGTTCTGCTTAGAAAAGCCTAGAACGTGTGACAATTAGACTTGATGTATTAGCAAATCGATGCCAATCACTCTTGCATGGTCCTCAGCTCGAAAGGCTCCAGCCTTCTGACCACGATTCTTTCAAATAGCAGGCCAGCCTCTGGGAATGTCTTGCTGGGGCTATGTAGGACATTTTTGATTAAAGGTGAGGAGTCTGCTCCTGTCTTTGGTACCAGCCATTCTCACTGAGAGTCAAGCTCTGGACCCCAGTCCTCATCGAACTTCATCTTATCTTCTGGCCTGTACCTTTTCCCAAGTACTGTAGGGCATCACTTCCTTAAACCTCTCCTCCCTCTGGATGCTTCTCTCCAGGGCAGCCCCATAACCCTGGTTCTGGGCCTCTGTGAGTAGATCATTTGCCAGGCATAAAGCGGAGGCAAAGAATTGCTGGGAGACTGGGGTCACTTTGAGAGGTCTGTTATTATTAGTGGGGTCTGAGGCCTGGCTAAGCTTGTGTTGTGTCCGTGGGCACAGTGAGGTCTCCTGAACTGGAGTGAGCTGAGTTGAAGGAATGGCCTGATGTTCACTCAAGACTAAGAGAGCCGAGTTTCCTTGTAAGAAGCCAACATGGGGGCGGGGGGAAGGTTTGAGGCCTGGGGGGCATCCAGGGTTCTGGGGCATCCAGGGTGTGTGTGTGTTGAGGCCTGGGGGCGTCCAGGGTTCTGGGGCATCCTGTGTGTGTGTGTGTTGAAGCCTGGAGGCATCCAGGGTTCTGGGGTGTCCAGTGTGTGTATGTGTGTGTGTGTGTGTGTGTGTTGAGGCCTGGGGGCGTGGGGCATCCAGGGTTCTGGGTGGTCCAGTGTTTGTATGTGTGTGTGTGTTGAGGACTGGGGGTGTGGGGCATCCGGGGTTCTGGGGTGTCCAGTGTGTGTGTGTGTGTGTATTGAGGCCTGGGGTCGTCCAGGGTTGTGGGGCATCGTGTGTGTGTGTGTGTGTGTGTGTGTGTGTGAGTGTGTGTGTGTTGAGGCCTGGGGGCGTCCAGGGTTCTTAAGGCTGTGCTGAAGGGCTGATTCAGTGCGGCCTAAGAGAGCCCAGTGGATTGCAGGGCCCTGCAAGAGACCAACTTGGCAGAGGGGATAACCGGTGCCCAGACTCCAAGAGGCCTGCGGTTCCCGGGACTCGGAGGCCTGGCTGGGGGCCGCCCGCGGGCTCGGAGAGGCCGGGCCGGGGGGCTAGCGGGCTGAGCCGTGGGGGAGGCCGCGGAGGGGAGGCGGGGTGCCGGCCGGGGCGGCGGCGGCGGCGGCGGCGCGGGCTCCGGACGCGAGGGCGCCCGCTCCCTCCTCCCGCCCGAGCCAGCCTCGGGCGCCCGGCGCCTCCCCCGGAGCCAGCGCCAGAGCCGGGAGGCCCGGACCGCGGCCCGCCGAGGGAGCCGCCGCCGCCGTCGTTGTCGCTGCCGCCGCCGCCAGGCCGCGCCGCGCCCCGCCCCTGCCGCCGCCGCCGCCGCCGCTCCCCGGTGAGGCTCGCGCTCGAGCTGCGGCGCCGGCCCCGCCGCCTGGGCCCCGGGCCCGGCCCCTCCCGCGCCGCCCGGGCGATGAGAAGCTGCTTCTGCGTGAGACGGAGCCGGGACCCGCCGCCGCCGCAGCCGCCGCCGCCCCAGCGGGGAACAGTTAAGTGAGGCCGGGCGGGCCGGGCGCCGCGGAGGCTCGGTGGAGCCGGCCCTGCTGCCGCGGCGGGCGGGCGGGCGGGCGGGCGGACGCGGGCCCCGGGCCGAGGGGCGGGCGGGCGGGCGGAGCCGGGCCGCGCCGAGGCCTGCGGGCTCCGTGCCCGGCCCGCCGCGGGGACAGGCCCGGCGGCCTCTGCCCGAGCCCGCTCGAGCCGCGGTTTCTCCAACACCGGCCTGGCCTTGCGGTGGGTAGGCGGGAGGGAGCTCAGGGACCCGAATGCCAGCAGTACACCCCCCCACCCAGGGCCAGACAGGTGAGGATCCCCGAGAGCAACCCCCGCCCGGGTAGGCGGTGAGGCGGCCCACCTGTGCCCAGACTGCTGCGGCCACCTGCACAGACCAGGGACAGTCGTTTCACTGGCCCAACCTGGGGTCCAGCTCTCTGTGATCACGTGGGCGCAGACCAGCTTGCACCTGAGCCTTGAGCATCTTCTGGGGTGCGGTGACCTGGACACAGTAGAGAGGACACCCAAATGCCAGGGCACCTGTCTAAAGGTGAGGTCTCCGGCGTGGGCACCCAAGACCCAGAGTACCCATCCTGGAAGTGTGGTGGGTATGTTGATGAGTCCATAAGGACTACAGCCTAAGAGAGGCCTAGGGGCAGGGGCTGGGATAAGAGCTATGGCTGAGCACCAGGGGACAACAGATCCCCAGCGACAGGCCCAGGTGAAGAGGGTAGACCCGTAAGTATCTTTGTCCCCATTGTTATCAACAGACAATTCTTCCAAAATTTATCAGCTTTTCTCACTACTAAAGATGTGACTCTTCTGTCCCCTCCCAAGCAGCCTCTTCAGCAAGGAACAGAGGAAGGCCCCAGGAAGGCAAAAGGCAAATGGCTGTTGCCCCTTCTCTGTTCCCCGCCCCCACCCAAGAACCAGCGCCCACTCAGATTTCTGCCACAAAAGCCACAACAGGCCAGCGCCTCTTTAGGGGCCTTTGTCTCTGGTGGTTCCTTCTCAGTGTAATCTCATTGTACATTTTTCGACAGCTGGCTAGATCCCATCTCATTTTAACGGGGGGTGGGGGAGTGGAGATAAGTCTTATCAGCTGCACCAGAGAAGCCTTAGAAAAGTTAAGAGATAAGCTCTACAGAAATCCAGACAAACCAAAAAGCTAAGGGTCCTCAAGTTTAGTTATAGGACCACAGTGGACCCCTTTCTTGCTCACTGGAAATTGTCGTGGCACTTTGAGATATTAGGCTGTTCAGAGAATATTTAAATGGGGCCTCTGAGAGATGGGACCTCTGCTGGGATCTGGGCATCAAGGCCCATGTTGAAGCAGTTGATTGGTTCTGATTGATTCTGAGCCCAGAATCATCTTTTCTGATCAACATTTTTCATTCCTTCCTCCTCTTAGGCCACACTCCTGATTTATCCCGAAGACATTTCCCTGTCTGCCTCCATCCCACTGGCGGGCTTTCCCCACTTTCAGGAACAGTGCACCATGGTTAAATGCAAGGACTTTAGAGTTAGACCTCAGCTGAATCCTTGGCTTTCCTACTTATACTGTGTGTTCTTGTGTAAATGAATGAAATCTTCTGAGCCTCCGTTTTCTCATCTGTAGAGTGAGGCTAATATCTATCTCATAGGATTATGGTTAGCAGTGAGTGAAATATTGCAAGAGAATAATTTAGCTCTGCATCTCCCATAGGGCAAGTGGTCAGTAAAAGTTAATGCTTATCATTGTTAACATATTAATCAGAAGAGTAGCTTCATTTTTACTTTTTAGAATGTGTTTCTGTTTGTGGTTATTACTTAGGTCTCCTTAGGACAACTAGGAGGGAATGATAGAACATAAGGCTTGGAATTAGGGGTTTGGATTTGAATCTCAGTCTACTCCCTGCAATCCCAGTGACCCTAGGCAGGTCATGGAACCTCACTGAAACTTTTTTTTTTTTTTTTAATTTATTCATCTGAGAGAGAGAGAGAACACAAGCAGGGGGAGAGGCAGAGGAAGAAGCAGACTCCCCACTGAGCTGGGAGCCTGACACGGGGCTCGATCCCAGGACCTGGAGATCATTGACCCAAACCAAAGGCAGATGCTTAAACATCTGAGGCCACCCAGGTACCCCTTGCGGGTGCCCTTTCTGAATCCAGATTTCCTTCTATGTAAAAGTGGCTTAAGAATATAACCTAGCCCATAAGGCTGAATGAGTTGTTTTGTGTGAGTGCATGTGGAACCGCAGAGGGTGTGGGGGAGTCCTCACTAAATTTAGGTGGAAGCCAGAGGCAGACCCTGGTTTTCTGGGTTAGACAGTTTGGAGTGGGGAGGGGTTGGAAGAAAAAGAAAACAAAATATCTTGCTTTTGTACATTTTACAAAACCACCCGACCATGTGAACACATTGCTGAGTCCTTCCTCTCAGGATCTTGGAAGAGGTGAAGGGTGGGGGGTGGCCGAAGGTTCATTGCTATTAGTTTCCTGGCAGATCTGCTTCTGGGGGAGTCTGAATCCAAAAGTCGTGGGCCCCTCTGCCTTAGCAGGTCGGAAGTGCTCCCTGCTTCACGCTCAAAGAGCGACATCCTTTGCCACACTGGAAGGTAACGATGGAGTTGGAGCCAAGCATGGGGAATGTCAAAGGTGCCATTACGATGATGAAGATAACAAATGACTCCACGGCTGCTGGGGTGGGCTGAGAACACTGTATTTAGTTGGTTGCGGCTGAATGAGCAGAGTCTCCTTTGCTGGTTGGGCTGTGGGAGGGGAGGCCTCTCTCAGGCTGTTGCTCTCTCTCAGGCCCTCCCTGGCCAGTATTTTACAGGCCCCACTGGCTCTCCTTGGCCTTCAGCTTGCCGCTGCCTTCGAGAATTGTGGTTTCCCGGCATTGGTCGCACTGTTTGCGGTGGGGTCGCCTGTGTTAGCTCTCCTCCGCTCTGCTCCGTGGGAGGCAGGGCCCCTGCAGGCTGTACTTGACATTACCTCCCTTGTTGGGGACATCCTGTGGGCGCGTGTTCAGTTTACCTGACACACTTCTGGTGAGATGTGGAGCTTGTGCAGGCTGAAATGTGAGAGGCCCATGGGTCTGGAGCCGAGGCGTCACATACTCAAGCTTTGTAGCGCCTACTTCCCTGAGGATTGGAGGACCATCTTGTTGGGCTGTGGCTAGAATCAACATGAGACCTTTCTAGACACACACACACACACACACACACACACACACGCTAGGCCTGTGCGTGTGTATGTTTTAAACACTGATCAGCAAAGCAAAATATTCAAAAGAATATTCCTTGACCCTTTAGAACCAGAGCAGAATAAATGAATTCTTAGTGTGCTAAATAGCCCTGAGATTGTTTATGAAAATGCAGATTCCAGGGCCTCACACCCAGACCTTCAGTCAGAAGATCTGGGGGAAGGGGCCCCAGAATCTCTGTGTTTAGTAAGAATCTTGGGTTGTATATGTGTAAGTGTAAGTACTTCTGCTTACTGAAATTCGAAAACCACACTTGTAGATGCTTTTTTTTAAATTGTGAAACGTACAGAACATAAAATGTACCACCCTAATCATTTTCAAGTGTACAAATCAGTGGGATTTAGGACATTCACATTGCCGTGCAGCTAATCTCTGGAACTTTCCCATCTTGCAAAACTCTATACTCATTAAACAGCTTCCATTTCCCCTCCCCCCGGCTCTGGTGGCCACCACTCTACTTTCTGTTTCTATGAATTTGACTGATCTAGGGGCCTTACATATGTGGAATTATATAGTATCTGCCTTTCTATGACTGGCTTATTTCACTCCATATAAAGTCTTCAGGGTTCATTCACGTAGTATGTGCCAGAATTTCCTTTTTAAGTTGAGTAATATTCTACTGCATGTCTATACCCACTTTGCTTACCCATACCTGCTGTGGACATTTGGGTGGCTTCCACCTTTTGGCTGTTGTGAATAATGCCATCGTGAACACGGAGGTACAAATATCTTTTTGAGACCCCGTTTTCTTCTCTTTCGGGTACATACCCAGAAGTGGAATTGCCAGACCCTATAGTGATTCTATTTTTAATATTTTGAGGAATCCCCACGCTGTTTTCCACAGTGGCTGCTTTTCCATTTCCATAAATACTGCACCAGGGTTCTAGTTTTCCGATCCTCACCAACCCTTATTTTTTGGCTTTTGATAGTGGGCGTCCCAACGGGTATGAGATGACAGCTCATGGTGATTTTGGTTTGCATTTCCCTAGTGATTGGACATCTTTTCATATGCTTGTTGGCCATTTGTGTAACATCTTTGGAGAAATGTCTACTCAAGTCCTTTGCCCATTTCTTTAAATCAAGTGTTTGTTTTAAGTTGCAGGAGTTTTTTATAGATGTGGATTTTAACCCCTGAGCAGGGAATGTGATTCGGAAACATTTTCTCCCATTCTGTAGGTGGTCCATTTCACTCTGTCAATTGTTTCTTCTGATGCAGGTTCTACAAGTTCTTTACACCATATCACCCTGTAGAAGAAACATTATTGTCTATCATTCCAGTTTTAGGGGGATGAATACTTGGGCCCAGTCACACGGCTGTATGCAGTGCGAGAGCAGGGATCAAAGCTCAGGTCCCTCCAACTCCAGAGCCTGCACCCTGTCCGTTCCTCTGCTTCCCTTCCCAGTCCCCCACTGAGCTAATGACAAGGCCCATGGCAGTCTGCAGGAAGTGGCATGGGTTCGAGAAGCGTTCAGTTACAGGAGAGGAAATACGAACGAAAGACTTGCGAATCTTCCTTCCTTTTTGAAGCTCTGTGTCATTGCTTAGACCTTAGAAAGAGCAGAAAAATGCAGACAGGTTTGTAACTGTTTTGTTTATTTGTTTGTTTGTTTAAGCATTTCGTAAGCTCGTTTCAGAGCCCATGTGCTCCCCACAGTTTCCCCAGTGGTCTGCATTCGTTCACACCACTGCTGATCCGGCCTCTCGTGCCTACGGTACCTTCCCTACTTGGCACCCTCTGTCTTTCCAGGAGGCAAGCACCCACTTTTCCCTCCCATCTCCCCAACTCCCCAGGCAGAAGGAAGTGTCATGGGCAGTCCCTTTCTTTGGGATGTTTCCCCAGCCTAGGAGCGCCACAGGGGGTGGCTGTGTCTTTTTTGTGGTTGCCCTACCGGCCAGCACAGTAGCACCTGGCCTGGGCCATGCATTATCCAGTCTTGGCCCAAGCCCAGACCAGTTAAATCACAACCTGGGGGTTGGAATGGGCAGCTGTGGTTTTTACTAACTCCTTAGGGGAGTCTCCTTGGAACCAGCCTGGAGACCCCTTGGCCCCTGCCAGGCCCTCACCCCCCCACCCCCCCTGCTTGGGCCAGGTCATAATCACTTCTGGAGCTTCTGGAGTGCTGTAGTCCCACCTCCCCTCCTCTGCAGTCTGCCTGTCCCTAGAATTGCGTTGTTTGTCCTGGGCTCATGGATGCCCAGGCTGGCCCACTGTCATCAGAAGGGGCCCTTCTGTAGGGACTTAGACCTGTTCTTGCTGTTGCCCTTGATGTTTTGTGTGCCCTTCTTAGTTCAGTGAAAGGGGGGCAGTTTTGAAAGGATGATGGGAACTTGATCCATCCTCCCTTCTGTCTGTCCATCTGTCCATCCTTCCTTCCTTCCATCTACCCACCCACCCACCCCATGATCCATTTATTGAGCACCCACTGTGTGCCAGGCACTGGGTGGACATAACACCTTTGAACAACTACTGTTCTGCTGGGGCAGGAGCGCTATAACCTTCTGAGAGGCAAGGCTGCGTGTTTGTGTGTGTGTGTGTGTATATACATGTGTATGTGCACATACATGTGCTAAGACCACGTCCTTAGTGACCCGCAGGATTCTCCGTGACCGCAGCTGTGTGGCCAGGCAATCAGGGAAGGTTTGGGGAGAATGTAACCTGGATTTTGTATGGGGGGATGGGCATCCTGGGGGAGAAACTAGGTGCTCTGGGCTGACCTGTTTGGGGAGGGAGACACTGAAGGATTCATTCTGAGGCTAGTCCCGTGGATAATTACATTCAGGTTTTTGTTTCTGTTCATTCATTCATCAAACATCTAATGAGCACCTGCTGTTTTGTACTCCGAGTTCAGACTGTGGACCAGCTGTTTCCCAGCACCTGGAGCTTCTTAGAAATGCAGCTTCTCAGGTCCCATACTACACTTACTGAATCAGTGGCTCTGGCCGTGGGTTCAAGAGTCTCTTTTAACAGACTCTGCAGGTGACTCAACGCTTGCTAGCGTTTGAATCCCTGCTCCCAGATGTTGGTTTGTCCATCATTCGCTGTTGCGAAGTCTCCCTTGCTGCTTCCCCAAAGGCTCCTTGTAAATGTTTGTAGATTTGTTGCTGTGTGCCAGGTCTTGCAAGGTACCGAGAATGTGGGAGATGCTTCAGGGGAAGGAGGACACGTTCAGCCAGGACATGGGGTGGCAGTAGCCAGCAGGACACTAGATGCATACCTCTGAGCCTCTGGAGAAAGGTCAGGGCCGTCGAGGTATTTTGGCAGCCATCAGCATACAGGTAGAAAGATTAGATGACTAAGTATATGAAAAGAAACTCTCAAGACCCCTGTGAAAGTGAGAGGAGGGCGGTGGTGATGAGACATGCCTGGCTGACCTGAAGCCAAGTGTTCTGATGATTTCCCACCCAACGGCCCATTTGCTTGGCATTGAGGTGCCATATTGGCATTTTTACTCTGTAAACCAGGATAAGGGTGTGACTTACCTTATCTCACTGAACATCAAGAAAGCATGTCTCCTGGGTCCTTTCTGGGTCCATTTGTAGAGCACCTGCCTTCTGTTGGGGTTCTCTTTCTTCCTTCTCTCCCGGGGACAATATGACACCAAGACTTGATGGGAAGGGGCAGGGCTGACCCTTGTTTGCAGTGTTTGTGGGCAGGTGGGTGTGGGGCACACAGTGTACTGGAGATCGACCCCCGCCCCCAGCACTAGGTTCCCTGACTGTGCGGAGTCCGGCCTGTAAGAGGCAGGGCTTTGGCTACTGCAGGGCTGTAGAACTTGATCCTGGATTTATTTTTGGAGAGCGAATTCTGGGATCTAGCCTACCCTATGAGCTGCAGCAACGTGAATCCTAGGCCTGTATCATATGATTTGCAGAAAATCTGCTTGGTATACAAATGGTTAAAAAGAAATTTCAGTGTCGGTCAGATAGAATGGATGCATTTATACACCAGATTCTTTTATTAGAAGTAACAGGCCTTTACTGGGGAAAAGGAAGTGCTCGCCATTGTTAGTTCCCTAGCTGGAAAATTCTTTGCGATCTAGAAGAGCTTAGAAAAATATTTGTTTTAGTTTCCTAATATCTTAGCAGCCTTCCCAGCAGCCTGTGGTCCGTGGCCACCTGATCATACTGAACAGTGTTTGTCAGAGTGATTTGGCTTCTGACTGGGAGAGTGGTCCAGGCCGAGTGCAGGAGGCCCCAGGACACCGTTCTGAGGTTCCATAGCGGACGCCCCTCAGCCTGGGCACTGTCCTCTGTGAGTAGCTCCAGGAGCCGGCTGGCCACTCGCTCGGGTGCTACATGGACTCAGACCACAGCCTGCCGTCTCCCGAGGAGGTAGGTCTCTGCACCTTACCTGTGTGCAGGTGGCCCAGTTTGTGTGTTTGTGTGTGTTAGTGAAGCCTGGCCATGGCCTCTCTCCAATGGGAGTGGGGCCGTGTCCTTCCATAGCTGCTAAAGATTTGTGGGCAAAAAGGTGCCAGTAATCATGGGGCCAAAGGTGGCATGGGTTCTTGCAGGCCGCCACTGCCACTGGGAAACAGGCAAGGAGCTGCCCTATGATGGGTACAGCAACAGCTGTCATTGGGGGACAGCCCGTTCTCAGTCTCCACCCCCCGCTTCGGTCAGGTTCCCACGGCAAGTGAAATATTTATCCACTGCTCTTCCCCCAGCCCCGCAAGCTCGTGGATGTGGGCAGACAGTTTATGTCTTTCGTGCCCTTGACTTTGGATTTCAAACAAGCTGATTGCAAGTTCATCTTTCTGTAGGGACTTAATTAATCCACTGGTTTTGTCATTTAAATTACAGTAGTCCAATTTAACCTGCCCCCCTCCCCAATACTTTGAAATTATTCTTCTCAAAAGTTGTGTGCGAGTCACGCCTTCAGCCCTTGGTAGGCAGCCGTGGCGCAGCTTCTGAGCCGGCCCTCCTCTCCGTGGCAGGGAGGCAGAGTCCGGGTTCCTGCTGCGCCTCCTTTGATGGCAGCGCCCCCTGCACCCCTGCAGTTGCTGCCCCCCGCTCCACCCTGCTGCTGGAAGGGCCTCGGTGGAGAGAAGTCTGAGCTCTGTTGTTGGGTTTTGATTTCAGTACAGGAGTTGATAAAACGAGATAAACCCCAGGCTCACAGGGCTGGGGAAATTAAACAGAGATGATATCAAAGTTCCCCTGAGTTTTCAACTGTGATACAGTAGCTTAGTTTTCTCCCAGACTGGGGCCGGGAGGCACGCCTTTGATTCTGAAACAATATTCAGCATCAGTTAAGCCCAGCACTGCTGACTTTTAGGGATTAAGCACACTGTTGTAATAATTCTTTGATCAGCTACAAGGGAGCAGTGTGCTGTCTGTATGGGAGGCTTTATAGTTAAAGTTCATTTCTCTGTGAACCTGGGATGACAGCATTGCCAGGGCGCTGCAGGGCTGGGCGCTGGGGCCTTCCCCAGGCCCTGTTTGCAGCAGGGCAGGCAGAAGCAGGAAGCGGGTTTTCTCCTACCCAGCCTTGATGCGTAGTATTCATCGGGCATGACATGGAAAAAATCCTCTCAAGGCCTGGAAACACACCTCACCCTAACTGAATCTTTGTAGCCCCGGTATGTACATGCAACACACACATATACACACAACAACACAAACACACACCACATTCATACATACTCTCCTGCCTGGCGGAGAAATCCTCTCGGGGCAGACATAGGAATAGCAGCCCTCAGCCTTGGAAATGATATAGTGGAGGCTGGCCTTGCACCCGGGGTAGAGATTGGGCTGGGAATTGGGGCCAGGTGACCTACCAGGTTAAATGAGGGGGGCCAGCTCAAGGTCTTTGTTGCCACTGCACTCTCCCTGTGCCCACGAGCAGACGGGACACCCAGGTGCCATCACCACCTTGATTCCTCGCCTGGCATTCACTGAGAACCGACTTAATTTCAGGTTGCTCCAATTTTATAGTTCTAAGAAATCTCAGCCCCTGTTGTCTTGTCATTTAAAATCCTGGTCAACTTTTGGCTCTCCCTGTAGAGACTCCCCTTGCAGCCACAGCTGGGATGATAGAAGTTTCCCTAAATTGCTCCCCCCTCCTCCTGGTGGGCCTCACGACTTCCAGTTGGTAATGGAGCCCCTGTGTGCTGTCGATTGCACGAGCACGGTGCTATACATCAACCTATTCCCTCCTGTGCGGCGCTCGGATCTCCCTCATTAGGCCTAAATTTACCTCCGTCCTACACAAACATGGCCTTAGCTCATTTTTATTGTTGTAAATTATTTATGAGGGAAATGTTGAATCTTGAAACTGAGGTGTGAGGAAAATTAATCCCATGTTACTTTTATCTTTCTGTACTTTTCTCCCCCTTGCTTCACTTATTGGGCTATAGCTGGAGAAAGAAGAGCTTTGGCATTTTTAAATATAATTAGTGTTGAAACTGCTTTCTCAGTTGGGTATCAGACAGGATGCTGGTCTCCAGGCACAGAGTCATGGAAAGCAGATCAGACCTGGGAAGGAGGACGAGAGGTCCTGTTCAGGTGGGCCGGCGGCCAGTTGCACAGTGGCTGACAACTCTGGGCCTCAGTTTTGTTTTCTGCAAAATCAGGGTAATAAGACCCAGCCACCTTCCAGATTCAATGTGAGCAGCAGTCAAGAAGGAGCCTAAGAAAGCGTTTTGAGAATTGCAAAGTGCTGTGCAAATGCAGCTCGGGTGTGTTAGTGTGTCTTGTGTGCAGTTAGGATTTCGAAATAGAGGTAGTGCTCGCTCGCGCGCTCTCTCTCTCTCTCTCTCTCTCTCTCTCTCTGCTGTGGAGCTGCTGAGGATGCAGCCAGGGGTTGCTGCAAGTAGGCCTTGGTATTTCATGTTTTAGACCAGCATTGCCTCTTGCCAGACAGGTTAATGTTGGTCTTAAACAGCCCGCTCCCCCTGCCCCCCTCTTCGGCAGATCTGGTCTGCAGGCTTGCATTAATGGCCTCTTCTCCCCTCTCAGAGGCCTGGCCTGTGACCCTGGGCGGGTGAGTACTCGGCGGTGCCATCCCTTCAGGCTCAAGCCTCCACACAGCCCGGGAAACGTGGAGTGCTAGTTAATAAATGGCCTTTTGTTAGGAAGGTCAATTGAAGTGACGGTAGAGACGCTGTTAAAAGTAATTTGCAGTCAGAAAATATGTAATTCAGGGCAGGCTGCTTTGAGTGATTGCCTCTGCCATGGATATCTTGGGCGTTTCTCATTAAAAGCTTCCTTTGCTGGTGGTGGGGCTTCCTCCACCGCCGAGCCGGCCGCGGCCCCGCGCCGCGAGGAGTCATTTGTCTGTATTTCACAAAGGCTGCCTTGATCCCCAGGGTACAGCAACTGGGGGAAAAGGGAAGAAGGAGGCGTGCATCTGAGATGCTCTGTGCTCATGCTCCGCTGTCGCATCCTCCCGACTGCAGGCTGGGCTGCGACCGTGCACGCATGGGCACAGGCCGCCGGCTCCTTTGTCTGCCTCAGCCGGAGGCAGCCCGCAGCCATCTTGGAATCTGCGGTCGGCCTGCCTCCCCGGTGCATTGTGGGAGCAGCGGGGCTCTGGGGGTCGAGGTTCCCCACTGCCCTTGACCGCCGGCTGCGGGAGGGGAGAGCCATTGTCACTGGTGCCACGCGAGGACGTCGTGACCAGGGGATGGGAATCTGTCAGCAAATAAAAGTTATTTCTTCCCATGCTTGCCTTCTCTCTCTTTCTCTCACATAGTAGAAGCAGTACTATCTTATAATAATAATAATAATAATAAATAAAACTTACCTGGGATGTTCTTTATTAAATTCACAGCATCATATTTTAGCACTGGCCGAATTTGTACATTATGTTATTGAGTTGTTAACTGCAAAGCGTTTTGGTATCCAACAGCAGGTTGGATATTTTTCAAATTGCAGTGGTGTTCTCTTCATGCTACCAATACTTTGGGGTTTTCCAAGCGAGGATACTTTTTGATTAGTGTTTGCTTTGGACTGGGCTGATGCAGATATTTAACGCTAAACCTTCTTTATTGGGGGCACGCATGCCTGCTCGTTGAATAAATACTTACTTCCTGCCTACTTTGTGCAGGAAGCATCAAGCGCGGTGCTTTATAGAAACCTGCCTGGTAAATGAAATTTGAAAACAGAAAATGATGCCATGGTGTGGCGTGGTATCCCACCCCCTGCCCTGGGCTTCTAGAAGCTCATTTTCAGTAGGATTAAGTAAAGCATAACTTAGTTCGGCTTTTGTCATGAACAGAAGTTGAGAGAATGGCTGCTGCCAGGGGCTTCCTGGGCTGGATTGGAAACTTGGCTCAATTTCATTGACGAGCCTGTTTCCGGAGCCTTTTGTGGGCTTCAGGGGACACCAATTACAAGGGTGACTCGCATATAGCGTTCTGATTGTTCCCATTTAGAAGGCCGTAGTCATTTTTAATAGCCTCTGCCTTTTCTGATTCTAGGCTGAGAACTAAGACTATTTCTTCTCCCTGCCTAGTTAGGCAGGGTGTTTGGCTGGCTTTAGAAGCAGTAACCAGCTTTGTGAGATCTGGTAGACCTACAGCCGGTGGAATTTAATTGCTGCGGAAGGAGGTGGAATTTAACTTGCGTGTCCTTTTAAAAGTACTACAAGTCATTTACATAAGGTGTTACCTCTTTTATTTGCTTTCCGGTGCACTGCCACTCCAGCTGCCCAGACCCAGTGCTCTCTATATTCTCCTTGTCTCCTCTGGTCACATCAAGAGGCTGTCAGCAGCAGAATAATAATTCCGTTTCCCCTCCCTTTCTCCCAAAGTGCCCAGCAAGAATTATGGTCATCGTTAGTGTTTAGCTTTGAGTAAGTACCCACATGACCTGTGGGATTAAACGCAACAAAAGCACCTGCCAGTCCTCCTCAGAATGGCACCTACCACATTTCTGGTCCCTTATACTGGGGACCTGTGTGCCCCAAACCTGCCAGTCTCATCTGCTTTTTGTTCAGTGCCTACTGTGCGCCAGGGTCTCCTCCAGGCCCTTCGTTTATGTGACTCCCTTACATCTCACGGCCGCGCTGTGACTGTCAGTATCCTGACCTCTTGCTTGCTCAGAGTCACCAGCCAGTAAGCCCAGTGAGCCACGGAGCCTGGAGTTGAATGCCATTCCTTTGCCTCCATTCCCAGAACACTTTCTTCCGTGTGTTTGCAAAGCTCTGCCTACTGAACAGTCCACACTAGGTTGTGCAAGAAGCTGTGGATTTGGGAGTCTGCACTTCACAAGGAGATACTGTAAAGGAGAGAAGTGAACACTTGTATTAGATTCAGCCATGTCTGCTTTCTCCTCAGAAAAGCTACTGATATCTATTCAGAAGTGAGGCAGCTTGTTGAAAGAGTTAGGAATGATTTGCTTCGGGGTTAGAGTCCAAGTTACCTCTCTGAGCTGGAACAGGCCCTCATTAACTACGTCAGCCCAGGGTTCAGAGCCAACATGACCGGGCAGGGGGTCAGAGATGAAGAAAGGCTCAGGGAAGGTCAGGGCTCCTTTAGCCCGTTCAGGTATATGGAGCTTAGCTCAGGATATCTGCCCCAAGATTCTGGCTCTGTCTGTTTGAGACTTTGGATCGTTCACTTTAAATGGCCAGTTTGAATTTTGTGCTTTCTTTCTCCTTTTCGGAACCAGGACCAATCCACCATGCCTGAAGTCAAAGACCTTTCAGAAGCTTTGCCAGAGACGTCGATGGATCCCATCACCGGAGTGGGAGTTGTGGCTTCTCGGAACCGAGCCCCAACAGGCTATGATGTAGTAAGTCCGGATCCACTGATTCAACCAATATTTATGTCCTGTGTTCAGGACCCCTGAACCTTGTGTGTAAATGTGCTCCTTTCCTCTGGGAACTTAAACAGGGAGGGAAAGCGTCACTGGTGGGAAGGTGTGGGGAGTGTCCTGGTTTGGGAGTCGGAGGACCTGGGTCCAGCTGGGCTGTTACCTGGCCTTGACCTCTGTGATGGCCATTTTCACCTTCTGTAAAACCTCAGGGTTGGCTCTGTCGATTTCTAATCTCATTTCTAGTTGTGAAATTTCATAAGCAGGATCCAGGAGTCTGAAAGATCCTTGTCAGAGGTTTTCCTGAATAGATAAATATCATTGCTGTATCACCACACATTTTTATAGCTTTTTATAGTTTGCAGAGCAGTTTCCTACCTGTGGACTCATTTGGCTCTCTCAGTTCCCGGGAAGGGTAGGAGGGCAAGTAGCTTTATGTCCACTTTGCTGGTTAAGAGAAGCCAGGTTCTGCCAGGTGGAGCAACAGAGGCCCAGTCCGCTGCTCTGATGACACCCCTGCGGTTTAGCAGAGCGCTGGCTTTGCTTTCCAGCAGGCGTCTGCGGTGCTGTTCGGTAGGACTGATGGCTGGAATCGGTTATTTTGTTGTTTCGATAGATAAATTGTGATCTGGGGCAAAGGCGCAGAGTAACGTTAGGAGGGTTTAGTTAGCAGTGACTGTGGTCACGTGTCCCGAGAGTCTAAGGTGGTTTTATTTTCACTTGCCTCATTTTGTTTGCGACAGCGTTTTATTCTTGTTTATTGAAAATGTGCATCAAGAACGCAGAAGAATAAAAAGAACACGAGGCTCATTAGCCAGCACTGAAAACCCGCCACCAGGATTAGATTAGCATCTGCCGTCCCAGGTGTGGGAAGGAAGGGAACGCCTGGCCCAGAAGAAGCCCTGGGTTTCCTCCAGCTTGACACTCGTGACATTTTGGGCCAGATAATCCGATAATTCTGTGTTGGGGGCTGTCCTGTGCCATATACACAGGATGCTTAGCAGCATCCCTGGCCTCTACCTACTAGGACCCTGGTAGCATTAACCTCCCTTCCCCCAACCATGACAACCCAAAATGTGGGCAGACGATGCCAGATGTTCCTAGGTGCCGGGGACAGAGGGGCAAGAACAAGCCCCATTGAGAACGCTCCAGCATACATGGGCTCAGCCCGCGCCGGGTCCTGTGCAGGGAAGGAGAGGCCTGTTAAAATGCTCCACATCACTTTCCCAACTGTTTGAAAGCTTATAAACATTTTAAAAGTGAAAGGACCAGGGAATCTTTTTTGACAAAGATTGGAGTCTTACCTGCTGTCTGACTTCAAAGCACTGTTTGAATGTATAACTTGCCATAAAATAGAATCATTAGATATGGCTTTGTGCCATAAAACTCTTGGGAAGCTAATAAAAATGTTCCTGATTTGAGAAGCCGAAGTGTCTTTTGATGAATTAGATATGAAGCAGCCGGTCATGAATCAGGGCAGGGGCTCGGTGCGTGCGATCTCCGGGAGGGCTGGCTCGGGGTTGCTCTCCTGGGAGGGCTCGTGCGGGGGTCTCCCGCCCGGGGCACAGGTCTCCACGTCTTCTTGCTGGTCTCCTTTGTTGAGCTGTGTCTTTAACATCGTGCTTGTACCTTTGGGGTCATCTTGAAAGCTTGGCTAGTGGGTGGCAGATGGCCTTTGATAGTCTGGTTTTCTGAAAGTCTTGGTAAGTCTGACAGGAGCAGCATCTATCCCTATCATTTTCTCCTAACATCTAGCTCAGGGCAGAAGAGCGCAGTGTCAAATGAGTAAAATTAATAAGCACATTTCGTGATTATGCTGCACCACGCATTATAGTGAAAGGTGAGCAGGGCCAGAGGCTCCCGAGGGTCAGCCCGGCAATTACCCAGCCCCCGCACGCGGAGATGGAGAATGTCCGAGCTCCCTCTGAAAGCCCTTTCGGGGAGAGGGGTGGGAGACATCTCTTTGTACTGACCGCTGGGTTGTTCTCAGATAGCATCTGGTTCCCTAGAGGTCTGACCCTGAGTTCAAGGGGAATGGCGGTTGGGGGGGGGCAGGGGGCACTTCCTATTCCTTCTGTCGAGAGTTTCGTGGAACATCAACCTCCAAACTGAAATGTAAGGCATTTTATGGTGGCGGGCTTCCGAGGTGCTTAGACTGAACTGCAGTGGCCGAGAGCCTGCCGGGGATCGTGGCGAAACCCCCTCTGCCTGTCACGTCTGCGGCAGGATTGATCCCTCCTGTGCCCTGAGTTTGGTCAGTACTGTGACTGTGACCACGCAGCCCCGAGAGTTTGGCACAGACACACTGCTGACCCTGGGTAGCACGGCCACACCCCTTGTTGCTTGTTTGAAGCCAAAGATGCCACATGTGTGTTTATAAAAATTTAATTTTGTAACTTCTCTTCTCTCTAGGTCAGGGGAAGCTTCTTAAGCTAAGGGGCTGGGGATTATTTGCTAAACTTCGCAATTTATTGTCCCTATTTCTGCAGTCCTCCGTGAAATAGCCTGCCCTTTCTGTTCCACTGCCACACTCTCGGGCCTTAGAGTGACTGGTGACGATCCTCCCTGTCATCAGAGGGCGGGTGGGTCTCGGTGTCTGTGTGACATCACTGCAGCCGTGCACTGACTGTTGTAAGCGCCTGGCAGTTGCTGAAGGTAGTACCAGCTGCTTTGTCACATGTGGACGGTCAGTTTCCAGCGAATCATAATGTCCTAGAAGCACTTCATGCCAAAACTCTTCTGGGCAGAATTAATCTTTGATTTCCATGTCACTCTGGGATGCAGCACCATCTGAGGGCACCAGGCCGGGCATAACTGACGGCGGATGTGGGTGTATTTCTGTGTGTATTTCTGGTGAAATACATTCTAATACATCCTAACTTTCACAGCCTTTTGCCTTCCTAAAAAAGTGCTTACAACTCAGAGACTAAAGCCTCCATACCGTATTTATGATCCGATTCTCTCCATAACAGAAATAGCTTTTTGGTCATACACTTTCATATGATAATATGCTGTTTGGGCAAAAACTAACAAAACAAAAAATCAACAACACAGAGAAACAATAATCAAATGCTCTACAGCGTTTTAACTTAAATTGTTTATTTATCCACCCTGTTTTGTGAGTAAATACTACGTCCAGCTGGGGACTGGGGGCGTGGCAGTGAGAAAACATCCAGTGTCCGGCCTTCACGACACTTAGGGTCCAGAGGGAGAGGAAGAGAGTTAAATGATCACACAAATAAATGTAAAATAAAATTGGGGTAAGTGCTTGGAAGGGACGTCCTGACAGACGTTGTTTCTGTCAGGTCCCGCTTTCCAGACCTATCCACCTTTCTTGCTAAATTCTAGGTTACGACAGCATGGACTCACTCCAACTTACTTCTAGAAATCCCTCCCTTTCTTCTCTACCCTGACACCTGCCAAGTGTCTGTCCTCCAGCATTTTCTGAGCCTCTCCCAGGGCACTGCCTCAAGCGTGCTCAGGGTTCTTTGGCTCTGGCTCTCTCCGTGGCCACCGCACTGTGCCATTTTTGTTGGTGACATCGGTGAGGCTGTCCTTGGCTGGGTACAGCTCTCTGCTAACCTGGCAGGGGCTGCTCCCACCTTTCTGGCCTGAGTGGGGGTGGTCACTGCTTTCCCTCCTACTCCCATCTTCTGGGACCTGCCCTGGTTTCCCACAGAGCAGCTGGGACCAGAATCACTTTTCAGGAGACTTTTCTGGAGCCCTGAGGATGAGCAGAATGAGAAAGTAAAACTCAGTGAATATGAGAATGTGCTACTGAGGCCCAGTGTCCTTTGACCCCCTACTTGCCCAGACTCTGCCTCCGTTCTGCCTACTCCAGAACAATGTCTAGAGTTGAATCCCAGCCTCAGAGAGAGGAGGAGATTTTTTTTTCCCTCTCTCCAATCTCAGACCTCCTCCATTCTCTTCCAGAGAAACCTCACCCTATACATTGGAGTCTTTATGGCACAGTCACCCCAAAGTGACAGATTATCCCTTAGCTCAGTGACTACTTTCAGATGTCCAGGTGGGGGATTCTCAAGCTTTTGTGGGTCTTAGTCTCCTGGAGGACCCCAGATGCTGAATTCCTGCTGCAGTAGGTCTGGGATGGGGCTTGAGAATTTCATTCTGACCGGTTCCCAAGTGATGTTGATGCTGCTGGTCCAGGGGGCCACACTTTGAGAACCACTGGTCTAAATCAAGTCATTCTTAAATAATCTCTAGGTCTACCTCAGGGAGGGCCATGCTAGCTTTTTCTGTTGTTTTCAGCCTCTCCTGATTTTGACTTCCAAAAGTCTCTGGGGATATGTGTGTATGTCTGTGGATTTTTAAAAAAAATATGTATTTAAAAAAATATAAATGGAATGGTACTACTCATACTCTCCTAACTTTTAAAATAAGTTGTGAGCCTAGGGAGCTCTATGTCAGTCCATATAGATCTAGCTCATCCTTTTAATAACACATACTGTATTATCTGGCTGTGCCAAAATTTGGCTAATAATCCGACACTGAAGGACACTTAGTTTGTTCCCAGTTTTTGTTTTTAATATGGTAAACAAGGTCCTTGCACCTGTATCCTGGCATGTGCCAGGGTTGTCCTACTAGTTCCAAAGAACAGTTCCATAGGTTGGAATTACTGGGTCAGGGTATTCACATTTTATTTGATAAACATTACTGACTGCCTTCCGGAAAGGTTGTGACATTCTATTTCTATTCTCACCAAAGTGAAAGTGAGTAAAATGAATTTTGCGGGGTGGGGGGCCGCAGCAGATGAATTGACAAGCGTCTCCCCCTCCCCCGGGCTTTGTGCCCAACTTCCTGTCATCCTGGGACTTTTCCCGGTAGGCAACCTTCCAGGAGTGAGGGCCTAATGGTAGTATACGCGCTTGTTGTGGAGCTAGCTGACAGGAGGTCTGTCATCCCTGAGAAGCAGAGACTGTGTAGGACAAAACTCCAGACTCCTCCATTTGGCACACGTGGTTTCCGTGTATCTTCCTGTCTCACTTCCTTCTACTAGCTTCTTCTCTGGCCTCACTAAACCTCTCACTTTCTCATGTTCAGAATAAGCAGAAACTTTGTATCATCATGTCCCTGAGTCTACTTTTTCCAGAATTACAGAATTCCTGTACCTCCCTCCCCACTTTTTGAGTAAAATTTCACCTCTCCTTCAAAACCCCATTTGAGTAGCTCCTTAGTGAAATGTTTTCCTGACGTTACTTATTCATTTCTTTATTCACCCATTGGTCTCACGGATATTTGTCAACCAGCTGCTGTGGTGTGAGGTCCTGAGAATCCGAGGTCTGGGAAGGTGTGGGGTTCCACCAGGTGGAAGGTCGGAGGAGAGGTCAGAGGTGAGGCTGGGAGCGTGGATGAGGCCGGATCCCAGCACAAAGGAGTTGCCTGTTATTCTGAGGTGGTGGGGGTGGTCAAAGCACTTCAGGAAGAAGAAAGTCTTAGATGTGTATTTCCAGAAGTTCACTCAGTGTGTGCAACAAGGAGAATAATTGGAAGATATGGGTACTGGGGGGGCGGGGCACGGGTTTGGAGGCTTTGTGCTGGTGCATGGTGTGAGGGTAGTGGCCTGACCAGTCACCGTGGAAACAGGAAGGACATGGATCTGAGGGACACGGGCATCCAAATACATATTCTTTCACAGAAAGAAACAGATTGAGTGTTGGGAGGCGGGCGTAGAGGTGAGGAAAGAAAGGCCCTGATGATTCAGGGCATCTTGCTGGGTAGCCAGGGGGTGCCAACGGTCTCTGAAGGGGAAATGTGGGCAGCCAGGTGGGCTGTGGAGAAGGGCGATTGGCTCAGTTTGGGGCACACTGAGGTGCTTATGTGATGTCCAGACGGAGATGCTGAGGGGCCCCAGAGCTGAAGGTCCGGAGAGACCATGGTGTAACCAAGGTGTTCCTGGGACGTGGTCCCTGGCGTGTCACTGAGTACCAGGTGTGAAGGGAGCCCTGAAGAGGGGACTGGGGCTGGCTGACCAGAGAAGTAGGTGAAACTTAGTAAGAAACTGAAGGGAAATGAGTCTAGAAGAAGGGGTGGTCGTTAACTTTCACTATTGACTGAAGGTTAAGTGAAATGAAGCTGAAAGGTTTCTGTTGAGTTAATACCAAGGAGGTGGTTATGGACTCGGCAGTGGGCTCAGAAGCCAGAGGGGAGTGGACCGGAAGAGCCCACCTGAAGTGGGAGAGGACCTCAAAGGAAGGGAGGGAGAGGGGGCAGCAGCTGGAGGGTGACGTGGGGTCAGAAGTCTTTCTTCCTTTGTGTAAAGACGAGAGAGTGCTGAGCACGCTTAGCTGCCGATGGGAAGGAACTGGAGTGATGGAGGGCCGTGTGAGGAAGGGAGGCCCACGAGGGACCGAGGACTTGGCGTCTAGATCCTGCTAGAGTGCAGCCAGGAAGGGAGGCTTGCGTGGCTCTTGCTCCTTTCTGGCGCTGGGGAGCCGGCCTTGGTCACGGGCTGGGACCAGCGAGCGGGCCTCGTGGGCAGACACTGGCCAGTCATGCCTTAAGTTTGCACTTCCCCGTCTCCTTTCCCTCGACACTGCCGCTTCTCTCTGAAACTAATTAGACAACAAAACCTTTCTTAAAAACCGTTGGACCTAAATAATTTATATATGCCCTAAATGTATCTGGGATTTTTCTAAATAATTAGAAGTTTCAAATGCTTAAACTGTCAAACATGAGGGGCACTGGGCGAACTCGGGGAAACCAGCCCCGCTCTGGGCCGGTGGGCTGTCTAGGGGGCACCCAGAGTGGTACGGTCCTAAGCCTGCAGATGAGGTCCTACTTAGCAAAGAGGTGAAAGAAAAGAGTTATCTGCTGAAGGCTGAAACAGGTTCCAGCAAGCTGGTGTTTCTGTATAGCGCTCAAGGAATTCTTAAAAAGTCACACGCAAAGCCCATGAAGATAGACGGTAAAAGTATTTTATTAAAAACACATGCCGGGTGGAAAACGTGGGATGGAATCGTGTGTCCGGTCTGGTCGCAGCTGTCACGCGGCCCTCGGGACAGCTCCTGTGCTCCCCGTGGCCGGAGGACAGCCAGAGCCGGCGGCCTCGAGGAGCTGCCCTCCCGAAGCTCTGGCCCCACGGAGCAAAAGCAGAAGCAAGGGGCAGGCGTCCCCCTGCTGCCTCCAGTCCCCCCTCACCACCCCGCTGTCCAGAGCGGAAACCACCACAGGCGGAGACCCACCCCGCGCTGGTTTATTTTCAGAACCAGAGCTTGTTTTGAGAAAAAGCACCAGGTGTTCCTCCCTTTTGTTTGGTTAGAAAATACATTAAACTGCGAATTACTGAAAACACAGAAAGCCGTCTTGTGACCAGCCCATGGGCCGTTGTTTCCCGTGGCCTGGATTAGCAGACTCGGGGTCACACTGGCCTCTGCCCCCACATTTGCCTGTGCCCCGCAGGGCCCCGGCCTCAGATGGCCAGGTGCTGTGTGGGGCGGGCCTGGCCTGCTGTTGGGGTGCCTCTCTCGGGAAGAGCGGCCTCCTTCGCTCCTCCCAGGCTTCGGCCCCACCAACTCTGCACTTCGGTTCTGACCCAAAGACTTTCTTCTCAGTAATGACTTGCTCCCCAGTTGGTTCATGTGGAAGGTGGGGAGGATTTGAGAGACAGGATTTGAGAGACAGAGGATTTGAGAGACAGCGCTTCCTCCTGTTTGCCAAACTTCCTCTTTTACTGCTTTGAAGGGCTTCTGACAAGCCTCAGTGAGTCGGGTTAATGGAAAAGATGAGGGAGGGGCCACTTTAATTTTTCTTTTTTTCAGTTCAACTTTTTATTCGGAGATGACTGTAGATTCACACACAGTTGTAAGAAGTAATACGGAAAGATCTTGAGTTTACTCATGTTCTCTCAATAGTAACATCTTGCAAATTCCAGGACAAGGTCACACTCAGGATATTGACACTCATGCCCCTTGACAATTGACACTGACACCCCGTAGAACATTTCTGTTTTAAAACATACCTGGGATTTTATTTTTATTCAGGCCTCTGATGAGGCCTACAGATCAGGAGACAAGTGCCACTGAAAAGGTAGTTTCTTATACTCCCAGCTCCCAGGAGGAGGGGACACGCCACCGTGCCATACAGGGACACGGGGGGAAGGACCATCATGGGGCAGGAGGCAGAGGGAATAAGGGGGAAGCAGGAGCCAGAGACCTTCCTGTGGCTTCTGTGGGAAAGGCCAGGCAGGTCAGGTAAGCAGACTTAGGACTGTCCAGTTGAAATAAATTCAGCAGGCCCTGGGCTGTAAGGGATGGTCTCTGGTTGTCCAATAACCTGGCCCTAGGGGGCTTTAGGGTGGGGGGACCGAGGGAGGAGCCTGATAAAAGGAGGTGGGCGGGGATGGATACAGACTCAGGATTGGTTGTTTGCATATAAACACTGTGCTCATAGGCAGCCTGTCTCCCCTCTCTAGGAGGTAACCAACCTCCTCCTTAACCGCGGACAAGCACTAATTTATTCTCCATTTCTGTAGTTCTGTCCTTTCAGGAGTACTATAGAAATGGAATCATACAGCACGTGACCTTTCGGGGTTGGCTTTTTTTGCTGTTCTTTTTTCAAAAACTCGCCATAATCCTCTAGAGAGTCATCTATTGCACTTTTTATTGCTGAATAGTATTGATTGGTGTGGCCCCACCACAGTTAGCTTAACTGTTCACCTATTGAAGGGCACCCTGCTTGTTCCCAGTTCAGAGCGATTGTGAATAAAGCTGCTGTAAATACTTGTGAACACGTTTTTGTGTGACCATGTTTTCATCCCTCCGGGAAAAATGTCCAGGAGTGAGGCTGTTGGTCTGATGGTAGCTGCATGTAGTTTTTTTAAGAAAATGCGAAATTTGGGGCACCTGGGGGGCTCAGTGGGTTAAAGCCTCTGCCTTCGGCTCAGGTCTTGATCTCGGGGTCCTGGGATCAAGCCCCACATCGGGCTCTCTGCTCAGCGGGGAGCCTGCTTCCCCCTCTCTCTGCCTGCCTCTGTGCCTACTTGTGATCTCTCTCTGTCAGATAAATAAATAAAATCTTAAAAAAAAAAAAAAGAAGAAAGAAAATGCCAAATTCTTCTCCCGTGTGGCTGTAACATTTTATATTCCCACTGGTAATGTAGAAATGATCCAGTTTCTATACATTCTTTCCAGCATTTATTATTGTCTCTACTTTTGGTTTTTTGGGTTTTTTTTTTTTTTTAGCCATTCTGATAGTTGTGTAGTGAC
>CM053615.1:70578949-70654845 GCA_028646535.1 Procyon lotor
AAAAAAAAAATAGAAACAGAAGGAAAACTTCCAGATTCTTTCTATGAAGCCAGCATTACCCTGATCCCCAAACCAGGCAAAGACCCTGTCAAAAAGAATTTCAGACCAGTATCCCTGATGAATATGGATGCGAAGATTCTCAAGAAGATCCTAGCTAATAGGATCCAACAGCACATTAAAAAGATTATTCACCATGACCAGGTGGGATTTATCCTTGGGATACAAGGGTGGTTCAACATTTGCAAATGAATCAATGTGATAGAACAAATCGGTAAGAGGAGAGAATAACCACATGGTCCTCTCAATTGATGCAGAAAAAGCATTTGACAAAATTCAGCATCTGTTCCTGATTAAAACTTTTTTTTTTTTAAGATTTTATTTATTTGACAGAAAGAGAGAGTAGGTGGAGGCAGGCAGAGAGAAAGGGAGAAGCAGGCTCCCCACCAAGCAGAGAGCCCAGTGCGAGGCTCGATCCCTGGACCCCGAGACCATGACATGAGCCAAAGGCAGAGGCCCCAACCCACTGAGCCACCCGGGCACCCCTGCCTTCTTCTTGATCTGTAGGATTCCCTCATAGATTCTACTTATCAGTTCTTTGCCTATTATGTATGTTACAGATATTTTTCTCTCAGACCATCATTGTCTTTCAAGTTTGTTCACAGTATCAAACCTTGTTGTTTGTGCATGGGGTCCATTTTTAGTTTTTGTGTAGTCAGCCCATGTCAGGTTTTCCTGTCTTAATGCTTTAAAAGTTTGTCTGGATGCTAAAACTCACGGGTAGAAGTTTTATGAGAAAGAGTATATTAAATAGTTTCGAAGTATGGCTCACAAAATATTTTTTCATTACAACAGAACAAAAGTGGGGAAACCAAGCAGATTTCATCTCAAGCAGATGATCCAAGTTAATATTACCAGTAATAAGACAAACAGATCTCATGTGCCTCCTGATATGATACACTGTGAAGGACGTGGCATATAAATAAATACCCGAATATACATATATTCCATACATACATGTAAGAGAGAGAGGAAGAAAGAGAAAAAGCAAATGTGAAATGTTAACATTTAGGTAACCTGGGTGAAGAGCATCCAGGAATTATTTGCATTATTTTTGTAACATCCCTAAATCTTAAATTATTTCAAAACAAAAATAAAAAAAATTAATGAGCCACAAAGAAACCTGCCTACCTTAGGATTATAGAAATATTATCTTATATTTTTAGTCAATTCTCATGTTGTTTTGTTCACTGGGCTTTTTAAACATCCAGATTTTTGTTTTGGATTATAGTATCTTGATGCACAGCTGTTGTCATAAAGCAGAGCCCTTGCACAGGTACTGGTTTGTGCGTTAGACTGGTCAGAAGCTCACTTCCTGTCCCAAAGATGGAATTCAGCAGCTTCTTGTCCCTTAGGGATAGGGCCTTGATGCAGGGAGAGCAGGGCATGAAGCAAACATAAGCCATGTTGCAGCGGCCTTCTGACTCCTGCGCACCCCCAGCGAGCCCCCCTGGGATTGGCGGTGTGGGGGAGCGGGAGGAGGAGGAGAGCTGATCGTCAGGGTCTGCAAGGAATGCTGGGTAGGCCTGGCCTTCAGGGCTGGGATGTGAGCCCCTGTGCGTCGCCAGTAGATACAACAGCAGCCGCAGCAGGCCCAGGCCCAGGGTTATTAAAAATCCTTCGGTTAGATCAGATTATACCACTGACAGCAAATCATGCCCTTAACATTCAACCTTGGCTTCTGCGAGTTGATCTAAATCTACTGCATTCTGACCGTGTTGCAGCATCTTACTGTTAAGGCCTGCAGGCCATCGACTGGTGGAGGAAGCCGCCTAGTGACCGCAGCGGGACGCTTGTTGCAGGCTGGCATTTGTTTGAACCCCAAAGACAGGGATTTTCCAGGCGACTTCTGGGTTCTGTTCCTCACCACTTATCTAGTTAACCTGTTCTTCCCCAACAACGCTTTCTGTTTTTGTAACTTTATAGTATGTGGGGTTTTTTGAAGTCAGTAATTCTTCGATTTCCTGAAAATTGGGGTGAAGTTGCCAAAACGTGGCATCACCCAGTTTAAAGTGAACAATTAAGTGCATTTAGTACACTCACAGAGTCTGCACCCATCACCCCTCTAGTCCCAGGACATTTCATCACCCCGAAAGGAGCACTCATCAAGAAGTTGCTGGCAGCCCTCCCCAGCCCCAGTCCCTGGCAACCACCGCTCTGGGTTCTGTTTCCATGGGATTTGCCTGTTCTGGATATTTTGTATAAATAGAATCATCTGCTCTATGGCCTTTTTTGTTTGGCTTCTTTCACTCAGTGTGATGTTCTCAAGATTTTCACAGCATGCTTTGATATCTAATAGAGCCATTTCCTTCCTTCGTGTTCTTTTTTTCGAAAAAGTCTTGCTTATTACGGCATCTTATCTTTTCTGAAAGAACTTGAGAATCACCTTGTTAAATTCTACCAAATACTATGTTTTGATTCTCAGTACAGTTGCACTGAGTTAATAAGTCGATTTGAGGGGAGTCTGCGTTTTACAATATTGAGCCTTGCCATCTAGGAACATGGTATGCATTTATACGTACTTAGGTCTTACTTTACGTCCTTCAGTGAAGTTTTATAGTGTTGTCTTGTTATTTCCACTTGTGCTTTTTTGTTTGTTGTGCATAGGTTACTTTTTTATCTAGCTTTATTGAGGCACCCCTGACCTACAGCATACAGCAGGTATGTAAAATATTCCATCTACCGAGTCTTGACATGTCAATGTTTACACCTGTGAAACCACCACAGTCAACATGATGAGTTGTGTCCATCACCCCCAGTAGTTTGCTCATGCCCTTTGGTAACACATCCGTCACTATCCCAGCCCCATCCCTAGAAAACCACTTAATTTTTTTTTTTAAGATTTTATTTAGATATTTATTTGAGAGAGAGAAAACATGAGCATGAGCCGGGGAGGAGCAGAGGGAGAGGGAGGGGAAAGAATCTCAAACAGACTCCATGCTGAGTGCAGAGCCTGAAACGGGGCTTGATCCCAGGACCTTGAGATCATGATCTGAGCCCAAACCAAGAGCCGGATGTTTGACAGGCTAAGCCACCCAGGCGCCCCACCACTGGTCTACTTTATGTCACTGTAGACTAGGTTGCATTTTTTGGAATTTTATATAAATTATTTTTTCGGTTTGGCTTTTTTCTCTCGGAATTTTTTGTCTGGCTTTCTTCCCTCAGAATAATTATTTCAAGATTCATTCATACTGTTGACTGTATCAGGAGTTTTTATGTGATTTTTTTTTAATGAGTAGTAATATATTCAACCTCATTGAATACTTACATGATAGTTTACTTGATGATTATTTGGGTTGTTGCCAGTTTGGGGTATTAATAATATGGACACCTGGGTGGCTCAATTGGTTAGGCCTCTGCCTTCAGCTCGGGTTATGATCCCAGTGTCCTGGGATCGAGCCCCGAATTAGGCTCCCTGCACAGTGGGGAGTCTCTTGGTGCTTTCTCTTTCCTGCTTGTGCTCTCTCACTCACTCTTTCGAATAAATAATCTTTAAAAAATAATAATAAAGCTGCTATGAGCATTCAGATACAAGTCTTTGTGTGGACATATGCTTTCATTTCTTTTGGGTAAAAATGTAAGGGTGGATGCTGGATTGAATGGTAGATGTACATTTAACATTTTAAGTTCTTATATCTTTGTACATTCCTACCAGAAGGACCTTAGAGTTCTAGTTGTTCTTGTTAACACTTGATTTGCTCACTCTTTTGAATTTTAGCCATTCTAGTGGGTGTGTAATGGCATTTGATTATGGTCTTAGCTTACATTTCTCTGGTAACTAAGGATTTCAAGGATCTTGTCTTGTGTTTTGTTTTTGCCATTAGTATGTATCTTCATTGGTGAAGTGTCTGTTCAAGTTTTTTTGCCCATTTTTATTGGGTTGTCGTTCTTACTACTCAGTTTGAAGACTTCCTTGTTTTTTTTAAAAGATTTATTTATTTATTTTAGAAAGAGAGAGAGTGGTAGGGGGGTGGTCAAGGGAAGAGGGAGAGAGTATGAAGCAGACTCTGCACTGAGCACAGAGCCCAACGTGGGGCTTGATCTCATGACCCTGAGATCACAACCTGAAACCGAGGGTCAGATGCTTAACAGACTGTGCCATCCAGGTGGCCCTGAAGAGTACTTTGTATATTTTAAATACAAGTCCTTTGTTGGATATATGTTTTACAAATATTTTCTCCCAGTTTGTAGCTTGCCTTTCATTATCTTAACAGTACATTTGAGGGGCACCTGGGTGGCTCAGTGGGTTAAAGCCTCTGCCTTCGGCCCAGGTCATGATCTCAGGGTCCTGGGATTGAGCCCCGCATCGGGCTCTCTCTGCTCGGTGGGGAGCCTGCTTCCCCCTTTCTCTCTGCCTGCTTCTCTGCCTACTTGTGATCTCTCTCTCTCTCTGTCAAATAAACAAATAAAATCTTTAAAAAAAAAAAAACAGTACATTTGAGAAGCTAATGTCTGATGAAGTCAAGCTTATTAATTTTTTTCTTTTATAGCGAGGGCTTTTTGCATAACATTTAAGAAATCTTTGCCAAACTAAAGATCAGGATTTTTCTCTATAATCCCTTCTAGAAATTTTTTATTTTTAGCTCTTACATATAGGTCAAACTTACTTGAAGTAAATTTTTATTTATGTTATGACGCAGGGATCAAGGGTCATCTTTACATATAGCTGTCAAATTATTGTAACATCCTTTCTTTAAAAGATTTTTCCTTTCTTCATTGAATTGCTTTGGCACCTTTGTCAAATATCAAGTGATCATATATGTATAGGTATTTTACGTGACTCTGTATTCTATTTCATTGATACATATCTGTCTATGTGCTAAAACTATACCCTTTGATCACCATAGTTTTATAATAATTGTTAAAATCAGGCAGCCCTCTAACTTCATTCTTTTCTAGCTATTTTAGTTATAGTTCTGGCTACTTTGAATTTTAATATAAATTTTAGAATCAGCATATCAGTTTATGTAGAAAGGCCTGGTGGGATTTTTGATTGGGATTATATTAAATATATGGACCCATTTGCATTGAATGAACATCTTAACAATATTGAACCTTAGGTTTATTAATATGATATATCTCCTCATTTTTTTGAGTCTTCTTTATTTTCTCTCATCAATTATTTTTAGTTTTCAGTGTACAAGTCATGCAGGTCTTTTGAAAAATTTATCCTTAAGAATTTCATACTTTGATGCTAATGTAAATGGCATTTATTTTCATTTTAATTCCATTCTAGTTTATAAATATAATAGATTTTTGTATATCGACCTGGTATTCTGCAACTTTGATTAGTTCTGGTAGCTTTTTTAATAGTCCTCACAACTTTTCTATATAAAGTTATGTTGTCTGTGAAGAAAAACAATTTTACTTCTTCCTATCCAGTCTGTATGCCCTTTTATTTATTTGTTTCTGCCTTACCAAACTGGCTAGAACTTCCAGTATACAACTGAGTTGACATGGTGAAGGCAGACACACTTGCCTCCTTCCAGATCTCAGTGGAACAACATTCAGTGTTTTACCACTTAAATATTGCATTAGCTGTAGATTTTTTGTAGATTCTGTTTCATAGGCTTAGAAAATGGCCCTCCAGGGGAACCTCTGTGCCTCAGTAGATTAAAGCCTCTGCCTTCAGCTCAGGTCATTATCTCAGGGTCCTGGGATCAAGCCCCACATCAGGCTCTCTGCTCAGCGGGGAGCCTGCTTCTTCCTCTCTCTCTCTCTGCCTGCCTCTCTGCCTACTTGTGATCTCTCTCTCTCTCTCTCTCTGTGTGTGTGTCAAATAAAAAAAAAAGAAAAGAAACTGGCCCTCCAGAAAGTTTTTATCATATATGGCTGTTGAATTTTGTCAAATGCTTTATCTACATCTATTGAGATGATTATGTGTTTTTTCCTTTTTAATCTTTTAATAGGAAATATACTTAGTTTTTGGATATCAAACAAAACTTACATTTTTGGGGATAAACCCCACATGGACATAATACATTATTCTTTTAATATATTGTTAGATTCAATTTCCTGAATTGTGTTAGAACATTTTATGTATATATGCATGAGAAATACTGGTTGGTCTGGCGTTACCTTTTTCTTATAATATCTTTGGTTTTGGTATGAAAGTGATGCTGGTCTCATATAATGAGTTGAGAAATGTTCCTTCCTCATATATTATCTGGAATATTTAATGTAGAATAGGTATTATTTCTTCTTTAAATGTTTATAGAATTTACCAGTGAAGCTATCTGGGCTTGGTCATGGGAAGGTTTTATGAGGTCAAGTTTTAAAATAGGTATACTGCTATTTAAGTTATCTATTCTTGAATGAGCTTTGGTAATTTGTGTGAAGGAATTTTTCCATTTAACTTCAGTTTTTCAATGTCTGGGCATAAAGTTGTTCATAATATTTCCTTATTGTCTTTTTAATGTCTTCAGGATCCGTAGGATGCCTTCTCTTTCATTCCCTATAATGGCAGTTGGTGTCATCTCTTTTTTTCCTTGCTCAGGCTGTCTAGAATTTTATCAATTTTATTAATCTTCTTAAAGATCCAGCTTTTGGTTTTATTGACTTTCTCTATTTTTATTTCTTTTCTATTTTATTTTTTTTCTCTTTATTATTTTCTTCTGCTAGCTTTGGATTTAATGTTTTATTTTATTTTATTTTTTTTTAAAGATTTTATTTATTTGACAGAGAGAAACACAGCGAGAGAGGGAACACAAGCAGAGGGAATGGTAGTGGGAGAAGCAGGCTTCCTGCAGAGCAAGGAGCCCGATGCAGGGCTCGATCCCAGGCCCCTGGGATCTGACCTGGGCCGAAGGCAGACGCTTAATGACTGAGCCACCCAGGTGCCCCTAATGTTTTATTTTTTAAGGTGAAAATTATAGTCATTGATTGAGACCTTTCACCATTTCTAGTACAAGCATTTTAGTGCTATGAATTTCCCTCTAAACTCGCATTAGCTGCATCCCTCAAATTTTGATATGTCTTATTAAATTTTAATTCCATTCATGATACTGTCTTAGTTTACTTTTTGGTTTCTTTTTTGAACCGTGGGTTATTTAGATATGTGTTGTCTCACTTCCATGTATTTGTGAATTTTCTAGATATAAATCTGTTATTGACATCTTAATTCTAGGTCATCAGAGAACAAACTCAGTGTTTTGTTCTAGAACAGGAGTTAGCAGATTTTTTCTGTAAAAGTCCAGATAGTAAATATTTTAAGCTTCATGGACCAAATATGCTAAGTATATTAATTTTTTTAACCCGTAAAAAAAGTAGAACCATTTGTAATTCATAGGCTATACATAAACAGGCTACTGGCTGGATTTGGCTTGTGGGCTGTAGTTCATCAGCCCCGGCCTAGACTACAATCTTAGTAAATGTTCCATGTATACCTGAGAAGAATATATATTCTGCTGTTGTTGCAGAGGAAAATTTTGGGTAATTATTAAAATAGTTCTTCTTCACCTCTACCTCTTGTGGGGGCTGTAGTTACATGTATATTAGACTACTTGATATTGTCCCAGAGCTCAAGTAGCTGGATAAACACATGGAAGGAAATAATAAAAATAAGATCAGAAATTCGAAGTAAAAGGAGGGAGAGAATTGTTAATTGAGAACCGATTCTTTGTAAAAAGCATAATAGATAAGCTTCTAGCAAATACAGTAGTAAACAGAAATAAGGATAAGCAGAATTTAGATTGAGAAAAGGAAAGTAAGAGTGTAAAGAGATTTGAAAATTATAAGAGAATATGATGCATAGCTGTTATGTGCAGCCTTATGTGACTAAAATTGAAAATCTTGATGAGTTAGATCATTTCCACTGCGATTTAAGAAGAAATTCTATAACAATCATGCGTTGAAGGAAGAAATAGGAAAAGCCATTAGAGATTTATTTCTAACGAAAGCACCAGGCCCAAATTCTTTTAAGGTAGCATTCCCTAAAATTATCAAGGAACAAGTAATTCCCACATCCTGAAAACTATCTTAAAGCTTTAAGAAAAGAGGGGAAGCTTCTGAGTTTATTTTATAGAGCTAATTTAATTGACAGTATTGCTGTTGTGCGTGGTGCTGGTTTTTTCCCATTGTTTTATTTAAATGATTAGTTTTGGTTTGCGTATTTTGTATAAAGGAAAACTAACTTTTTAAAAAAATACATGTATCTTATGTCCAACAACCTCACTGAATTCTTTTATTGTTTCTGATTTCCCCTTCTGTCCCTTGGCCGTTCCGTGACCCTTTGGACCGTGGTACAAACAGACGAGTTTGTAAGGTTTATGTAGTAGGAAGTCACGTGATTGCAAATTCCACTGTGTTTATGGAGAAGGGCAGGTAAGAGGGACCGAGTTAAAGGGGTTGGCCCGCTGACTGAGCAGATATCTGTTAAGTGCACCTCCGCTCTCCTTTGTTAAGGCCTGTTGAATTGCCTCCCACAAGTCTCCCTAGCTGGATTCTGACCTCCAGCCCTCCCTCTGTGATTGTGGATGGAAACTTGCTCTAAGATCAGATTGCAGTCCTGCTCAGAATTGTTCTCCAGTTCTCTGCTTCTAGATTCAGAGGCAAATTCATTGTTTTACTTAAATACCCAGCAACGAACGCTGAGTTAGGTGTTCATCCTATGGGTGGACCTCACTGGAATCTAAGAGTTTTTGATTTGTCCACTCACTTTTTTTTTTTTTTTAAAGATTTTATTTATTCGACAGCGAGAAACACAGCGTAAGAGGGAACACAAGCCGAGGGAATGGTAGCGGGAGAAGCAGGCTTCCCGCGGAGCAGGGAGCCCAATGCGGGGCTCGATCCCAGGACCCTGGGATCTGACCTGGGCCAAAGGCAGACGCTTAACGACTGAGCCACCCAGGCGCCCCATGATTTGCCCACTCACTGTCTTTCCAGCCCCCATCCTGCCCGTCAGCTCTGTGTAGTCCTTCACATGGGCTGTTCCCCTTCTTGCCTCTTGCCCTTGTGCCTGCACGCCGTGCTGCTTCCGGGGGAATTATGTTCTAGTTCTTTGTGTTTTGGTAGCACCTTTACTGTCCTCTCTTGCGGCTCCTACCTCTCTAATTGCCGAGGACCGCCCGCGTGCCCTCTCCCTGGGTCCTAAGGCCCCTGGAGGCCACGGAACGGTGTCTTTCATGTGGCTGTACCCCCAGGACCCCCGTAGAGTGCCTGGGTGTGTACAGACCCCACCAGGCATGCAAAGAACGTTTCCTGAATTGAATTAGCTGGCTCCTTTGTTTTGCCTTTCCGTGCCTGGGATATTGGATGCCAACATCCAGCTAAGTTATGTTTGTGTTAAACATGAATTGAAATGCAATTACAGCTGGCAGTGTGGTTTGAGAGCCGAGTCACAGAGTAAATAAGAAGGGTGACTTAGTCGCAAGTGCCAGTTCATCTCCTCTGCCTTCCTTTCTCCTGTCACCGAGTGTGACACATGAGCAGCATGGGTTCGAGTGTCCTCCCTCCTACCCCATTACTTTAACTCTTCCTGTCGTCCTGGCCTTGTTGGTCTCTTCCAGGGGCCCCTTTGTGAAAACTGGCCGGAAGCCCAGGACCAGGCCCTGCAGTCCGAGGTGTTTGGCTCCAGCAGGAGGCTGTCCTATCCACGGCCAGGGGTCTCTGCCGAGAGCCGGGCAGAAGTAGAGCCAGCAGCCTGGGGCCGGGCGGCCTGGGGCCGAGTGGCCTGGGCCAGTGTGCAGGCCGGCATCCTTCCTCGAGGTCTGGGGAAGCCATGCGGGGTCCCTGGATTTTCTGCTGATCCCAGGATTGCTAGTTTTTGCTGTTTTCTCTACCCTATCCTGCTAGAGCCCCAGCTAAGGCAAAAACAGTGCTGTTTATCAAAGACATGGCCTCCCTATCTTAGACCCGTTTTGTTTTTTGTGGCTTTATTGAATCGTATTCAGAAATTGTATCTTGTCATTGGACCTCCCTTGAGGTCATTTCAATTGGGTAGAGAGAAAAACTTCCTTCTTAAGAAGGCACTAGGATATCTTGTGGAATCTCAAGGTGGGGGTCTCCAGCATCTCTCAGACCAGTGTAGTTGCTTGTTAATGAGCATTTTTATGGCCTCCTGAAATCAGCTGACATGCTCCTTTATATAAGCCCCCCTTGAGGATTCAGAGGAGGTTTCCTGAAACTTTAGAGATGGAGCAGAAGAGGAGGGGAAACGCTCATTGACTGGTAGATAGTTACTGAGCCCCCGCCCACTGTAGGTCCTGTGCTGGGCCCTGGGAATTGTGAATGTCGGATGTGGTCCCTGCCTGCAGGCAATTACAGACCTGAGCCCGAGGGAAGAGGTGCGCATCCTTGGGGAGCCGCCTTCCTCCTGAGAGTAATCCTCCCAGGGGAGTTCTCATGTCCTCGAAACAGACACGTCCCCCTCACATTGCCCCCCTTTGCCTTCTTGGCCTCTCCAGCTGCTACCTGAATAGTCCTTTCCCATCCCCCTCGGCCTGCCTTTCCTCTTCGTCATTATCTCCACTTACCACTGACTTCCAAATCATCTAACTCGATGGCTTTTTCCTAATTCTTACTCTTCTTGATCTCATCCCCGCTTTGGACACTGGCGGTCAGTTCCTTCCTTCCTGATAATATCCATTTTCTGAACGTAGAACTAACATGTACTCCCTGTAGACAATTTGGAAGATGGAAAATGGAAGGAAAAAAAAGGGGGGCTCGTAATTCTACCACTCGGAGGAACAGTGCTCGTAACATTTTGACCTGTATCCTTTAGTTTTTTGTGTGGGTGGGTGGGTGTTTCAGCAATAATGAGATTCTGTTGTATATTCTTTTTCTGCTGTGAGTACTAGATAATGTTCTTATTATTGCACTGTAGGTTTTTATTATATCATTTCTTAATATAATAAATTTTCTTAGGCCATCAGATATTCTTCCAGAGCCCTTTTTCTTGAAGCAGTCTTATCCCTGAAATGCGATTTCACCTGCTTTCTACCCCCTTCTTCCGTGTCCCCTTCCCGTGGAGTCTCTGCGACACTGTGACATCCCCAGCTTGTGCCCCAGCCTCCTTCACCGTGTGTCCTCCTCAGGCCTGGGTTTCAGCCGCCCGCAGCTGAGCCATGTCCTCAGACGGACACGCTGTGCTAGGTCAGTCGTCCTTAGCCAGACCCACGTTTCATCTGCCTGCCACCCTAGCCCACATATGACGGCCGGACGGCCTTCTGTTCCCTGACACTACCCACCCAGCCCCCAGCCCATGACCCCCCCGGCTCCCGCGATTCCTACCAGGGAGAGGCCAGACTCTTCCCGGGCATCCCCCCCCCCGTCCGCAATTCGACCCCCACATCATCTTTCACGTTGTCCTTTTCTGTCTGCCGCGGCCAGCCCTGGCTGACCTCCTGGCCGGCCTCTTCCAAAGGGACTCTGGTCCCACTCTTCTCAGCTCCGGAGTTCCTCCTTGAAGCATCAGGTGGGGGGTCCTGCCTCCTGTACCTGTTCTGCTCCCCCAGGTTCTGGTTCCTCCTACCGCTGCTCCTGGGGCGTCCTACCTGACGCTGCCTTGGCTTTACTTCCTTTTCCACCCCGCCCCCTCCCTGGCCCCTGATGTGCTTCTTTGTTCTTCTGAACACTTACCTCCATGTACTACGAGGGCAACTGTCCTTGCCCTTCCAGTAACTCTGAGCATCCCTGCTAGGTCTGTCCCCGTGCTAGCTGTTTCCACAGACGGGGAAGTTACGGTTACAGTCTTATTTTACAAAAGGAAAACTAAGCCTCAGGGAGCTCGAGCGCCCTTCTTGAGATTGCACAGTAGGTGTGGATGAGCAGAGATCGAATCCGGGTCTCCTGCATGCACACACGGTGCCCTCGCTGCTGATGCAGCTTGTCTGCTGGCCCTCCTCCAGGGAAGGGACTGTGTCCTCCTCGTATTTGTATAGGCTGAGGAGCACTTTGCGTACCTCCGTGCTTAGTAAATATCTGCTGCAAGAGAATAAAGACCTGTGGCCCAAAGAGATGAGTTGCACATGCAGGTAGAGGTCTCTGTGGTCTCTGTTTCAAGCCGGGTCAGCCGGCGTACCTGGGCATGGGAAGGAGTGTTTCTGCTACATCAACACCAATACTTACCTCTGATTAAGGGATTACTGTGTTCCAGCTGATGGGCAAGGCACTTTGTTGGCGCTGTCTCTTTTAATTATTACTACAATTCTATAAGAGTGAACCTACTGTTTCTGTTTACAGAGACACAAGCTGAGGCTCAGAGAGGTTGAGGAACTCAACTAAGGTCACACAGCCACCGAGTAGTGAAGCTACGATTTGAGCTCACATCCCTCTGTCCTGTACCCAAGCCCATGTTCTAAACTGCTACCTTCTCCAGCTTTTCTGGCCCGGGAGAGTAGGGATTGGGTGGTGTGAGGCATAGGCATATCCCAGAGTCCTGAGAGAAAAGGACTTGGAGATACTGTGCCGTGGTCAGCAGAGACAGAGAGGGTGGGCTTGAGGAATAGCCTTGTGAGCAGCCCCTCCTTTCTTCTCTCTTCTAACCTTCGTTTAGCACATGCCTCCTCCACAATAATTCTCTCTCACTCTCTGGATCCTGTGGTAGAGAGAGGATTAGTGAACCCTGCCTTTTTTTTTTTTTAATTAAAAATATCTTCATGACATTTTAAAAATTACAAAAGCTCATTTCAGAAAACCCAAATCATATAGAATTATATGAACTGAAGAGTGAGAATATTACTACCTTTCCTTTCTTCTAATCCTATGCGTATTATTAACGATATCCTTCTAGACTTGTTTTTTTCTTTTTGCAAAAAAATTGTATTTATTTTTAATTAAATAAGGGATATCAAAATCTTCTTATTTTAAAAAACCAAATAATACAGCCGATGCTCAAGGAACGTCACGCCCCTAACATCTCTTAGCCACTACCCTCAGTTTGCTCTTTTTCTTCCTTTTTCCTTAGCACTTCTGTGTTTAAATGGCTTACAGAACTATGTCGTTATAACTCTTCTTTTCAATATAAATTAGATCACGCCGGAAGTTCTTGCTTTCTTTTTCCCAAGTGATGCACATGCTGGTTAGATCTTTCTAGACTCGTGTGTATAGGACTTAACACGTTCTCACTCCCTGGTGTGTGGTGTTCCACACAGACTGAGTTCTGGTCTATACCAGCCTTCTCCTGGTGCTCAGCACGTGGCTTTCTTCCAGTTTTTCACTGGACAGAACCACAGAACATACCACCCCCCTTGTTTGGGTTGCCAGACTTAACAAATAAAAATAATAGCATGCCTGATTAATTCTGAAAATCTTGAAAATTTTTTAAATTTGAAAAAGTTACTCATTGTTCATCCAAAATTCAAATTTCACTGGATGTCTGTTTTTTTCTGGCAACTCTCCTCTTTGTGACCATTTGCAAGGATTTGAAGGCCCCACTTACTTGTTTCTTAAGGGGTCTACAACCTGATTTTTTAAATTAAAAATTGTATTACTAGGGGCACCTGAGTGGCTCAGTTGGTTAAGCATCCTGACGCTTGATTTTAGCACAGGTCATGATCTCAGAATCGTGAGATCGAGCCCTACATCGGGCTCCACACTCAGCATGGAGTCTGCTCAAGACTCTCTCTCTCCTTCTCCCTCTGCCCCTCCCCTTTTCTCTCTCATTAAATAAATAAAATCTTTAAAAAAATAAAATAAATAAAAATTGTCTTATCAAGCATTTCATATACAGTTGTCCTTGAACACAGGGGATGGGGTGCCAACCCCCATCACTGGCACAATTGAAAATCCCAATATAAATGTTGACTCCACAAAAAATTTACTACTAATAGCCTACTGTTGGCCAGAAGCTTTACAGATAACATAGTTGACTAACACCTGTTTTTATTGTATATATTACATCCTGTATTCTTGTAATGAAATAAGCTAGAGAAAAGAAAATATTACTAGGAAAACATAAGAATAAGAAAACAACATTCACAGTACCATACCGTATCTATCGCAAAAAATTGGCAAGGAAGACCCACACAAACCCATGTTGTTCAAGGTTCAACTGTATGTTAAAAAAGTATAGAGAATAAGATAACACATATCCATGTAGCTACCATGCAGCTTTTTCAGATCTTAATATTTCACTAAGTTTATATGAAATTTTTTTTCAGTAAGAGAGAGAAAACATTACTGGTGCCTGTGCCCCCTCCAGGCCATGCTTCCTCCTCTATGCAGAGTAACTACTGAGTTTGATGTTTATCACTCTGGTACATTCTTCCTGTTTTCAAACTTTATAGATGATATTCATATGGAATCTGTTATCATACTGTACATATTTTTCAACTTGCTTTTTGCTAAGCATTATTTTTGAGATTTATCCCTGCTGGCACAACAGCTCTAATTCGTGTATTTCCGAGGTTGTATCAAAATCTGTTGCATGAATAGACAATGACATATTTATTCATCCTTCAGCTGATAAGAATTTGGGTCATTTCTAATAATTTACTTTTATAAACAGTGTTGCAAACAATACCTTCACATCTTTATGCTAAGAATTTCTCTAGAGAACAATTTCAGAGTGGAATTGCTGGGTCATTTTCACCTTACTAAATGCAGTGAATGTGCCCCAATTTTTGAGATATTTACAGTTTGGTCAGTGATTTGCCTTGAACGATAGAACGTTGTCATTTTTAATTTGCATTTCCTGGAGGTGAACATTTTCCCCATGGCTTCTATGTATTTTATGTCACTTTTTCTTTTGGATTATTTCCTTTTCTCATTGATTTGTAGGAGTTCTTTATTTATTTTGGAAATTAATCCACTGCCAGTTATGTATTACTTACAGTCTGAGGCTTTTCTTTTTACTCTCTTTAGTGTCCTTTGTAGAACCAAAGTTTTAAATTTTAGAGTAGTAAAATTCATCCGTCTTCTTTTATGGAGTTTTTTCTACACATGTGTCTATTTCTTTAATAATTTCCTCTGTTGGGGTGCCTGAGTGGCTCAGTTGTTAAGCATCTGCCTTTGGCTCAGGTCATGATCCCAAGGTCCTGGGATCGAGCCCCGCATCAGGCTCCCTGCTCAGTGAGAAGCCTGCTTCTCCCTCTTCCACTCCCCCTGCTTGTATATCCTCTCTCGCTGTCTGTCTCTCTGTGTCAAATAAATAAATAAAATCCTAAAAAATAATAATAATTTCCTCTATTAACATCATAAAGAATTATTTACATTTTTTTTCTGAAAAGTTTTAAAGTTTTGCTTTTCCCTTTCAGTCTTTAATCCACCTGGAATTTGTTTTTATGGGAGCTAGAGCTCTAATTCAATTTTTTGATTCACAGTGACGCTCAGATATCTGAGTGATATTGATTGAACAGTTCCTGCCCGACCACTGCTGTGGCATCTGCAGCTCTGTCCCAGATTGTCTGTGGGGAGAAGAGCCTGTCTCTGCGTGGGTGCCAGCCAGCCCCAAGGAAACCTGCTGCTCTTTTCCATGGGGTCTGTGGAGACCTAGGGCCGTGTCCCCAGACCATCCTTCTTGATGACCAGGAAAGGGGAGGACATTCCCACTTTGATGTAGCCATGTGCCCTGCCCACATTTACATCCCATTTTCCAGCTCCTGGCCTCACGGGTCTCCAGGAACGGATTTCCCTTTGTGTCTGGCTTTCCCCATCAGCAGATGCAGAAGCAGGCCTCCTGATTTCCGAGGGTGTCACTAGGGACCTTTGCTTTCTTCCACCCTGCCTGGCCTCAGGCACCAGCCCTCTCCATGCCTGCTGGAGTCACAGCAGCTGTGCGGCAGGGAGAATGAAGGAGGGTGTCTGTGTAGCCCCCCTGCAGGCCAGCTTCAGTCTTTGTGCATTTTCTCGCCATAAACTCTGTTCCATATTGATTCAGCCAGTTGGAAGATAACTGACGGTGTCCTACCAGCAGGGCCTTGGGCTGGGTACTCTTAAGAAGACCCTCCTGAATGAATAGGATCCTACTTCAAGGAGCAGAAATAATAATAAGGAGCTAACATTTTATCGAGTGTAACAGCACGTGCCGGGTCTTGTGCAAAGAGCTTAAAAGAGAATAGCTTTATGGAAATATCGTTCCTATACCATAAGATTCACCCTTTGCAAGTGAACAGTTCAGTGGTTTTCGGTGTGTTCACAGAGCTGTGCAGCCTTCCCCACTGTCTAGTTCCAGAATATGTCCGTCACCCCCAAAAGAAACCTTAAACCCGTTAGCAGTCACCCCCCAATTCCCCCTGCCCACCAGCCCCTGGCCACCCCCAGTGTGCTTTCTGACTCTGCAGATTTGCCTTTTCTGGACATTTCACGTGAAGGGTGTGATACAGGATGTGCCTTTTGTGACCGGCTTCTTGCACTTGGCGCAGTGCTGTCTGGCTGCCTCCGTGTTACAGCGGGCGTTCGTGCTTCATCCCCTCATCACGGCTGAAAGGGGTCCCACTGTGGATGTACCACCTTCTGCTTATTCATCAGCTGGTGGACATTTGGGTCGTTGCCACTTGGGACAATTGTGATGAGTGCTGCTTATACCTGGGGTTGGAATTGTTGGATCCGCAGATAACTCTGAGTTTAACAATTTGAGAAATCGCCAGGCCATTTCTGAAGCTGCTGCTCCCCGTCCCCACCAGCAGCAGACATGGGTTTCCGGTGCCACGCCCTTGTCCACATGCGCTGTTGTCTGTCTTCTCCAGTATAGTCATCCCAGCAGGTATGAAGTGCTATCTCATTATGGCTGAGTACTTTTTGTGCTTTCTCTCCTTTAATCATCACAAAGAATCCCATGAGGTAGGTATTATTATGATTCTCATTTTTTATGAGGTTCAGAGAGGAAAAATATGACTTCTGGGAAACCCTGGTATGTAAGTGGCAAAGCCGGGACTTGAACTCCAATCTCCCTGACTCCAAAAATCTGAGTTCTTCCCTTTGTCTCAGGTTTTCTCCATCTTAGAGGTTTCACGCAAGAAGCCAAAGGAAAGGGAAGATCCTGGAAGAAGAGCATGTGCTTCTGGCTGGTATCATCAGGAAGGCTTTGTAGAGGTAGGGTTCCTTCAGCCAGGCTCAAGGGGATGAGAACGTTCCACACAGCGAGGTTCCAGGGGGAACCTCAAGAGCGAAGCCAGACAGGCAGGAAATCGCAGAGACTGAGGAAGATGGAGCAATCTCAGGGATAAGAGCGTGCACCTATTTGTTTTGCTAAGAAACGTTAGACATTTCAGCTGAAGATCTATGGTAGACTTGAGCTGTCTGTTGAGGATACAGAAGGAGAAAATAATACAAATGAAATCAGAACCGAGCAAGAACCAAGGATTTCTGGCCTCGTCATCAGTCAGATGGCTCCTTTCACATTAGGGGTTTAGAAGGTGTTTTGGGCACACGTCCTGCTCCGTATTCAGAAGAGAGGTGACGGGCTCCCTGTCTTCTCTCTGTCTTCTCCCTATCTTTGTCTTCACTGTTCTATCTTCCCTCCCAAACTTCTCTGATTAAGAGTTGAAATGGCTTCACTGTTGGCCACTGTCTGACCTGGGCCGAGTGTCTGTGTCTCCACAGTGGATGATCTCACACATCAGGAGCCCTTTGAACTTCATTCTTGTTCACAGCGCCGGCCAGATATTTCCTTTGGAATGTCTGCGGAGTTTCCTGGCCCTTTTGATCGCCTTGTGTCTGCCAGACACATCTTTACATTGTGGGTGGGCTCCCTTAAGACACCAGGGCGCGAGTGGGGTGACCAGTCTGGAAGTTAGCCTGGTGGTTAGCTGTGGTGTCTTTCGAGAACCTCTCCCCGGGCAAGGAGTGCCCAGTGCTGCCAAGGAAGCACGGCTGACCGGTTTAAGGACTTACCACGCGGCCCCTCCCCTGGCAGCTCTGAGGGGGAGCTGATCTTACAAAGTGTTTCTCAAGTTTAAATCCTGTAGATCGTTATTTCTCACCCCATCAAATGAAGTCTTGGAGTGTTGTTTTTCTTATTATAAAAGCTATAGAGAGTCAAAAGGAATGTAGTTATAAACTACAGCAGTCATGGGGAGTGGTGACTAGAATTAATAATACCGTGTTGCACATTTGAGAGTCTAAAGCTCAAAAGAAAAAAAAAAGTCTGTAACTCGATGTGATGACGGACATGAACTACACTTACGACACTGTTATTTCACAGTAGCGACAAAAGTCGAATCACTGTGTTATACACCCGAAACTTAACACAACGTTGTGTGTCTATTATACTTCAATTAAGAAAGAGGACACCAAAAAATACCCCTGATCTCAACTGATCAGAGCCAAACAGTGGTTAATGCTTTGCTTTACATTTGTCTAGATCATTAGATTATAATGTAGGTTATTTTTAAGAAACAAAATATGAGGTTAAATTGTGTAAACCATTTTCTAACTTGGTCTTTCCCCCTGAACTTCCCATGTTCCTAGATATGTGTCCTCCAAATTGTTTCCTGCTGCAGAGTCGTCTTCTGGAATCATTAGAAATTCATCATTCCCCACTTTTGCCTTTAAACACTGTGCCCCAAGGGACGTATAGATAATACTCCTCCCATGTGACCAGGCTCTGGTGACAGAGCCCCCCTTCCTGTCTCCTTAACCCATCAGCCTGGTTTCCACCTATCTTCACGGTACCTGTTCCCTGGCCCTGCGAGGCAGTATATCCAGATCTCATGAGATGGTTTCTTCTTGTCCCCTAGGTGTCAGCACTGAGGCGCTTCCGCAGAGAGGGCCTCCCTGGTCACCCCGCCCCCACCCCCGAAGCAGCCTCTTCCTTCAGTCCCTGTTCCTGTTAGCCTGTTTTATACAAGGCACTTATTCCTCTCTAAAATTACCTTACATATTTGTTTGTGTGTTTACTGTGTGTCCTCCCCCATTGAGACTGTGACCCTGTGGGGCTGGCCACTGGGTCTGTCTTGTTCGGCTCTCTGCCTTCTGCCCTGTGATCAGAGCTAGGCGCCCAGAAGCTCAGGATGAGTGAGCCAATGGCAGCCATCCTCCCGCAGCCCATGTCCCATCATGGCCTTAGGCTCTCGATCCGGGAGTGAAATTCCTGGGTCACAGGCATGTCTGTGCTTTTTTAAAGATGTATTTATTTATGTGAGAAAGAGGGAGAGAGAGAAAGAGAGTGAGCGCGGGGTGGGGGGCATGTAGAGGGGAGAGAGAGAATCCAAAGCAGACTCACCAGTGAGCTCGGAGCCCAGCTGGTCCTCCATCCCATGACCCTGAGATCCCGACCTGAGCCAAAACCAAGAGTTGGGCGCTTAACTGACTGAGCCACTGGGCACCCCGGGCACATCTATTTTTAAGGCCTGTGATATGCAGCACCAAATGAATCTAATCTAAGGTTACAATGCTCCAGCGGCAGCCAGAGCACCTGATTCCCCCCATGGCCTCTCCAGACGATTGCCGTCTTTCCCCTTTAAAGTGTGTGTTTGTTAGTTTGACAGAGAAAGTGGCATCTTGCTATTGGCACTTGAATTTAATCATTCCCCAGGTGGACCATATTTTCGTGTTCATTGGCCATCCGTCTTGCTTCTGTGGACTGCTGGTTCATGGCCACAGTCCATTCCTTGACTGGACTGTTCGTCGTTCCCCTGCTGCTGTGTAAGAACTACGTGTGTATGTTCTCTCGTCCGCTTCTTGGTAGGAAGATTTCCTCCCCACTTAATATATCACAGACATAATTATAAATATACTTCATCCTTAAAAATAAAATAAAATAAAATAAAAAACAAAAAAAATATACTTCATCCTTTTTAAGAACTGAATAAATATTCCTTTGCATAGGCATACCATAATCCATTGAGCTAAGACCCTTTTGTTCCTCAGTCTCCTCACTTATAAAATCAGAGAGTAACTGATTATGATTCGACATGACTCCTCGTGTTGTGTCAATGTGTCACTTACACTGCTGACGCAGGCTCCTGGCGCTTAGTGTGTACACAGCGGGTGTTAGCTGCTAGTCCCCACAGTACGTGCCACACTGGGGCAGACTGCACAAGAGGGTGTCTGTGAGGGTGCCATGGCGTCGGGCTCTAGCACTCCCCCTGACCCCTCGGGGGGCCCGAGCCACTTGTTGGCCCTCCAGTGAACCAGAAGCCCTGTCTCTTGCCGAGATCTACTTGCTCCAGCTTTTCTTGGTTTCTGTGGGCTCCTGTCCTGGTTCCTGCTCCATTTCCCCACCCTCCATCTAACGCTGGTGAGTTCCAAGACTTCTGTGTCTCGCAAGCAGACGAATCCAGTGAAAACACAGCGCCTTGCCTGAATCCAGAGGAGTATAAAGTGGTAGAAGATCCTGTGGTTGGTTCTGCGAGGCTGGGGGCTACCACTCACAGGACCCCCCCCTCCCCGCACCCCCTGGGAGTAACTCTTCGTGGACTCTAGCAGGAGAGAAGTCTGGAATCCACCGTGCCCTCAGCCGTGGTCATTGTCACACTCTGGGGAATGCACCAAGGAGGTAACTGGCACTGGGATTATGTTGCACCTGTAGGAACGTCCCTGATGGTAGGGATTTCCCTAAAAGGAATAGTATATTCCTATATTGTCTTCCATGATATATTTTCCCACTCTCCAATTTTTTTTAATTCACTTTTATTTTAACAAAGTGATACATTTACAGTTAAAAAAAAAATCAAAGAGTATTGGGACACCTGGTGGCTCAGTTGGTTAAGTGACCAACTCCATCTCAGCTCAGGTCTTGATCTCAGGGTGGCAAGTTCAAGCCCCATGTTAGACTCCACACTGGGTGTGGAGCCTGCTTTAAAAAAAAAAAATCAAAGAGGGGTGCCTGGGTGGCTCAGTGGGTTAAAGCCTCTGCTTTCGGCTCAGGTCATGATCTCAGGGTCCTGGGATCGAGCCCCACATCGGGCTCTCTGCTCAGCGGGGAGCCTGCTTCCCTCTCTCTCTGCCTGCCTCTCTGCCTCCTTGTGATCTCTCTCTCTCTCTCTGTCAAATAAATAAATAAAATCTTAAAAAAAAAAAAATCAAAGAGTACAAAAGGCTTGTAAGGCCATCTTTTTTCACTCCCCAGAGGTAGTCACTTTCAACTTTCTTCTGGTACTTTATTTCCATGTTTCTAAATAATTTGAGTATATTATTTATTTCTTGATTTATCTATCTTACACATTCAGTTTTCTTATAATCTCCCCCATCAGGCAGCATCACAGTCTTTGGTAAACTGGTTGTCAGTGTTTACATATGACAAGGCCGACAGGGACTACCACTCTGTCAGGTCATGTACTAGGGGTAGCTTTTCCTTCTCATACAACCTTTTCACTTTCTTGGAATTAGTCATTGACTTGTTTCTCTCATCTGCTCACTTGTCTATGTGTCTGTTGATTTTTATATTCGAATTTATAAATTTTCTTTTTAATTTTTTCCCAGCTATCTTTATTTTGTTTTATTTCCAGTATAGTTAGCATCCAGTGTTACATTAGTTTCAGGTGTATAACATCCATGTGATTCAGCACTTCCATATATCAACCAGGTGCTCACCACTCGTGCCTTCCTTAATCCCTATCACCTGTTTCACCCATACCCCCCCCACCCCCCGGGAACCATCCATTTGTTCTCTATACTTAAGAGTCTCTTTCTTGGTTTACCTCTTTTTTTTTCCTTTTCTCATTTGTTTTATTTCTTAAATTCCACAAACGAGTGAAATGATATGGTATTTGTCTTTCTCTGACTGACATCTGACATATTTTGCTTAGCCTAATACTCTCTAGCTTCATCCATGTCATTGCAAATGGTAAGATTTCATTCTTTCTTATGGCTGAGTAATATTCCATCATATATATGTCTTCTTCATCCATTCATCAGTCAGTGGACACTTGGGCTGCTTCCATATCTTGGCTGTTGTAAATAATGCAGCTGTAGATATTGAGGTGCGTGTATCCTTTTGAATTAGTATTTTTGTATTTTGGGGGTAAATACCCAGTAGTGTGATTACTGGATCACGGGGTAGTTCTATTTCTAACTTTTTGAGGAACTTCCATACTAAGTGCCTATTGATTTTTACATTTACATTTTTTAATTCTTAAAAACAATTTTAATTAATAAGTTACGTTTTCAAACAGCTTTACATTTATATTTTTAGTTTTCTAAACGCTCCAGTACATCTGTCCCACACCCATCTGTATTTCTTCCCAGGGCTTAAGTACAGTGCCAAAAACTGTCATATCCCTTCCTCCTGTGGATGGCCTGCCATGGTGTCTCTTCTTCTCCTCACGTTGTGTCTAGGCCCGGGCACACTGCTGCCCTCTCCTCACCATTCTATGCAGGATCTGTTTCCTAGGGTTCGTGGTTTCCTCTTCACTGATTTCATCCCTAGTTTTGCTGACGCATCTTCCAGTAGGTTCCTAAGAAAGGCCTGATGGGAGATTAACTTCTTAACTCTTGGTGCATCTTCAAAGGTCTTTATTCTGCCCTCACAATTAATTGGTTTAGGTAAAGAATTCCAGAATTCCCCAGAATTTTATTTTATTTTTTTAAGATTTTATTTATTTATTCCAGAGAGAGAGAGTGAGAGAGAGCACACGCGCTAACAAGCACAAGCTGGGGGAGAGGCAGAAGCAGACCCTACCCTGAGCAGGACGCCCAATGTGGGGCTCCATCTGGGGACTCCAGGATCAGGCCAAAGGCAAAAGGCTCAATCAACTGACCTCCTCAGGCGCCCACTCCCCCAGAATTTTACAGATGTTTGCAGAAGTCTGATGCCTTCCGATTTGCATTCCTTTGTATGTGACCTGTCACTTCTCTCTGGAAGTTTTAAAGATGGTTTATTTCTCTGAAATTTGGTGGATTCTCTCTTGTTTTGCTTTGGGACTTTTTCATTCCCTGGGCTAGGACATTTAAGGCCTCTTTAATATGTACACTCGCCTTCTCTTCTGTTTTTTATTTCTTTTTCTGGAGATTGCATTAGTTGGATGTTGTCCTGATCCTTCAGCCTTCTTAATTTTTTCTTTCCTATAGCTTATCTCATCTCTGTATTTTACTTTTTTAAAAGCGTTCCTCAATTTTCTCTTCCAGTATTTTTAAAAATTTTTCATTTTATCTATAACATTTTTATTTCTAGGCCCTTTAGATTGTTCTTACATTGATCCTTTAGAATTTTTTTCGAAATATTCCATTCTTGTTTGGCGGTTGCAGTTATATGAATTATAGGCTTGGTTGGTCGTTCCTTAACTTTAATTATTTCCTCATACTGACTGTGCTCCCTTCAGCTGCCGCTCTTCTAGTTTGGACCCTGTCTTGCATATTGGACACTTAACCCCCGGCACCTGGTGATCCTTTGTTGTCAGTTTATATTTAAGAGCGAGTAGTTAGTGCAGTTGGAGGGCCGGGGTGGGGGAGGGGGGCTGTGGGCTGGGGGGCAGCTCACAGGGTCATGTAGCCAGGAAGTAGTTTTTGTAGCCGGAGACCCCAGAGTCTGGCTGTGCTGATCTGCTCCCTGGCATTCTTTAGTGTCTCCAGAGACTAATCCTTCGCTATCCAGTGTTGAGGGGATCCTCCTGGCTGGTGAGGTGCTAGAAGCAGGAAGGAGGATAAGCCTGGTGAGAGCAGGTTGGGGGGAGAGGGAGGGCCCACCATTCAATGTGCATAGTTACTCCCCTGCTTTCAGTCTGGAATCTACTTCCTCCTGGTCTTCTGGAGCCCTGAGCCTTATTGCCTCCATTTCTGCAGAAAACACCTCTGAAGTGGGGGTGGGGATCTGGAGTAGACCTGCTGTGTTTCTAGATCTTGTTCAGCTCTTCCTATTTCAACCAAAACTCACACGCACCCATGCCCACGGCCCCCACCCTCACCCCAGTGGAATCTGGTGGCTCTGGGGCCCAGGGTCTGGGGGGCAGATCTTTAGTCCCTCCAGGACCCGAGATGTCACCCTCTCCCCTCTGCTAAAGCCCAGCCTTTCACTGTCCACATCTCCGGGCAGCTGTTGGCATCTCTCTGGCATCATACTCTTCTCTTGCTCTTTATTTTAGTGGGCTCATACCTTCTGCACATGGTTGTCCTTTGAGAAGGATGTTGGCAGAGAAGGGAGACAAACCCATGTGTTCAGTCTGTCACTGCCCACCTACTCCTCCCCAGAGGCAGCTCTGGACCCCAGGGAGACGCTGGAAAGACAGGGTGGGCGTTCAAGAGTGAGTGCATGTAAGACAGAAGGATGAGTGTGTGTGTGTGTATGTGTGTGTAGTAAGAGTGTGTTTGAGGCTGTGTGAGTGTGTAGTAAGTGTGCGTGAGGCTGTGTGAGTGTGTAGTAAGTGTGCATAAGGCTGTGTGTGTGAGGCTGTGTGAGTGTGTAGTGTGTGTAAGGCTGCATGTGTGTAAGGCTGTGTGAGTGTGTAGTGTGCGTGAGGCTGTGTGTGTAGTAAGTGTGCATGAGGCTGTGTGTGTGAGGCTGTGTGAGTGTGTAGTGTGTGTAAGGCTGCATGTGTGTAAGGCTGTGTGAGTGTGTAGTGTGCGTGAGGCTGTGTGAGTGTGTAGTAAGTGTGCATAAGGCTTCGTGTGTGAGGCTGTGTAGTAAGTGTGCATGAGGCTGTGTGTGTGAGGCTGTGTGAGTGTGTAGTGTGTGTAAGGCTGCATGTGTGTAAGGCTGTGTGAGTGTGTAGTAAGTGTGCATAAGGCTGCGTGTGTGAGGCTGTGTGAGTGTGTAGTGTGTGTAAGGCTGCATGTGTGTAAGGCTGTGTGAGTGTATAGTGTGTGTAAGGCTGCATGTGTGTAAGGCTGAGTGTGTAGTGTGCGTGAGGCTGTGTGAGTGTGTAGTAAGTATGCATAAGGCTGCGTGTGTGAGGCTGTGTAGTAAGTGTGCATGAGCCTGTGTGCGTGAGGCTGTGTGAGTGTGTAGTAAGTGTGTGTGTGGATGTGTGCATATGTGCACGTTTGAAGCCCCATAACAGGTACTCCAGAGGTACAGTGGCAGCACTGGACACACTCCAGTGATTTGAGAAACAGGGCAGGGAACCAACAAGATGACCAGAAGCCTAAGGGACCTCACTGTTGAGATGGGTGTGTGGCCTCACAGAGTGGGGATCTGAAGGAGATACACTCAGCACAAGGGATTGCATCCTGGAAACTTCATTTTAAAATGTTTGATTAGCAGGGTGCCTGGTGGTTCAGTCAGTTAAGCTTCTGACTCTTGACTCTTCAGGTCATGATCTCAGGGTCGTGGGATCAAGCCCCGTGTTGGGCTCTGTGCTCAGTGTGGCCTCTGCTTGTCCCTCACCTTCTGCTCCTCCCCTCCCCGCCCCCTCGCTGTCAAATAAATAAATAAAATCTTAAAAGAAAATTTTTTTGAGATTACCTTACTTGAGGAGCTAGCAAGGTGCATCGCATTTCACATTTTGCTCCTGACTGGCCAATTCTTTCATTCCTTCAACAAGTTTTGATTGAGCCCATACGTATCAGACACCATGCTTGCTGAAGGGAAGAGATGAGCATCGCCATTTTCCTTGTGAAGCTCATGGTCCAGGGGCAGGATAGCAGGGGCAGGTAAACATTCATTGCATAGGACTCCCAGAGGACCAGATGAACCCCAGCGTGACAGTTTAGGACTTTTCGAATCTTGATGTAGCATGACATCACTTTGAAAGTTTGGTTTGACTCGACGTCTTCATCTTTAGTTTGGCCATGTTAGCCCGGGCTTTGTGGGTGCTCCCTGGAGTCACTAAGGCAGACGCTTTGTGCATACATCATCTCTGACCAAAGTGCCCCCGGGAGGAGGGGGCTTGCTTCAGCCACCGGGTGTCAAGTTCAAGTCTACCTCTTAATTTCATGGGCTGTGCTGCACTTAGGGCACCTCTTCCTGCAGCCCTCGGCCCACCCCCCACAGCCTCTCCCATCCTGGGATTCAGAGGCTGGCCTCTGGGGTCTCGGGGTCAGAGTGGAGATGTGAGTTTCTGCAGGGACGCCTGTGCAGGGACCTGCCTCATAGCTTAACTTGTAGATCGTTAGCCCACCTAATTTGAGACGGGAAGAATTAAGATTAGTAAACACCTTTCCGTGACTGGGTTGGAAAGAAGCTTCTGGGTACATTGTTCTGGGGAAGGAAAGGCTGGGAATGCCTGGCTTTGTTACACCAGGCCCACTTCCCCAGAGCTCCTGATGAGCCGGGACCCCAGGCCTTCTCACTCCTTGCTCGAGTCCATCCCCTGTGTGGGTCCAGACTTTGGGCAGCTCTGCATTCTGCCCAGACACACACACACACACACACACACACACACACACACACACACACACGAGCTTCTGCTTGCTCACGCTCTTTCTCACCATCCTCCTCACTTCCCCTTGGTTGAGCTTGGAGGGTGTTACACATTTCACTTCATTGCATATGAGTTGTGGCCTCAGGGCAAAGCCAGGCCCTTGGTGGTCCTCTTTCAGTGCTTCTCCAAGTGCGAGCTGGAGGACTGCCCCTGCCTGGGCCTCTGAGGAAGGGGCAGGCCCGCCGCAAGCTGCTTCTCTTTACACGCCTGCCCCAGGGTCTTTATCACAGTGCGGTGTTTTCTCACCCAGAAAAAGGAAAATTCAGGCAGTGGGGTAAGCGGAGGGAACCATCATTCTCAAGCCCTGGAAACAATAGTCTTGATTTAGGGTACACCCGCCCCCAGTGGAATTCCCAGATATCCAGGAGAGCCCTTCTGAATGCCATTCCTTCTCTGGTGGGAGGTTAAAGACAGCTCTGTCTTCTGAGGGCCCAGCGTGGGGTTCCACAGCCTTCCAGTGTTCTGCAGAACGTTTTTTTTTTTTTTAATTTGCCAAAAATAAAATATTTATTATCAGAGAAACCATATAGGTTCCTTTATTTATTCCTATAGCATCTTTTCTTTTCAAATCTTAATGGTTCTGAAATTGGACTGCGTCTTAAAATAGATCTGTACCTTTTGACATTCTGTTCCTTTTTCCCGAAGCGTTATTCTTTAAATCCATGGGTGATTCCCAAATGACGACGTCCTAGAATTGAGGAAGTACAGTAAAAGGACAGTTGGGGAAACAAAAAAAATGTTTCAAAACATGGAATCCATAGGAGAAAATCGACAAAGGGGATCCTTGGCGGCAGAGAGTTAGTACCACTGCCTTAAATCTCATGTTTTCCAAGAAACTTGATGTAAGACCGTTGTGGGGTAAAGTGCTGATGAGGCCTGATGCCATTCTGTGTCGTGTCCTCCCGTGGGGGTCACATACTTGCAGCCAGTGGTTCCTGAGATTATCCCCATACTGTTCCTCCTCCAGATTTCGGGTCAAACATATTTGCAAACGTAGCATAAGGACCTTTCTTCTTCCTGTATTGCATTTGCTAATTTATAATTGTTCAGTTTGGAGGGGGAAAGAAAAAAGCATTTTTCTTTTGCCAGCTGGCCTTTGGGCCTCTCGGAGGCAGCCTCAGAGGACATGGCTGTGGGGGCCCCCGGGGACGTCCTGGCAGCGTCGCAGCCCAGCACGCCCCCGCCCCGCGCACGTGACAGCCCCAGGTCACTGGCGCGCTGTGGTGCGTGTACGTGGGCCGGGGCTGAATCGAGGCAGTTTTGTGCAAGGCATGGAGGTGCTTTCAGCAGTTTGTCAGATCAAGGCCCGCATCCCAAAGTCTAAACCTCAATAGGATGACCAGGGAGATGGCAGAGAGCAGAAATGGGGTGCTGCTCCCTCTGTCTTCCTGGCTGTGCCCCCTGTGGGTGCCAGCCGTAGACACTAGGCCGGTAGTGCCGTCCCGTCAGGCTGCTGGGTGAGAAAGAAGAGCGTGCCTGACGGGCCGGGAAGAGAGCCTTCTAGAAGGCGGTGGGGCGGTGCTGCCCTCAACCAGCCATTTCTTCCCCGCTCTCCAGTCTCCTTGTCCACCCTTTGCTCCAAAGCAAAGAGGACTTTGGAGGGGCCTCGTGCGAGGCCCCCCTGCCCCCAGCCCAGTACACAGGTCCTTTAAGGCTCAAACCAAGGCTGGCTTCATGCTTGGGTGCTCCTGGGAGGAACACCTCTGCAGCTGCACACAGGAAAATGGCTTCTTAGCGAGGCTGTAAACAAGGAGCTGGATCTTTTTTATTTTTCTATCATGAGACAGTTTCCGACCTTTAGTCCCCCCTCACAGAGCTTGTAGGGAGAAGAAACAGCGAGGAGCGAGTTTCCCTGGCATCCCTGCCCCCGGTCCCCACCAGGGTCCCATTGACGAAGCGGCCCGGCCGGCCCCAGGGTCCTGGAGCAGGCGGCTGCGGCCGTCTCCCCGCAGGCGGTGCCCCTCTCGGGTGGCATTTCATACCCCATTGGACCTTTTTCTGCCCCCTCTATGGTCCCCAAGTAAGTGGTAATGAGCAACTTAATGTGCTGACTTCTCCAATCCCTCCTTGGTCCATTGCAACAAAAGTTGCTCTTATCTCATTAGAACCGTTTTTGTCAGGGTGTCTTTAATCAACGGCTTCCCTGGGGACAATATTTTTAGAAGTTGTATTTTTCACACTCTCCCTTTTCCCCTTTCGGAAAGTCTCTTCCCGGTGCCTGGTGAAATGAACTAATGAGATGCCAGGAGAGTTCGGGCCGGTGTTAATTGGCGCAGGTACGAAGAAGCTGCCCACGTCCACCTTCGGTTCGAGCCTGCCTTACCTGCGCTCCTCTTCTCTCTCCGGTGCAGGTTGCACAGACAGCAGATGGTGTGGATGCTGACCTCTGGAAAGACGGCTTATTTAAATCCAAGGTTACCAGATACCTGTGTTTCACGAGATCATTTTCCAAAGAAAATGTAAGTCTAGCAGTGGCATCCATCTGCTGCGTGAGCACAAGGCATTTACGTGCCTGGTTGAAATTCCCTCTTTTGTTGTTGCGGTGGTGGTGGTGGTGGTGGTGGTGGTGGTGGTGGTGGTTTATTTTCATTGCCATGTGAATCTGTGGTTTTAGTGAACTGGTGGAATCAGCAACTAGCGCTGTGTTTCATTTATTAACAGTATTACTGGGGCGCCTGGGTGGCTCAGTCGTTAAGCGTCTGCCTTCGGCCCAGGTCAGATCCCAGGGTCCTGGGATCGAGCCCCTGCTCGGCAAGAAGCCTGCTTCTCCCGCTACCACTCCCTCTGCTTGTGTTCCCTCTCTTGCTGTGTTTCTCGCTGTCAAATAAATAAAATCTTTAAAAAAAAAACAAAAAACAGTATTACTAACCACGTACCCCAATGTACAGTGAATTCCATTAAAATGTGTTCTCAAAAGGGAACCGGGAAATTTCTCTCCCGGCCCTCATTTGCCTCGCCTTCCTGTAAGTCACAAATCACAGGGCGGTGTGGACGTGAGCGTTTGCCAGTGCGGCTGGATTTAAAGCTGGCCAGCGCGCAGAAGCCAAGCTAGAAGGACGCGCCACGGTCCCCTCCTTCCCCAGACCCGGCCCTGTTTCCAAAATGACTGACTCTGTCCCTGAGTCTCTGTGACGTTTGACGCTTCATTGTTTCTGCAGGTGGGTATCTACCACATGTGCAGGTTTCTTTCAGTACGCTGTTCGGAACACTTGGGCCCATAAATTAGGACATTCTAAAGCTATCTGTTAAGGCTTTTCCAACCTTATGTTTTAATGAGCGGCTTAGGAAAAAAGGGAAGTCGCTTTCATGAGGATTTACACGGATGGACTGGGAGGGAGGCCTGTCCTAGGCACTCGGCAAACAAGCCTCTTCCATCCTCAGACCTTTCCTGAGATCAGAGAGTTTTTGTGCTTGTCCAAGGTCACCTGTCTTCCCTAGCCCCAAACAGGGAGCAGTCAGCTTTTCATTTTCAGGGGTGACATATTATTTTTGGCCTACATGTTATTGTCTCTTTCTAATGCAAAAAAATGGCGGGAGGAATGTTTTTGTTAATTTATTTTTATGAATTTTATTAATGACAGTATTATATACGCTCCTGGTTTAAAAAGAAAAAAAAAAAATTCAGAGATCCTCATTCAGAATTGTGAAAGGGGAACGATCGGTTTTCCTCCCCATCACATACGATACAGCCCGTGGGCCTATCCCAGGGTCTTTGTGCGCCCATCAGTGTTGTCTGGGTGTAGACAGTCACGTGGCCTCTGGCCTGCACTCCCTTCTGGCAGCCGTTCCTCTAGTTTACTGATAAGTCTTTGTTAGGAAAATTATTCCTAATATATTCAGGACTGGGGGAGAAGTCGTTGCTTTAATTTTTCCCCCTAATTATGAGAGAAATATATGCTTGCCGTACAGTACAGAGTTTCTAACGGGGCAGGGACAGTCCTCGTGCTAAACACTAGAAATCCTTCTCATATAGGCGAGAAGGTGGCAGCTGAGCCTGTAATGAGTCTGAGCAGGTCCCTGGGGCTCATCGTGCAGCCGAGGAGATGCTGAGGAACAGTCTGGAGGCCAGGTTGCCTTTCCAGCTGGGCGCTTGAGCAGTCAGGAGTAGTTCCCGCCGCCCCCCACTCATTGCCCTATTTCTCCACCCCTGCATCCACACCCACACGAGTGTACCCTCAATGCACCTTTGTCCCTGGAGTTGACCTAAACCTGTTTTTGAAACTGTTGATATTTTTAGCTTTCGTCACCTGTGTTCGGTCTGCTGGCTGCCACTCTGTGCAAGTTAGTGCCTTCACTGCCGCTCAGAGAAGCCAGGACAAAGTCCTGAGGATTTGAACAACTCCCTGTGCCCAGTGGTCTCACAATGTTCATTACTGATCTCTGCTCAGCCCCACCTCCCCTGACTGAAGCTGCAGTTCCCAACTGTGGCCTCAGAGGACAGCCGCGATCGCTTTGATTGTTTTTGATTTCTCGTCGTTTTTGTTTTGTTTTGTTTTGTTTTTTGGGGGTTTGTTTCACACTTCCCCTGAAAGCTGCGGGGTATTGATAGTCTAGGCCAAAAGAGTCCTGGATCCCTTGGACTTGGGGACAGTGACAAGTCTAAAAAAGACAGAAGTCACGAGCACTTGCTAATTTGGGGTGTCCTGTATAAACGTGTTGTAGAAAATGTATCGAGCTCCTCTGCATTTTTTGAGCAGAGAGAGATGTTGTTGAGTGCTCACTTTGTAAGCCTTACCTCGTGCGTGCGGGCCGTGCGGCCCGGGTGTAGGGAGGGCTGGGGGAGGAGGATGAGGGCAGTGGGGGAGGTCTCTGCTCTCCTCTGAAGGAGGATGGGAAGTCGCTGCATTTCGTTTTCAGAAGAAGAATGACTGAGTCCTTTAGTGAGATCCAGAGGGATCCACTCGGGCGGGGTGGAGGGGTGGCAGGGACCTGCTTGCCAGCCCAGGAGCACAGTAGGAATGGGTGTATTTTAATCCACTACAGCCGGTCTGTCGCAGCCCCGCTGTCACAACCAGGACATTGCGTAGCATATATTTTTACAACTGTAGAGGAGGGATGTGGGATCTCAAGACTGGACAGATTCTTAATTAGGCAGCTCGAGACTCCCAGTGTAGGAGTTTGGGGACACTCCTTTGGAACCTAAATTCCTTTCCCCCAGTAATGCTATTAATACAGAAACCTGGCTTTGGAGTGACATTGCTTCCTGGGGAAGGATCGAGATTAATTGCACTTTTCATGCCCTGTACTTTCTGCATTACCTGTAATAATAATGTACATAGATTAGGTAGGGAGGATATTAAACAGAAGGATTTATGAACATTTGAATATTAAGTTGGTTATCTGTGGCTACCTTAAATGCAAGGTTGTCAAAAATAATTACAGTATACTAGCAAATACTGGCTACCAGAGACAGTATAAATACCCTGAGTCAGTGCATATTGGGCTTTTGGCATGAATCATTTGCTCAACAAGGATTGGGAATACGTTCTTCATATTTATGAGGAGGAAATGAAAGAGAGCACGGGATGGGGGAGGGGAGAGGAACAAGCAAAATTAATGGTGTCGCAGACCCACTGTATTAAACCCAGTACAGCAGCAGCCCTGTGCGCGAGGGACCACACTTGGGCTGCGGGAAGCTCGGACAGTGCAGCCTCCCGTTTTGTATGCGTGGGAGGGTTCTCGGTGCCTTTTTTTTTTTTTAATGGCCACACCACTAACGTTCTGGTTTTATGATCAGGGACATTTGTAGAGTGTGGAGGGTGAGGTCGCTAAGTGGTTTGCAGTTGACTTGTGTAAAACCCAACTTGTCAAGTAGAAGACATTTGAGAAGGATATTGATGAATGCCCATCCATCTAAGGGGCAGGGAAACATACCCAGTTGTTAATTTCTCAATGCAGAAAGCAGCGACGACACGGAAAAGCAACTGCCAGGAAAGAAAAAAAAATTATGATAGATTAGATCAGGCAATTCTGAAAGCAGCTGATGTTTTCAAGTTAGGTTAACAGTTCAAACCTTTTCTACACGGTCAGAGATTTATTCTGCATTGGTAAGGTTTCCCTTTCCACGTGCCATGCTGAGCCAGCCGTGCATTGTTTCCCCGAGACCCAGCTACCTGAAATGTAATAATAGAAAATAGTCGTCAAACGCCATAGGTATGAGAGAAGGAAACGGTTTTGTGACAATAGGGCCATAAAAGCCCCGATCACAGTTGACTCTTGACACAGTGACCTTCATAGTGAAGTTTGAAGAATTTATTTCATTCGTGTGCTTTCGGTTTATAATGTAGTTATGAAGTACACTTCTGTTTTTATTGTTACAGTAGAGATTTGTCATCTAAGCAAATCCAATTTGATTTCCGACTCTGGCCCACCCAGTTGAAATGTACCCCCAAACATTACGCTATTCAGTAGGTAATAATTGAGCACTTGCTGTGTGTTAAGAAGTGTGGTCCTCATGGCCCTTGAACTGTCGTGGTGAGACGGATAAGTGAAGAAAGAACCTCACACATGGGCCGTTACCAATGGGTAGGGAGAACAAGAGAGAGCGGCCAAGAGAGACAACGGCCAGAGTTCAGAGGGCGAGAATCCCCTGACCGGCTGTCCGGGCTGGTGTTGGCACGGAGCGTTTCAGCCGGAACCGTGGGCTGCAGATGCCAGTGCATTTGCAGAGGGTGCCGTCTTGCAATTACAGAATGGTGTGCACTGTCTTCGGAAGATATTTTTGCACTGGTTACAGAAAGTGCGCACTGTGGACCCCCTACGCTACCACTAAATAGAGACTTTAAGAGGCCCTTGTGCGTGTCATTTTAGTAGATGTGTGATATGGAGGCAGCACCGCTTTCCAGTCTGTATGAGTTTACGATTCCTGGGATTTTACAGAACACATCTAGCAGCCGAAATGTGTGTCATTATGCAGATGGGCGATCACCTCGGAGTGTGACTGATTCTAGGGTAGGCTTCGGAGCAGCTCTCTCCTGCTGCAGTGACTGCCCCAGGAATGGGCTCTTCCTAAACCCTGCCGGCCCCCGAGAGCCCATGCTGCGGCCGAGTGGCAGCCCGGTCCCGGGACGCGCACGCACAGCCGCCCTCTGCTGGGTTCTGTCCCGAGCCTCTCCCGGGTTGCCGCCTAGCTAACCGGAGCTGTGTCTGAGTGAGTGGCGTGGAGGTGCCGCAGATGAAGCTCCTTCCCGGGGGCCGCCCGAGTCCCCGTGCAGCCGCTGGGGAACATTAAGTGGCACCTACTCTAATTAACCTGCTGTCGTAAAGCTGCATGAGTCATTGTGTTAAATATGCCTCTCGAAGCCAAAATGGCAAACCCACCACAGGGGTGTTCAGATTAATCGTCTGTATCTCTTTTCTTTCTTCCCAAGAGTCATTTAGGGAACGTGTTAGTGGATATGAAGCTCATTGACATCAAGGACACTCTGCCTGTGGGCTTCATCCCAATTCAGGAGACGGTGGACACACGTGAGTCTCCCTTTAGTACCACTCGTCACAATGGGACTTTTCTTCCTCCGGGTATATTTTTAGATGTTTTGTATGTGCATTTTTCTTCGGGAACATTTTAGGGGGCCTTTGCTGCACGCCCGTGACGGACCCCTACAGCTTGTGCGGCGTGCCCGACTTGGTTCTCCTGGGAGTTTGTGGCGTTCTGGGAGGCAGCATGTAAATGAGCAGAACGTCCTTTTCTCTTAGAATGGGCCCCCTGCTGACTCGGCTCGCTCAGGAACGGGATGGTGAAACTGGTTACAGTCCCCACTTAGGCCATCCTCCAGTGTCAACGAAGCCGAGCTTGGCACAAGACCCAGAAGCGAAAGGAAAAAAAAAAATTAAAAAGACGCTCAAGGAATATAAGTGCAATAATGTCCTTATGTTTGGCTCTTGGAGCACACAAGAAAAGCCAGAACCGGAAAGCCTGCACATTAGAGGACGCAGGCTCGAATTTGAGTGAATACTCTGACCCCCGAGCCACAGCGAGCAGAAGCGAAATCACTGAGCAGCCAAAACTTCTTCAGGATCCTGGAGGCCTTTGAGGTTCTTGTCATACCTGTCGGTTATTAAATCATAATAACCGACAGGTTATTATGGAAACCCTCTGGATATTTGAGCCTCCTCATTTTGATTTAACTTAACTTGTTTTATTTTTAATTACTGTCACCAACTTTAGGGTGTCTGCAGCAGTGAAGCAGTAAATGAAAAACAAACACAAGGAATCCTTCCTTTATTACACACGATTCATTTTTGAAATGCTGTGTCTCATTCTTTGTCACGCATACTTTGTGTTTCCATGGCTAGCCCCATTTTGGACCCATAATCCTTCACTGTTTCCTCGCTAGCATTTCATACAGACCACCCTGGGCATAACTACGCAGAAGCCGCACAGCCTCTATTTACGGGAGACAGGCTGAGTCCATTGTATTGCGTGTTTTTATTTTCTTAACAGTCCTCTCACGTTCGGACACTTTGCTTTTGCTTGTTGTTACATGTATCAGCCGCTCCTCGTGCTAGCTGATACGTGGTGGTGACTCGCCAGACGCTAAGGGGGAAGTGGTTTACGTCACTGGATCTCCAGGGGACCCCCGTTTGGAGATGGGTGTTGTTAGACCCCACCCATGTGAGGAGAGTGGGACACAGTGACTGCTGAGGGTTTGAAGAACTTATCCACGGTCGCGCATCTGGAAGCGGGGGCGTCACGAGAAGACTCACGGGAGCCTGACCCCATCCCGACTGTTCGCCACGGTGCAACCCTGGCACAGCATGTGGTTAAGCGCCTTTTGCAGATAGATTTGATATATTTATGCATCAGGTATTGTCGGTAACTGTTCTATTGAGATATCATTCACATACCATTAATTTACCCATTTGAAGTATACAATTCAGTGGTTTTTAGGGTATTCACAGAGTTGTGTGACTGTTACCACAATTAATATTTTAGAACGTTTCATCACACCTCCCACCAAGAACCCTGTACCCAGTGGCAGTCATTCTCCGTTCCTCTCTGACCCTCACCTTTCCACCCCTTCCAGACCCTGGACAACCGCTGATCTCCTTTCTATACGGACCTGTCTATTCTGGACTTTTCCATGTGGTCTCTTGCGATGGGCTTCTCTCACAAGGCGTAACGATTTCACGGCCGCTGTGGCGTGGGTCAGTGCTTCATGCCTTTCTATTGCCAAGTCACTGTCCGTTCTGTGGACTTCCACATTTTGCTTATCTGTTCAGTTGGTGGACATTCAGGCTGTTTCTGCTTCGGGCTGTTGGGACTAGTGCTGCTGTGGACATTTACGACCAGGTTTTTGTGGGGCACGTGTTTTCATTGCTCGTGGGGCCGAATCTAGGAATGCGACGGCCGGATTCACATGGTAACTATTTACCTTCTAGAAGAGCTGCCAGACTGTTTTTCAAAGGAGCAGCACCATTTTACACCCCCACGCACAGCGCGTGAGGGCGCCGGTGTCTCCGTCTCCGCCGACACTTGTTATTATTCCGTCTGTCTTTCTGGGCGCGAAGTGGTCCCTCGTGGTTTTGACTTGCATTTCCTGATTTTCCTGATGGCTAATGGCGTTGAGCAGAGTTTTGTGTGCTTGCTGGCCGTTTGTATATCTTCTGCGGAGAAATGTCTCTTCTCATCCTCTGGCATTTTAAATTGGGTTGTCTTTTTTATTATTGAGTTATAAATATTTGAACATATTCTAGATATAAGCCTTTATCAATTACATGGTTCACAAAATTTTCTTTCTTTCTGTGGGTTGTCTTTTCACTTGATGTCCTTTGAAATACACGAGCTTTTTATTTTGATGGAGTTCTGTTCATTTACTCTTTTCCTTTGTTGCATATGTTTTTGGTGTCATACCAAAGAAAGCATTGCTTAATTCAAGGTCACCAAATGTATGCCTGTGGGTTGTTTTTTTTTTCCTGAGGGTTTTATAGTGTTCACTCTTATACACAGACGTCTTTGCTCCATTTTGGGTTAACTTCTGCGTGTGGTGTGAGATAGGGATCCACCTTTATTCTTTTGCATGTGAATGTCATGTTGTTCCAGCACCATGTGTTGAAAAGACTGTTCTTTCCCCCATGGAATTGCCTTGGCATCCTTGTTGGAAATCAGCTGACCATAGATGTGAGTTTGTTTCTGGACTCTGATTTCTCTTCCATTGATCTGTGTGTCTTTCCTCATGCCGGTAGCACAGTCTTGATGACTAGCTTTGTGGCAAGTTTTGAAACCAGGAAATATGAGTCTTCCACCCTCATTCTTCTTTTTCAAGATTATTTTGGCTAGTCTGGGTCCATTGAATTTCCATCTGAATCTTTGGTTTAGTCCATTTCGGCAAAGAAGCTAGCTGGGGTTTTGATAGAAGTGGTGTCAAATCTATAAACAGTTGGGTGTGCATCGATCTTGAAGGATTTTCTTGTGATGAGTTTCTAAGGACTGGAGGCTGCGAGGCCTTAGGTCCTCTCCGGTCTGCTCCAGCCTTCCTCTACAAACGTCTTCCTTATCTTCAGGCACCCTATACTTTACCCAAACTGAGGCGCTCACTGTGCACTCTTCACCCTTATTTCTTTCCCGACTCTCCTTATTTGCTTTGTTGTTTTTTTCCCGTGTCTGAAAAGCTCTTTCTCTCAACTCTGAGTGTCCACACCCCATATCTTTCAAGGGTGAGCTTTACCTCTGCCCTCTGCATGGAACCGTCTCTGACCCCCAGATACCAGTTTCCACCAAGCTCTCTTTCTTTCACAGTCAGTGGAGATTGATGAATGCCTCGAGTGGACACCTTAGGCTTTGCGAGAGAAGGCGACTGACTGAGATGCTGGCCTTTCCCTCCAAGGGCTTTGTCTGGTGGGTGACCTAACCCTGCAAACAAGGAGTTGCCGCACAACATAATCAGACAGAGCCCTCTCTCATCAGTCAGAGATCAGGGACTGTCTGCCTTCTTTGCTGCTTTCTATCACACCCGGCACAGCCCACATTCAGTGTTGGGGGTGCGGGGAGAGCACCACAGGTTACAGTGTCCAGAAGCCAAGGGAAGTAATAGATTCTGTCTCTCGTTTCCCACCCCGACGCTGCCGGAACCCGTTGCAGCTCAGCCTGGAGGGAGGCCGGTGGGGAAGCACTTGGACTCCCGACTCAGACTCACCTGAGACTCAGTCTGGCTTTGCCACTTACAGCTTTAGTGCCCCAAGCAAATGACTTCACCTTTCGGGGCCTCAGTTTCCTTATCTGTAAAATGGGGGGATTCGTATCTACCTCATAATGTTGTTTTCAGCTTGCATTTTAGCCGCTTACATGTTTTCTGGATATCTTCACTACTTACCTTTTTCTTTGAGCGCGAGATCTGTGTTTAATTCGTTTGTGAATCACCAGAGACACCTACCATACACGGTGCCTTGCTCAGAGGATGGGCTCCATAAAGATAAGCTTTATTATTCTCTGTTGCCAAATTAACTTCCAGAAATACCAGTTCACGGTGCCACTAATGATACAGGCTTGTGCCTGTTTTCAACAGGCCTGCCAGGATAGGTTTTAAATTTTTATTCGGTTTTACTCTTCTAATTTTATTTAATTTTCATGTCATCATTTATTAGCAAGACTGAACATTTTCACAAATGTTTGCTTGCTGCTTTTGCTTACTCTTATATGAGTCGTCTGCCTAGGAACTAAAATTGCCCCGTAGACTTGTATTAATTTCCTACTTCTCCCTCGTGCTTTTCTTAGTTTCAGAATTTGCATTGGTGTTCATTTTTGACAACTAATTGACTTATAATGTCTTTATATTGATAGACTCTAGAGCCACAGGGGATTCCCCGTTCTGCATTTTCCTCTTAATTTGTTGAACCAGTGAAGAGAGGAGGCCCGGGGCTGCGTCCTGCCTGTGGTCTAGTTGTGGTGGGGCCCCGGTGATCCTGGGTGGGAAGTTGCTGCCCGTGGACATTCTGAGGAAGGTCCTGGCATCACCCACAAGCATCTTATCACGCAAGGAGGGTGGGTTTAGGGTGGCCTGTTCATTTCAGGTTGTATGGTCATTTCCTGGAGCCCGTCCCTGGGGGTGCAGGGTGAGCCCAGGCCGACTGGATGAACCTGTGGTCGCTCTGGGCACTCAGTGCCTTTAAGGCCCCGATTCTGTAAAGTCAGCCGAGAAGATGAGACTCCTGTAATGAATTTAAAATAGTTTGTTGCTATCCACACAGTACTTAAAAACTAGAAGACTGTTTGTTTTAGTAAAGTGCTGTATCCTTTCTCTGTGTTCATTAGCATGACTGAACACATTTCTATTGACTCTGTATAATATGTTTACTTAAAATTAGGCCTGTTTAAGCATGTGTAATTAGTGACTCCATCTCCTACCCCGAGTTGCTGTAGACGGAGGAAAAGAGCAAAGAGCAGCGTGGCAAAAGCAAGTTAAGAGACCTGCATTTTCATTTCTGTGAGGGAAGGTCTCACCTTCTTCACACTTTCCCAAGTCTGATCTTACCAGCTCATAGTTTTTGAAGGTGCACTGTTGGTATGGGTGTTTTCCCCCAGGAGACTGTCCCTATCTCGTAGAGTACAAGGTCTGGGGTCTGGATTTAGGACATTGTTACTCATAGCTCATAGATCTGCTCTAGCCTTCAGTTTCCTTGCCTGGGAAAAGAACCCACCAAGTTTCTGAGATTCTACCTTGCTCTTTGAAAAACACCCTCCCCCCAGTCAATGATAAGACACCACCACTGACGGTAATCTCCCCTTGGTCAAGCCAAGACCAGTGGTATGACTGTCCTTCCCTCCCTGCTCGGTGTCTGATTTGAGTGTGCTTACTTCCTGCCCCAGAAGTGAAAGGTCTTGAAAGCCAATGCCAACTGGCTTAAAAGCTGACATATATTGTGCACTGGAGGCTTACTGGTAATAATGATGATAAGCATATTCATGGCTATGCTCTGTTGAGCACTTACTGTGTGCCAGGCACTGGGCTAGGAGAAGCATATGACATATTATTACATTTCATCCACCCAACGTCTCTTTGGGGTGGGGTCTCATTAATTCCCTTTTACAGATAATGAAACCTAGGCTCAGAGAAATTAAGTCACTTCCTTAAGATATTAGAGCTGATGGCAGAGTTGAGATTTCAGCCCAAGTACTCCAGACTCATGTATCCAGTGGATTGGAATTGATTGATTGGAATTCATATTTTAAAACCACAAATGAACAAACAAAAAACACCCGGTTGGTCACCATTGGAGGTTGCTAGATCACCAGCTCGTTGCTTTAAGACTTAGGAAGAGCAAAGAATCAGGTATCTATCTTTCCTTTCCTATACTGAAGCTTTTTCAGGGAGACCAAGTAGTTGAAGAAGAAAAGTTACTTTCTACATGGAAGAATTCCAGCTAATAAATACAGAAGGAATCGCAGAAGTAGAAAATCACCATTTTGAAAACTTTAATGTTTTAGAGAGTGTGGATCTAGGCAACGGTCATCAGGGGATGAAAACACTGCCCAAAGAATGGTCGGTGGGGACTTCATAACCCACGTGCCAGGCCATCCCCACTGGAACCCCTGTAGAGTGGCACAGCTGGACTCCGTGCCTCGCGACAAGACGCCCTTGGACATCTCTGCACCACTGCCACCACTGGCATCCTACCTAAAAAAAATAATCTGATCTGCATTTAATCAAGCCTTTTGCTCCAATGGCCAGCTCACAGGAAATATGGGAGAATGACCCAATTTCACCAACGTACCAGCGGCCTGAAGGAAAGGAGAGAGTAGAGAGGTTGTTACAGAGGCAAAAGGACCTAAAAGGCCTAACAACTAGATTCGGGGCATAGACATCGTTTGGATCTTGATCGAGGCAAAGCCATAGTTAAGTGGTACTTCAGAGACAATGGAGAAAACTTGAATGTAGACCATCTACTGAGTGATGCTAAGGAAGCATTGTCCACTTAGGTATGATCGTAGCCTGCTGGTCATGGTAAAACAGACTATTGGCCATAGATGCTTACTGAGATATTGGTGGGTGACATGACACGGTGTGGGGATTCATTTTAAATCCCCCAACAAGACTGCCAGGGAGTGGGGAGAGGGGCGAATGCAGCTTGTGCGCCATCAACAGTGTTGAAACTGGGTGAGGGGACAAGTGGAGTCACTCTGTTGGTCTTCCCGCTTTGGGGACTATGTGAAAATGTCCATAATAAAAAGTTAAAAAAAAGTCCACATGCAGAAAGTGTTAATACTTAGGGTGTCTGTGTGTGTGTCCCCGATGGCGTGAGCAGTGAACGGACGGTGGTTGTGGCCTTCGGAAGTCAGCCCCACGGGTTTATGTCAGCTCTGCAGGCCCCTGGGAGCCCTTCCCGGCAGAGGGGCCGGAGGTCAGGTCCCGAGTGCAGGGGCGGGGCGGCCTAGGCACCCTGTGGAGGACAGGAGGGGTGCCGCCCAGCGACTCCGGTGGCCAGTCGCCCCTGCCACTGGGAAGGGGACGTGACAGGAGACGCGGCATTCAGGGTAGAGATGCTGGCATCTCTGGAAGACACTCACCTTTTCTTGTTGTCCTTTTCTTCAGAGGAATTGGCTTTTAGAAAAAAGAGGCTGTGCATTAAATTCATCCCACGGGATTCAACCGAAGCTGCAATCTGTGACATTCGGATCATGGGCCGGACCAAGCAGGCCCCTCCTCAGTACACATTTATCGGGTAAGTCTTGGTCACGCGGATGTCATCTCCCCTCTCCGACGAGAGAGCTCAGGTCACTCCCGGGGATGAAGTCCTGAGACCCAGTGACCCACGGGGCTCTGAGCCTCTCCGGCCTGAGCTCTGGCCGCCGCCCTTCCCGCTAATGCCGCCAGTCCGGACATGGAGCCCTTGACCTCCCCATGCCTTTGTGCATGAAGCCCGCTCCAGCTCACAGCCTCTCCTTCCCTTGTTCTTCCGTGTGTTTTTCCTTCAGGCTCCTCAGGGGCCTTGCCACGTACCCGAAAGCCCAGGTGTCCTCTCATTTTTGAGCACTCGGCCTCAACTCTCTGCATTGTTTCTTCACCCCACGAGTGTTTGAGCGCCCATTTGTTCCTCTGGGCCAAAGACCCTGGGCATGGTGGGGAAGGAACAAGCAAAGACCAGCTCTCTTGGGATCAGTATTCCAAAAGCGGAGACAAGCAGCCAACAAGAAATAAATGAGTGAGACCATTTCAGTTAGTGGCAAAAATGAAACACAGCAATGGATGGAGGTCACTTCAACAAGGGTGTCAGGGAGGTGGGGGGTGGTGACGTGGGACAGAAATGCAAATGTCGAGAAGCCCGCCATGCAGAGATTTGAAGGCAGAGCCTTCTAGGCTCAGGAGAAGAGCTAGTGTAAAGGTGGGAATGGGTGTGGTATGTTCCAGGGCAGAAAGCAGCCCAGTGTGGCTGACGGGGTGGGCGAGGGTGAGTCGGTTAGCAGTTAGCAGGACCTCATGCAACATGGCGGCAGTTTGGATTCTATCCCAAGCACTCTGGAGCCGCCGGAGGGTCTGAGTCAGGAAGAAACACGAGTATCACTTGACTACAGGATAATTCCTTGTGCACTTCTTTGTCTGATAGGCTGAGGGCCCACCGTGTCTTGTTTACCCGGTAGCCTCAGTACTAGGCCCAGGCCCAACTCTGGAGCTGTTTTGTAAATACAAAGTGCAGGGAATCTCGGGATTTCACTCTGGACTCTTGCTTGTAAATGACAGGAAACCCAACCCAGGCTGGCTCAAGCGAAAGGAAGGATTTGTTGGCTGGCATAATAGCAGAGTTCAGGGAGCAGGATGGCTTCAGGTGTGGTAGGTATGGTGGAAGCAGGTGCTCAGAGGACAGCACTAGGATCTAGTTCCCCCTGTTTACCTCCTTGCTCTGATTCCATAGGGTGGATCACATTTCTTCCACACATTCTCCCCTAGTGAGTGGACTGGTGGTAGTGTGGGCGCTTGACCTACTTTTCCGTCAGGTTTAGTTTCTGAGGCAAAGAGCAAGTCTGTGTTCTTAATAATTCAAATGGGTTCTAGAATTCAGTCTAACCGGTCTTGATTGATCTCACTGAAGTCCTGTGCACCCTGTACCCTTGACTGCTACCTGGAAAGGTGCCATTTTCTGAGAAACCAGAACTGAGCTAGAAATGGGATTGGCTCCACTGGAACCCAGAGGCTAGGACTGAGGGTTGACTGCTCCCCCAAATATGGAAGGAAGAAGGCAGAGTCAGAAAGAGGGGTGAATGGATGCTGGATGCCCAGGAGATAAGAGATACTCATTATATTAGGTCAACTGAAAGGTCTTTCAAACTAATGAGTCCCCTAGATGGTTTTTGGGATTCCTCTGTCCCTGGCCAGCTCTGCAGGTACCCCACTTGTCCCCCTGGGTCCCCATGGGTGTGTTCTCCTACTTGGCTTTGCAGTGGCCTCTGGATCTGGGTTGTGCTCTGTTTTGCTTCTTGTTCACTTGAACCCAGGTCTTCACTCTACAAACTGGGCCTATCTCTGTGGACTTGTCCCCGTGGGCGATGGCCTGGAGGTGTGGTATTTGTGTGGAGCCCCTGGGAAGCAGCTGTCACAGGATGGCTTTCATCCTGGGGCATCATAGTTCGTTTAGACCCTTCCGCTGTGGAATCTGAATGCTCCGTCTCAGGATTCTGTGATCATCCCCTTCCTCCACACTCCAAAGTCCTGTTTTGCAACATGGTTTAAACTAATTATATAAACAGGATTACGGGAGGAGGAAACAGTTAAGAGAATGACTGTACTTCAGGTACCTAGAAGCAGCCATTTACATATAAATAGTAGAAACCAACAATTTAATAATGAATTTTTAAAGTCTAATTTTGTTACTACGTGTATTTTTAATTACAAGCTATAGTACTTTAAAAGACTCAATTTTTAACCAATTTAAACAATTCTAAAGAATAGATTGTTACCATATGTGCCTTGATAATCAAAACTAGAATCTTCTTTCCTTTATATCATTTTGAAAAGGGAGCTAAATAAAGCATATTTTGTATCCTCTTGAGGCAAAAATTCCTTTTCAGAAAAAAAAACAATTCCAGTATTATTTTTAAGGAAGAAAAAGGACAGTGTCCAGAACTCTGAGTCACCTTTTTCTTAAAAATGTGCACATTGGGGAGGGTATGTGCTATGGTGAGTGCTGTGAAATGTGTAAGCCTGATGATTCACGGGCCTGTACCCCTGGGGAAAATAATACATTGTATGTTCATTTTTAATAAATAAATAAATAAATGAGAGCATATACGTTACTCTGCAAGAGTTCAGGGATGTCAGCTGGGGGAGACAAACCTCCGGCTGAGAAGAGCCCCTCCGAGGCCAGGACCACGGGGCCATCACCGAGACGTGATGGAATCAGAGTGGCCGATGGGGATCAGCCATCTGATGACACGTGGTCGTGCTTTAGAATAGTTCCTGTAGTTCCTGAGAAGCTACCAGAAGTCTCCACTGAATAAATCTGTCCTCATCGTTTGACGAGATGCAGTCCTGTGGGGCAGTTGAGAAGTTTTAAGTTGGATGGAGCTAAAATAATCCCGTTCCAGTTCTTAAGACCAAACCTATCTCATAAACACTCCTAACGGGGTGTGGTGGGGGCGCACATCAGGGAACAGGGGACCCGATGTGGCATCTGTCGAGTCCTTTTATGGCCACTCTTGTTTGTAGTGGTCCGTGGGGCCCAAGCCTCAGGCTTTGTGGTTTGAAGAAGTCTCACCAGCTGCCCCTGAGAATGAGGCCAATTGCAGGTGACATCCAGGCGGTAGGAGTTTATCCAGAAGTTGGGCCATGTCCTTGAGCAGCGTGGGGCTAATTCCCCTCAGAGGGAAAAAAACAGGCACATGGGGGCACCTGGGTCGCTCCGTCATTAAGCGTCTATCTTCAGGTCAGGTCATGATCCTGGGATCTCAGGATGGAGTCCACATCGGGCTCCCTGCTCAGAGGGGAGTCTGCTTGTCCCTTTCCTCTGCCCCTTTCTCCGGCTGGTACACTCTCCCCTTCTCTCTCAGATAAATAAAATCTTAAAAAAAAAAGAAAACAGGCACATGCATCCATTTGCCCATTGTTGCCCCAAATGTCTCCCCCTAACCACACAAAGGACTTGAAGTGGATTATTACATAATTACCCATAATGACGTGGCAAAATAAAAAGAATTTTGAAGACTGAGAACCGAGGGAAGCGTCGGTAGTGCAGTGGGAAGGCCGCCTCCAGGGCAGGTACAGGAGATAGCAAGTCAGAGAGCCTGCCTCGTTGGGACAGTTGCCTTCACATGAGGCTCTGAACTCCCAACACCCAGAGCACAGAGGGTGGCGACGGAACCCATCTTTGTGGTCAAGAGTGGTCTCCCAGGCGTTTGAGGCTATGCTTCTTTTAACTGAGCTAATTTGCTTTGTTGCTCAGGTAAATGCTTTGTGCCAAGCCACACCATGAAGATTTCTCTTTTCTCCCAAAGGGAACTCAATAGCATGGGGATCTGGTACCGAATGGGCAAAGTACCGAGGAATCACGACTCATCTCAACCCACAACGCCTTCCCAGTCGTCAGCTGCTTCCACGCCGGCCCCCAACCTCCCCAGGTGAGGCCTCGTTGGCGACGTGTGGTGCTGTTTTGCGTGTTACAGGGAGGCGGTCTTGGGTCTCACCGCGTAACGTTTCGAACACATCCCCTTAGTATCTACTAAACACTGTAGAAGCAATATACCGCTAGAGGAGATTTTTAAAAATCTAATTTAAAATGTTTGCATTACACGAATGTAAAGGCCATTCCGTATCTTATACATATTCTGCTCCTAAGATCGCAGAACATGCAACTTGAAATTGGCTTGCTGTTCTAAAGAGCTCATAGCTGCACACGGACGTGGTTGGGAACAGTGGCCGTGAAAAGGGCCTTGGCCAACAACTCATTTGAGGGTTGATAAGTCGTTTTGTTCGTTTTCATTTCGTTTCTTTTCCCACTGAGCTACAAACTAAGAAATGGGTCGTTTGGGTATGAGAGAAGAGTGAGAAGGTTTTCAGGGGGTGTTGGTCTCAACAATTCCACAAAGACACTTGGATCAGCAAACTGGTCCCTCTGCACCAGATTTCAGCTGTGATGGAGGTAGTCATGGCCTCTGCGCAAAGCAGGTGGTAAAAAGAATCCTGTCAAATAAAAAAAAAAACCAACAAGTCTTAACCTCTCAGCACTGACTTACCGTGGTGAGCGCTGCATAACGTCGAGAATTGTCGATTTCCTATGTCGTACGCCTGAAACTAATTTAATATGTGTGTCAACTACAGCTCAATAATAATAATAATAATAAAAACCCTGGGCCTTACTAGTAGTGAATTATTTGAGGGCAAGGAACAAACAGCAATGAGGGATTAAATTTGAGAAAGGGATTACGAAAGTAAATGAAGCAAGAATTGGCGAGGCAGTGCTGTTCGGGGAGGGATGTCGCATAAACGAGACTGAGTCTAAAAGCTCCCATGTGGGTGAACAGAGATGAACAAGGTCCGACAGGAGCAGACTGCGGGGCTCCTCTGGGGCCCCACAAACCGCACACACTCCGGGAGGTACAGAGGAGAGGGTGGTATGGCCGCAGGGTCTCTGTGCGCTGTGCCCCTAGCTGAGTGTCCGCCCCCCTCAGAAGAGCCAGCAGCTCAGAGGACCCTGTCCTTCGGGGCGCCCCCCCAGAAGACACTCTGGTCTTCCTCGAGACGGTTTCGCAAACCCAGAGTGACACTTGAGCTTGACTACTCGGAATCGCCTGAAACTTGACAAGTAGTTTTTAGTCTCGCTTTGGCATGAAGAGCCAGCAAGAGCCAGCGAGCTGCTCGGAGTCTCAGGGTGAGCCGTGGCGTGTGTCCAGTTTAGGGGTCCCGGGCTAACAGCTCAGGTCAGCATTTTCACAGTCCTTTTTCAATGCCCAGAGCATCGACATAGCTGCGGTCACTGTCGCCTGTGCAGGGGGTCAGCTCAGGCCCATCGCCCGTGCAGGGTGTCAGCTCAGGCCCATCGCCTGTGCAGGGGGTCAGGTCAGGCCCATCGCCCGTGCAGGGGGTCAGCTCAGGCCCATCACCTGTGCCCAAGGTCCACTCAAGCCCATCGCCCATGCAGGGGGTCAGCTCAGGCCCAGAGCTCCGGAGTGGTTACAGCTGCTGCCTGTTGACATCACATGGTCTGGAAGGGCCTAGGCTTGGGCCCCGCCTCTGCGCAGACTGTAACTTTCTATTGGATCAAGAACACCGCTTCTCCCAGTTAAAGCAGGAAGAGCAACCTCCCCAGAAGCTTGTCAGGCAGCGAGAGGGCATGGTCACTAGCAGCTGAAGCGAGAGGGCCCAAGAACGCAGGCCACGGGAAGCCGAGCGGAATTGAAGGTAGTGCATCAGGGCAAAAGGTTTATGAGGCTTATGTATTTTATGCAAAACTTTTGTACAGTTCATGGTTTTCAAGGGCTACAAGGAAATTGGATCAGTTTTGTTTTACTTGCCAAAATAGTCCATATGAAGTGTATTCCCCGGGCGCCTGGGTGGCTCAGTCAGTTAAGCGTCTGCCTTCATCTCAGGGTCTTGGGATTGAGCCCCGATTCGGGCTTCCTGCTCAGTGGGGAGCCTGCTTCTCCCTTGCCTCCCCACTCGTGCTCTCTGTCGCTCTCTCTCTCAATTAAAAAAATTTAAAATGTATTCCCATGTGACTGGGTTAAGTCCACCTGTATGCGGAAGGATAATTAAATGTTACATTAATGCTTCCAGCTAAACACCACTTTCTGTCCCCAGCTTTCTTCTCTCTCTGGGCAGTCCTTTCCAGGTGTCATGCAACATCTCTCTGAACTCCCTAATGTATTAGGAGGGGGGGATTGGTATCTTTGCTTTTTGTATTGTTTTCCTATCCAGTACCTTTGACTTAAAAAAAAAAAATGCTGATGTCTCACTCAAAATTTCCACCGAAGATTTACGAAATAATGAGCATCTAACTTTCTTGAGGCTTCAGGTCTGTCATCTCCCCAGCAGAGGAATCGGATAGCTTTCTTTCCAGTGGTGAGCTGCGGGTGACTCTTGTTTTCCTCTGTGGTGGTCTGCAGTGGGCCCATAGGGTGGAGGCTTCCAAATCCAGCTGCCATGACCTCCTTCTCTTCCTCATCCCTAAGCTTCAAACTTTAAGCTAAACTTGTAGTCTCTTCCCTTCCTTTTTCATGTTTCTGTGTCTTTGCTCATGCGAACAGCTATATAACGGTGTGTCTCAAATCCCCTGCTTTCAATGCCTCCTCTCCCAGGAAGCCTTCCCTGAACACCCTGGGGCCGGGCCTGGGTGGGCTTTCCTCTCCGAATGCTTCTTTGCAGCCATCATGCCTTCACCTTGGGTTGTGGTCATGTTGTGAACTCCTTGAGGGCAGGACCATGTCCGGTGCCTGGTAATAGTGCTCTGCCCAGATCCAGGCACGGATTCAGTTTGCAGCACATGCTTCTCCAACAGCCTAGGACCTTGTTCCACAGGCCCGCCCCTGTCTGACTACTTCTGAGTCCCTGAGCACTCCTTGGGTCCTTTTCTGACTAGAGCATAAGCATAAGAAATAATTCACATGTGGTCTTTTGTGTGGACACGGGAATCAGGTGGCGCAGCAGGATTAGAGAGCGAGCGAGCGTGGTGATGCAGCGCCCTCTACTGACCAGATTTGGAGGTGGCCGGGAAGACGAGCATGCGGGTTTCGAGCAAGGCAGGCCCTTTGCCTAGCAAATCCCCAGGGTGGGGGGACTACAAGGGACCCAAGGGAGGGGCCAGTAGCCGACCTTGTTACCTGCTTGAGCTCAGGCTTTTGTTTCAAAAACTACAAACCTGGGCTCTGCCTCCATTTCTTATGTTGTTATTCATATTTCAAAGAATTCTGTGCCATTGTTTTGGAGAGCTGTTTTCCCCAGCTTATTTCAGGCAAAAGGAGCAGTTGGTGGACTTCTCCAGAGTTGGTGAGTCCTCACCTGAGGACCTCACGCTCCTAGCAGAAGTGCCCTCTCCAGAGGCAGGTGCAGGCCCCAGGAACAAGGGCTTCCTGCCCATCTCCTTCCTATTGTTGCGGAGAAAGCTAGTTGGGAAGCCAGAGCCGAGGTTGTCCTTTGAGGGTGGTTGGGCCCCTGGAGAGACGAGGGAGCCCCTTGGCTGTATCCAGTGAATCAGATGCAGTGGTTGGTCAAGTTCACGGCAAAGGACAGGATGATGTGTCTCGGCAGAGCTCTTCTTTCTCGTCCAGTGACTCTTCATCTCATACGCAGACATCTTTGCACACATTCCCTGGCCATTTCCAAGCAAGAAGGGCTTGTCACCTCTCCCAGGGGTGGGGAGCCCCTGTTTTCTCCCTGGGCCTCGGTGCTACTCCACCCTCTGCCTGTCTGCTCCGTGCGCCCTGCTCCATAGACTGGCCTTGGGGCTGAGGCACCGTCCCCTCTCCCCATCTGCCTGATGGGCAGGCCCCAACTTTGCAAGTCAGCCTGGTACAGACAAGCAGACAGCGTGCGGATGCAGGCTTTTCTGATGCTCTTCCATGCCACTGCCTTGGGGCAGAGGGCAGGTAGAGGACACGCCTTCCCGCTGCAACCAGATCAGACCCTGCTCCTCCCTCTCACACCGGCTCTCACATACGGTTCTGCTGCTGCCGGCTCCGAGGTTTGGAAGCGCTCTGGGAGGCAGGTGAATTCACAATTGATGGAGCAGAGTGTGGATAAATGAATGGCTCCATGTCGTCCCGGGAGGGGGCCCCTGGTGGACCGCTGCCCCCTGGCTTGCTGAGCGGTGGAACCAGTGGCTTGATAAAGACATCAAAGGCATGCTTATCAAATTTGCAGATGACACAGAGTCATTAGGGAGAGCTGACTGCCGAATGACAGAATCAATACCCTGCATTCTTCCCCATAGCTAAAGCACCCTATTGGAACCAGGAGATGAAAGGTGATGGGTAAAAACAGCATACCCCACCCCACCCCCACCCCCAGGTTAAAAAAATCCATTGCCCGAGAACCAAACTGGGGACACCTGGCTTAGCAGTGATTTGTGATCAGTGGCCAGGCTGGGCCGGAACTGGGATTGTGTGGACGGTGGGGCGCATGGCGGGAGGTAGTGTCCTAGAGCTGTCAGGTTCATCAGGAGGGTCGTGTCCACTGCCACGCACCACCCTCTAAAAGTTAACCAATCTGAGCACTGAATTTGGAGCTGAGGAGTCGCCGTTTTGCTCTGAGTGAGGCAGGGCCACCGGCCTCAGGGGTTTAAATGGTCAATAGAGAAGTGTTTTCAGATGCGGGTGGGTCATCGGCAGCCCCAAGGAGACCAAAAATTGGATCGAGTGGACTGAAGTTTTAAGGTGGTAGATTTAGGCTTAATGTGTTCAAAAATGAAGAAAAAAAAAGATGAAGAACCAACTCCCCAAAGGCAAAAATCCCATGGCATTGAAGCTGCCCACTTCAGAAGTGGTGTGCTCCCACCTGCGGGCAGAATCCAAACGGCAGTTGGATTTTTCAGAGCTGCAGGTGTTCTCCATAAGCCTTATTTAAGAACTTATCTTGTCCCCATCCTCAAAAATTCAGGCTCCCTTGGCATCTGGGAGGCTCAGTCAGTTAAGCACCCAGCGCTTGCTCTCAGGGTCATAGTTCAGGCCCCGCATTGGGCTCCACACTGGGTGTGGAACCTACTTAAAAGAGAGAGAGACTCCACAGACCTGCAGGGAGGTCCTGCAGACAGCTTACTGAGGGCGGCTCCGGTGGGTCGGGGGTGCTTGTCACCAGGGTCTGCGCGTGTCACTCTCTGTGCTTCCTCGTTGTCTGACTTGTGGCCGTGGTCCCCTCCCGGGAATGGAGGGCACAGGGGGCCCCCCCAGGCAGTGCTGACCCTGCCTCTGCGTCGTCTCACGGGCGTGTTTTTGCCCCTTTCCGAGTCCTCCCGAACTAGGTAGTCCGGGCTCCAGAGTGCTGGCATTTCTAGCTTATGGTGGACCCGGGGCTCGGGCTGCCCCAGGGAAGGTGGAACGGGTGGCTCTAGTAACTCCGCTGTGCCCTTCCCCTTGGCCTGAGTCTTGCACTTTGTGGTTCTGAAGGAGAGGCTGCCCCCTCAGGCCTCGGGCACGTGCAATCCTGTGCTGACATCCCCCCCAACCCCCGCCCTGGGAGAAAGTGTCTCCCCCGCTCACCCCCAGAGCGCACACTCCTTTGCCAGCTGTCGCGTCCTGCCCCGCAGCCTCTGGGGAGCCTCTCCCAAGTGCCAGGCGGGGCTGAGCCTCCCCTCTGAGGCGCGTGGTGCTGCCCCGAGTTGTTCCAGTAATCTCCCGGTGATTTGTCAGCTCCCAGCGACGTGTCAGTCACAGGTTCCAAAGTCTGTTTCTTAGTGACAGACATAATTGTACTTAACTTTTTGCGTGGATGTTATCAATCTGTGACAGATACTCTGGGAAGTGGGGCATTTTGATTGCAGAAGATCTGTCACAGGCATTTAGTCTTTCTCCCAGGGACACCAGGATTCAGTCACAACTTTTGCATGTCGATGTCAGGTTTTGAGAACATGGATCCTTGCTGACCTCAAAAATCGTTCCGTCACTCCGATCCCAGGGCTGTCATCTGAAAGGTTAATGGCTCTTCCTAAAGGAGAGAGACAATCAGAGGGCGGTGAGGATCTGGAAGTCAGGCCGTGCCTGCCCGGGGGCGCCCCCCCCCCATCACAGCCGTCGTCAGAAGCCCAGGAGCCACCATGCTGTCCCCCTCCCTGTCCGGGAGGCCGGACCCCACCTTCCTGGGGATGTGGGATCAACCCACAGAGTGAGCCAGCAAGCGGAGCGGGCCTCAGCACACCGGCTGGCATCCATCGTCTAAGTCTCCAGCGACATTCAGTTACAGGGCGGTCTTTATGCTGCATGGGACGTGTGTCACCTGCCCTGTGGGGGCGGGACCTGAGTGGCCCCCGTCTGGCAGGCCGAGTTCCCTGTTCAGGGTGTTTGCCGCCCGTCCCGAGGGGCAGAAGGCTTGGCAGTGGGGACGTTGCCTGTCAGGAGGCCCAGTGGGTTTCCCTGCTATGTAGGTTTGACGGAGAAGGCTCGGCACAGGGGAGCGGAGGAAATTCCAGAGCTGAAAGCTCTTCCTTCAGGCCCCTCAGTTGTGAGAAGGATTGTCTGTGCCAGGGGCCGAGTTCGGTGATCCTTTTCTTCCCCCGTAACTGTAATCACGGTGTATCCTGGATGCCGAGCTCTCAGCCATAGGAACGAGAGACGGGGATGTGTGGGTCCCCGGGGAGCACTCTGCCTCGGTCCCACCGACGGAGGGCTTGGGGTGGCTGTTGCAGCGGGGCCTTCAGAGCCAAGTCTCGCCACAGGGCGCGCCCAGGCAGGACCAGCGGCCTGGCTTCACTGGGGATAATCTGACTTCCTTTTCCTTCACACGAAAACCACACACATTTTTGTGTTTAACTTTGAAGATGGGATACACATTCTCATAGCCTTCCTGGCTGTGTCACCCCTTTGAAGATGGAGACCTCCTGCAGATGCTCTTCACACAGAGCACGAGCGCCCACACTGCAGACCTGGGTTCCCCTCACTCTACCCCTGGTCCCTTCCACCTACTGCTCCTGAGAGTACCGACAGCCAGGGGTGCCTCCGAGAAGGGCCGACTGCGGGGTGGGACCTGAACACTGACTGAAATCAAAGTCAGGTTCAAGGTTGAGCTTCCTGGGGCTGAGGTATTATTTCAGTAGCTCACCTTGACATTCTTTGCCTGGAACTTTAAAGCCCTAGGTTGCCTGCCGTCCCGTTGGGGGTTCCAGATTTCCACACGTTCTTTTTACTTTCTAGAACTTTCGCTGGCTTCCTATTATCTGACATACCTCCTACATCACCTTGTATTAATCAGATGAGTCTCTTCTTGACTCCTGAGCAGCTCACCCTCCTTCCAGAACCATCTCTGCTCTGGCCATTGCTGTGTATCTTGGCCCGTCCTGCCCCTGCCCTCGGGGAAGAGGCAGACCAGACTCCAGAATGCAGAGACTTGGTCCTGTCCACCTTCCAGCCTGGGGTAGCTTTTGCCCTTTCTGGAAAGCCCGGCCTAGGCTGTTTTCCCTTTTCTGCTCCTCCAGTTGCTTGCACCAGGCACCTCGGCATTTCACATTTTCCTGTCATTGCTACATGTATTCATGCTTGGTCTTATGACTAGATTTGCTGGCTTACTGATGACAGGGATTCTGTTTCCTTTCTGTCCTTTAATGCTTTAGGAAAGGCTAGTCACACAAATGCACATGAGAACATTGTACTCCTGTGCATGGCAACTTAGCAAGTACTTTGAACTCTGTCCTCTCACTTAATTCAGTACGTGTTCAGTGAAAAATGCGTGGTCCCAAAATGGCAGGGACCTTTGAACACCAGGTTCCTGGCATATCTGTTGAGTGTCTCGAGTGAGCTGGTTTAGATACAGGGGACCGGGTATTGATCTGTGGACCTGTCCCTCCTTCCTTCTGTTCTGCCAGCCAGCCAGCCAGAAGAGTCTTACGTTGTATCTCTTACGTGTCCGGCACTTTCCAAGTGCCTTACAAATAAGAACTCCTTTAATCCTCCTAACAGCTCTGTGAGTAAGGTACTGTCCTCATATCCGCTTTAGACTAAGGAGGTGAAATCCCTTGCCCAAGGTCACACAGCTACTGAGTGGCAGAGCTGGGATTTGAACCCAAGCGGGTGAGCAGCCTGGGGCTTACAGACTGTCTGAGCCCCGAGGCTCCCGGCCACAGGGTCGCCGGCTGGGAAGCAGCCACCCAGGTGTCCCAGCCATCTCCACGTACGGCCTCTGCAGGCGCCTGGCCAGCAGCTGGGAGCCACGGACTGGCCAGAGTGTGCCCGTGCGGGCATCGGGGAGCCCACTGTCTTCCCCAGGCTCCCCTGGTCGGAAGCTGCCCACGAGGTCTGCATTCACACCCCGTAGGAGACCCGTGCATGTTCGCCAGGGCCCCATCCACACGAGCCGGAGACGGTGGCGAGGACAGGTGGAGGCCGTACACGAGGGGGTCCTGGCGACGCAACTCCCCGCAACAGCCTCCGAGCCCGCGATGAAGCAGGGTTCCAGGCGGCGTGATTTATCGTGGCCATTAGGAGAGCGCCGTGGAAGAGGCCTGCCAGGGAGGGTTCTCTGAGTGTCGCCGAGCTGCCACCACGTTTGCAACAGTACCCAGCTCCGTGGCGGTGCCCGAGTGAGGCTGCAGGGGCGGCTTCATTAGAATGCAGTTTGGTATTGTTGGATATGAGTGATGAGTTTAGGCTGAGCAATACACTTTTTGGTATTAATTTTTAATACGGCTTCTTGGGAAGTCAGAGCTTCTATTTAATGAAGAATTGACTATTAGTCAATACGGTTTCCATCCCTGAGCTGGCCTTCTTTGCTCTCACTCGGACACATCAGATTTTGACAAGGTAGCTGCTGCTTGTAGATGTGGTATCTTTGTAATTTTTGTGACTCTGTGAGTGTCTAATTTTTCTCGGTGGTTATGACGGTTATGCGCGCTGCTTGGCGTTGTCCCGGAAGCAAGGCCGTAAATGTGGAATGATTTCCTCCCGCGCCTGCTTCGCGGGTGCACGCGGGCTCTTTGTGCACTTGGCTTAAGCTCCAGGGTTTGGAGAAAGGCCTTTTTCAGGATTATGAAAATAGTTTTCCGTGTGTCAGAACAAATTTATCAGTTCACTTTAGGGTCGGTTTTGTGAACCAGACCATTTAGGGGAGGATATTTTACCTTTTATCAGAGTGGAAGCTGACAGTCTATTTGCGGGGAGCTCTATGGAATATTTCACCTGGATCTCTCAGTGTAAATCTAGCCGCCGAACAAAGTAAACATGGGCGTTAAGTGACATTTCCCACTATTTTACCCACCCCCCGGCCCCCACCCCGGTGCTGTTCTATTTCAAGGCAGGCTCTCAATTATTAATTTGGATATTTAATAAAATCCTGTGCTTGCAGTAACTTTTAGAAAGGCCCCTTGAATTTTATTTGGGTCGGGTTTTTGCCCGTGGGTAGGGTAGCATTCAACTTGAGTATCTTTTCTTGAGCAGATGTTTTGTTTCCAGTTGAATAATAATGTTAATAATTATTAGAATAAATAGAATTATCACGGTCATTATTTCAGCTACGATTTTTTTGAGCATCGTGTGCCAGGCACTGTGCAAACACTTTATAGCTTTCGTTTTAATCTTTCTAACCATGCAGTGAGGTGCATAATGGCAATGAGCGAAGCCTTTAAGAAATGAGCAGGCTGCGGTGGGGGGAGGTGGTGGCTGACCCAAGGGCAGAGCATCTGGACTCAGAGAGGTCAGGACTGGAGCCTGGTCCCACCATCCCTGCACGAGTTTTGAGACTTCACCTCCACGTCTCCTCCGCCCTCACCGGGAACCAAACATTAGCCAGAAGCCATTCGGGACCACGGTCCCCTTTGCACCTCCTTATTAGTCATTGCTTTATTTTGCTAAACGAATTGTTTTCCACTGCTTCTGAGATGGATTGAGCAAGGAGGAGAAGAATGTGCCTTTGATTCTTTGTTAGGGTTTGTTGTTTTCTGCTCCGACTGTTCCCTGCCCACCCTGCACTCTCACGCACGTAGCCTTTTATGGATCTGTGTTTGGCAGGTCTGCCTGCTCTTGAATTTTGGAAAAGCGGATATTTTAGTAGGCTGGAAGAAGATGAAAAGCTAGAAGTACCCATATGTTCCTTGTTTTTAGAAGTAGGGTCAGGGAGGTTTAGAGACTCTTTAAATATTTCAGTTTATAAGATTAGACTAGATCATCTGGAATGAAAGTGCGGTGCCCTGGGTCCCAGACTTCGCTTTTTTTCTTCATTTCTTTTATATGGGAGGTAGGTGTTTTGGCATGGCCGGGTTCAAACGTAATAAAACTTAAATGTAGTGAATAAATACCGTGATTTGGAGTGTTGCTGCAGCTATGAAGTGAGTTTCCCTTTTCTTTGTTTCTTTTCTTTTTTTTTTTTTTTTTTTAAGTGATCGGGGACTTGAAAAATAGCCGATTGGTACGAGGATGGTGTGACTTAACCGAAAACTCTGAAGCTTTAAAGGAATATAGTTTTTGGCATTTTTCTACGGAAGCATTTTCTTCACCCAGTTAAATCTTCGCGGTTTGAGATTAAGCATCCATCCCGAAATGTCTGTTTGAGTCCTTTTGAAATTGCACCCGATTATGCCTTTTGTTAAAACCCCTCCAACCTTTGCCTCCCTTTTCTCTCGGATTAGGATTGGTGAATAGGACATGCTGCTGGTTTGTCTCAATCCCGAGAGAATTGCAAAGGCCAGGAATCTGAGCAACCAACCGCCTGACCCAACCCCAAGTTTCCAACCAGGGGCCCTCGGAGGTGACTCGATGCCACGCACGTGGCGAGAGGCGGGTTTGGGACCAGGTCTCGCCTCCAGTGACGCTCACTCTCCTAGCACTTTATGCTTCCTGCCTTGAGGTGGGACAGACAGCGTTCTCCTGCCCTGGGAGACGCCTGCGTGAGGGAGGCCTGTGGCCACCAGAACACCCAGACGGGAGGGCCCTGGACCTTCATTGTTTCCTGGGGTTCCGCCCTCCCCACCGAGAGTAAGCGGGAACTCTGTGCTCGCCGGCGTTCCCTGTCGTGCCCATTCACTCTTCATACCTCTTCGATTCTAAATTTCAGGAGTAATTTGTCACTTTAGAGGAGGGAGTCATTAATAACCATTATTTAGAACTGTCGAGCCTTCCTCTCGGTGTGTGAGTGTCTGAGTTAAGCATCCAAAAAATTGGCCTCGTTGGTGGCAGGCCGAGCCTCCATGTTGACAGATCCGAGGCTGCGCCACCCCCACCGGCCTGTCTCCCAATTTGGTTATTCCGAGTCTGTCTTTAATCACCGAGAGGGTGGCGGCCGAGCGGTTGAAGCACGTCCTCCTGGAATTCATTAGTATTATTACCAAAGACCGTGTTATAAATTGTTGACTTTTTTTTTCAACTGCTTGGAAAAAATTTCTCCTTAACTATTTCATTTTAATGCGCTTTAAAAAGAAAAAAAAGGAAAGATTTTTCTCATCAAACGTTTGAAACAAAATAGTTCAGAAACCCCGACTTCAGAGCTCCCCGGGTGTGGGCTGAGGGGTTTTCCTAAAAGAAACTGAAATAGCATCTGAGCCACCCTCATGCTGTGGGGGGGGGGGGACAAGAACCCCCAAACCTGCCGACCATGGTTAAAAAGAATAGGCATTTCATGTATGTTAATGCACATTGTTATTCTTTAACATTAAAATTCCACTAAAGTAGTAATAATTACTGTTAATATCTTTCAGTGGAAACTTACAGTAAAGGAGCAATAGTAGAAACAGTATTTAAGGGAGAGCTGCCGGCGTGAGAAGAATGCAAATAAGTGTTATTAGCCTAATGATTTTGCCGTCGCCATGGTTGTGCAGCAGCAGTGTTGTGAATATGTCATCCGGCACCCGTGAATTTGGAAAGTGTGTCAAAACACAACTTCAATTAGTTTGCTCTAATTATGGCTCTGGAGAGTTTGTAACTACATCACTCCTCATTAAAAGAGATTTTCTTATGTGGATTAATGTAATATACAAAGGAAAGTTTCAAAGTTCCCGACGCCGTTTGCTCCCGCAATGAGCAGGCTCAGAGCAGGGCTGATGGATCCTGGGTCTCCTAGTGCCTCCCCGGTCAGGCTGGTGGAGGGGCTGCCAAACCAGGGGCTGTGGCTAGAGGGGGCCGTGCTGGCGCTGTGCGGAGTAGCTCATCCCTCCGTCCGGTAACCGGCCTCCTGCTAAAGTGGCCACTGCAAATGGCATTTTGACGATTTCCACGAGAGGGTAAATGAACCCATCTCAGGCCTTTAACAGAAAATTGCTAATCCAGAACTATGGGGATGTCCCTCATCCACAGGGCTTGTGGAGTCTGGAAGCCGAGAGTGCTCACGACCTCCCAAGGCCACGTGCCATGTGGGAGGCCAGCCTTTGGTCCTGTCCCAGGGGCCTCGAGGGAGATTTCATGGGAAAACTTACTTGGGGTCCTGCAGGATCACACGGCCTCTGCAAAATGTCAAAAGTCTTGTCATCGAGTGAAAGAGTATTTTAAGGAAATGTTTTCATTTGTCTGAACTGCTAGGTAGTTACAGATGCTGTTGGTGGGGGAGGGCAGCGGGGGGAATGCCTGGGTGTCTCAGTCCGTTAAGCGTCCAGCTCTGGGTTTTGGCTGAGGTCGTGATCTCGGGGTTGTGAGATGGAGCCCCCACCTGGGCTCCACTCCGGGCATGTAGTCTGCTTGAGATTTCTTTCCCCCTCCCTGTGCCCATCCCCCCCATTCGCGTGCACTCACACACACACTCTCTCTAAAATAAATAAAATCTTTTTAAAAACTGCTATTGTTGGGGCGCCTGGGTGGCTCAGTCGTTAAGCGGCTGCCTTCGGCCCTGGTCAGATCCCAGGGGCCTGGGATCGAGCCCCGCATCAGGCTCTCTGCTCTGCAGGGAGCCTGCTTCTCCCGCTACCATTCCCTCTGCTTGTGTTCCCTCTCTCGCTGTGTTTCTCTCTGTCAAATAAATAAAATCTTTAAAAAAAATAAAAATAAAAAATAAAAAAAAAATAAAAACTGCTATTGTTGAGCTGTTGCCATTTTGAAAGAAGAAAAATCCGCATTTTCTTATGCTGTTACTGACTTCCCTCCCAATGAACACCAGCGGGGCCTGGCAGTGCCCACCTCTGCGAGGCTCGCCTGTCCGGGCTGCAGACGGCTGGACCGGCTCTCAGGTCCACTTTACAAGGCCGTTCCCTTGAGCTTTGCTGCCCCTCTCTGCACCCCATTCTCCTGAGCAGCTGGCCACAGCGTCCTTGTGACTCCCCAGCTGGAGGAGCTCAGTGGTACAATTTGAATCCAAGAGTTACGTGTTAGAATGCTTATTGAGTGCACCTGAGCTTTGGGTGCAGTTCCGCAGCCCCCCCCCCCAACTTATATACACAATGCAGGACATCCAAGATACAGCTTTGAATATGTTTTTTTGACCGTCGATTGTTCTCTTTGTCCTTACTTCTGGTGCATGGGGGGCGGGGGTGGGGATGTAACTTGACCTTCTTTAGACCACTCACAACCAGTGTTCTCCTGAGTGCATTCCATCGCTACTCTGAGTCTCGATTTCCTCCTCTGGAAAGTGGGGATAAGAATATTCCCCTTGCAGATTGTTCTGAGAAATAAATGGGAGACACATGAAAGTGCCCCGCCAGTGACGCCCACAGTGGGCACCCGTGCGTATGGCCTTCCGTCTTCGTCTAGGCTTTAGTTCAGGGTCCAGTCTGAGCCCGAGACCTCCCTGTTGCCCCCATTTGGCTCCTTTCTGCCCAAGCTGAGGCTTCAATCACACCCCCGCCCTGCCCCAGCCAGTTCTCACAGAACCAGACCGTGGGTGCAGGGGCCCCGCAGAGCTGGGGCGGGGATCTGGGGCGGGATCGCTGTGCTCACAGGTGAGCAGCTGGTGAGGGGTTAAGATAGTAATTGTGTAAGTCTTCCAGGCTTTCTCCCAGTTCTGCGATAATTTGATGAAGAACTTCACCCTAATTAAATATTCAAATTAGGAATAAGTGTCAATATGGCTTCCCATTGCCTGGAATGATGATTAATTGTATTCAAAACTCTAGTGGCCCACTGTAATCTAAACTGAACCGTTGTTCTTGATTATTTCTGCACCACACTTGCCATGTTTTTGTTTTAAGATTTAAACTAGTAATTGATTTGCCATATGCCATCGAGCTGCACATACTTTAAAGCTGTGCGTTTAGGAACTTGGGGAATTTGGAATTTTGATTTCCTTAGTCTTCCAGTGGCAGTTTTCTTGTCCAGTGCGGAGTGATTTGGTTGGGAGGGGGTGGTGTCTGTGTTGCCCAGGAGGAAAACTCATTATATAGCCAAGTTGGTAGGCTGAGGTTGTATTGATCATGGCAAATGGGTTGCTGGAATGGAAAATGTAAAGTCTGCATTTACGTTTAGCTTCTACTTTGCGTTGTCTTGGCAAAGCAACATGTTTCTAGGGGAAAAAGCATCAACTCAAATCCTAGTTCAGCCAGTTTCTTTTGCTGCGTGTCCTTGGGCAACTCCCCTAACCTCTCTGAACCTCTTTTCGCCTGATCAGGAGACTAATACTTACCTTGTTGGGTTGGGCCGCTTAGAGATGAGTGTGAATCGTGAAGAATAGTTCAGGTGCTCAATAAGTGGTAACTGTCGTAGTGATAGATGATTATGGAAACAGAGCCTTCAGTGATGTTCCCTGTGCCCCCCACCGCCTGACATCTGACTCAGAAACAAGCTCCCATTTCTCTGACTCCAGGAGCCTCCATTGCTGTCTCTTCCTCTGTGACCTCTCCTAGTTCATTGTCTTGATTCTGGAATTACTATTTCATTGTTTGAGCCTTTTCTGCCCACCCCACCTGCAGTCTTCTCTCTTAGCAGATGGGACTGCAGCTTCCATGACCCTGGACTGGGCACCTCCTAGGGTTTGGTGGAGCTCCTGGCCCATAGTAGACACCCAACAGATGTTTGTTGTTTTCTTTTGCTTTTTTTTTTTTTTTAACCATTGCTTTAAAAGGGAAGCAATCTTATTTGCTTATCTTATATTTGCATATCTTGTATTTGGAGCTTTTTACTTTATGATCTAGGCGATTTATGTGTTTCAATTTACTTGTAGATAAATTGCTAAAGAGGAAAGATAGAAGTCTCATTTGGCTCTTTTTTTTTGTTTTTTCATTTAAAAAAAAAAAAAAACTTCCCTTAGAGCGGTTTTAAATTCACTATAAAATTGAGAGGAAAGGGGTGCCTGGGTGGCTCAGTGGGTTAAAGCCTCTGCCTTCGGCTCAGATCATGATCCCAGGTTCCTGGGATCAAGCCCCCGTCAGGCTCTCTGCTCAGCGGGGAGCCTGCTTCTCCCTCTCTCTCTGCCTGCCTCTCTGTCTGCTTGTGATCTCTCTCTCTCTCTCTCTGTCAAATAAATAGATAAAATCTTTAAAGGAAAAAAAATAAAATTAAGAGGAAAGTACAGAGATTTTCCATATATGCCCTGTCCTCTCATATGCATAACCTCCCTATTATGAACATGACTCACTAGAATGGTGTTTTTTTTTTGTAACCAGGGATGAAACTACATTGACACATCATAATCACCCCAGATCCATAGTTTACCTCTGGGTTCGCTCTTGGTGGTGTACCTTCTGTGGGTTTGGACAAATGTGTGATGACACATGTCCATCATTATAAAATCATACAGAGTATTTTCACTGCCCTAAAAATCCACTGTGTCCTGCCCGTTCACCTCTCCCCCAGCCCCTGGCAACCACGGGTCTTTTTACTGTCTCCACAGTTTTGCCTTTTCCAGAATGTCCTAGAATTGGAATCCTACAGTATGGAGCCTTTTCAGATTGGTGTCTTTCGCTTAGTAATATGCATTTATCATTTGGGTTTTTTAACGATCTCAGGGCCAAATCCTGTACTTGGCATATAGTAGGAGCTCAGTTAAAAACTGGCGGGCTGAATCAGTCACAACACAAGATCATAGCAGCCTTGTGTGCTGCCTGCTGATACCACAGTCCGTCTGCCCTTGGATGGCATCAATTCATTGGATATCTTTGGAATTAAGTTCCAAGTCTGGGCATAGCAACTTTATGAGATAGTGGATATCGTGGTAAAGGAAATGGGTCTGTTCTTGGTTTTACAAAACCTCACTTGACTTTGCTGGTGCCCATCACAAAACAAAATGAAAATGTCTCATCAGTCCATGAAAAATGGTAATAAAGTTTGCACATGATGATTTCTTTCTGAGGTTGGCTCCAAAATCAATGAAAAATGAAAAACCCCCCATACCAAAAATTATATTAGGGCCTAGAGTCATTAAAATAACTGACTCTCAGTTTTAATAGAAGGAAGTGACAAGAAAAATGTGCAGCATTTTCTCACATTATGTCTGGGTCCTCACAGATCTGAATCCTAACTCAGAACTCCATTCGGAAGCACAGGGGACCTGGAGCTGGAATCCTTTCTGTGAAGTCCTCGAGGACGATGCTGGTGCTGGTCAGGCCTTCCAGCTGAAAATGATTCATTTTAATTACCGTCCAGGGCGATCCGATACCCGAGCATATGGTCCTTAAGAAATAAGCTTGCCCAGACTGTCAGCGAGCGTGGGCAGTGGTCAGGGACCTCATTCTGACACCGTTGACCAGCCTTGGAGAGCGGACACTCTAGAAGGTGCTTATTAAAATGCCAGCAGGTGCAGCGAGGGTCCCCTTCCCTGTGACTCCCTCACCCTGCTCGTGCCAGGTGTTTTATAAGAGCCTTTTTCTTCATTAAATGGCATTCATTAAGCACGTCCTTACACCTGGCACAGAAGCTGTGTGTCACAGATGACTTCTTCCCAATGGTGTTGTGCAGGGGTAAAGTGGAATTTCATGTAGCTGTTTGCAGTGTTCTTTCCCCCACCTGACCACCTTCACTCAATTATCGTGGCTTTTGCATATTATATTCCTTTGCCGCCACCCCCCGCCCCCATTTCCGTACTTGGTTTTTGCACATTATCTCTGGTCCTTGTCCACCAGCAGACAGGTCCTCTGGAAAACAAGGTGTTCCTTTAGCACCAAGCACTGTGCCGTTTGCTTCCACCTACGTTTGAAAGCCCAGCTAACGCTCCCAGCAGCTTCTCCTGTTTTCTGCCGTCTTCTTCTTTGTGATAAAAAGACTTCTTATTGGAAAAAAATCAACACATAAAATATATGAAAGGGGAGGAGGGGAGGAATCTACACTCTCACCTCCGACTTCCGTGGTCCATGTCGGCTGATCCCCGTCCTGCCGCCGGCCCTGGGCCATCTCTGCGGGGAGCAGGTGTCCCTCCCCGGGCCCCCTGGATTCTTCCCTGTGTCCACATATGTGCAGCCACAGAAACAGTGTGTGTAGGCTTGTTTCCGTACTCAGGTTTTGTTTCGTTTCATTTTGTTTTGACCAAACAGCTGAGTCTTAGAGTTTGGCTGTGGTGACTTAAAAAAAAAAAAAAAATCTGGCTCATTCCTTCTTGTTCTGTCCTAGTTTAGTGTCCTGTGAACATTTTCCCACTTCGCTGCTCTTTCCCACAAACGCCACCTGAAAGGACCCAGCTCCCACCTCTCCTGCAGCCGAGTTCCCTCTCCCAGCACCACATAGTCCCACCCAGAAAACCTGTAAACATCATTTTGTGTCTGTATGGTATTCTGAATCAGACGCTTTACAATGTCCTATAAATTACATCACGTTTATAACATCTTTATAATGTTCCAGTTTTTGAGTTAAACATCATGATTCCAAGCTGTGTTTTGTGATTTCCCCCATCAGGGTTCAAACCCAAGCTGTAGCCCCTCAGGCGAGCTGCCGAGCCTTTCTGAGGACATCTGTCAACTGGAGGGGATCTCGGCGCCTAGCTGTGGGATCCGGGTGGGGGTTATGTGATGCGTTGAAGGCTAAGCCGCCCCCCGCCCCCGTGAAAATGGCAGCTAATGTTGTTTGCTTGTTTTTGTCTTAAATAAGTCCTTTTCCACATTTCTGGTTATTTCCTCAGGTGACACTCCTGGAGGGAAAACTTCCTTCCCCGTTCTTAAGTCTTAATTTCAAATCCTCTGGAGCATGTTTGAATGTACTTCTTTCAGAAAGGGACGTGAAGGATCTTTTTTTTTTGTCAGCATCTTCACATATATAAAAGACAACTTGAAGGAACAAGAAGTTTCTGAAAAGCCACTCTCTCTCCTTAAACTTCTGTGGCTCTATTGTCTTCAGGCACATAGTAAGATAGAGGGAAAGTCTGAAATCACCGTCGGTGTCTGCCGGGATTCATAGAGTGGTGAGTCTCTCTCCACTGCGGTTCTCCAGTCCTGTCAGCCCAATCGGCTTCCTTCTTTAGGCCTCCCCCCACCCCGCCTTTTTTTTTTTTTTTTTAAGTTTTCTAGATCAGGAAATATTTTCAGCCTTACTACAGTATACTCAATATATGATAAACTGCACATATTTAGGGGCGCCTGGGTGGCTCAGTGGGTTAAAGCCTCTGCCTTCAGCTCAGGTCATGGTCTCAGGGTCCTGGGATTGAGCCCCGCATCGGGCTCTCTGCTCAGCAGGGAGCCTGCTTCCCCCTCTCTCTGCCTACGTGTGATCTCTCCCTCTGTCAAATAAATAAAATCTTTAAAAAAAAAAAAACAAAACTGCACATATTTAAATAGACTTTGATGAACTTTGACGTGTATATACACTTATGATACCATCACCAAAATCAAGATTGTGCATATAACTCCCACCCCTAAAACTTCTTTATGCTCCTTCGTAGTCCATCCTCCCTCCTCAGGCCAACCACTGATCTGCTCTCTGTCCCTATGGGTTAGTTCATATTTTCTAGAATGTTCCACAGTATAATGGAATAATACCATGTGTACATTCTACCTTGCATATTTTACTTGGCATTATTATCTTGAGAATTTTCCACATCAAGTGTATCGATAGTTTGTTTCCATTTTATTATTGAGTAGTATCCATTGTGTGGATATTCTTCAGTATATTGATAAAATGACCTATTGGACATTTGGCTTGTTTTTTTATTACAAATAAAACTGCTTAGTACATTTGTGCACAGATCTTCATACAGACCTACGCTTTCATTCCTCTTGGGTAAAAACCAAGAAGTGCAATGGCTGGCTCGAATGATAGGACGTGTTGGACTTTCTAAGAAACTGCTGTTTCCTGCAGTGGTCGTACCATTTTACATTCCCACCAACAATGCAGAAGAGTTCCAACTGTTCCTCAGCCTTGCCCACAATTGATATTTTGGGAGATTTTTGCCATTCTAGAAGATACATGTTAGCATCAGACCAGGGCTTCAATGAGCACCTCCCTAATGACCAGTGATGTTGAACATCTTTTCAGATGCTGATTGGCCATTCATACATTTTCTTCAGTGAAGCCTCTGTTCTGATCTTTTGGCCATTTCGTTAAATTGGACTGTTTGTCTTCTATTAAGTTCTAAGAGTTCTGTATAAATGCTGGCTATAAAGTGGGTATGTGTTTACAGATATCTTCAAGTCTGTGGGTTATCTTTTCATTTATGTAACAGATCTCTTAAAGAACAAGAGTTTTAAGTGTTGGTGAAGTCCAGTTGATTTTTTTTTCCTTGTATTGTTTGTGCTTTTTTGTGTCTTTTTAAAGAAATATTCACCAAGCCTAAGGTCACAAAGATTTTCCCCTTTGTTTTCTTCTAGAAGAGGCCATGCTATGTCTGTGAAGTCAAGATGCATTGAAATAAAAAGTTATGAAATCCTAGGACTTCCAGACTTAATAATTTACCCTTTCTCTTTCCTCTTTTCTAAAAATAGTTCTTTGAACCTCTTGGGCCATTTTACATATGGTGTGAGGTAAGCATCAGGGTTAATTTATTTGCATGTGGCTAGCCAGTTGTTCTGACATCATTTGTTGAAAAGATTACCCTTTCTCCCTTAAATTGTCTTGGCACCTTTTGTTGAAAATCAGTTGATCTTATGTGTGGGTCCATTTCTGGACTGTCCATTCTGTTGCATTGATCTATATGTCTGTCTTTATGCCCTAATACCATACCATATTGACTATTGTAGCTTTACACTAAGTCTTGAAATTGGGCACCTGTATATCAATATTTATTTAGCCATGAGTCTCTATTATAGATTTTGCTTGGAATGTTGGAAGCCCTATTGACTATGTGTAGTCGTTATTGTTATTTTTTAATTAGACAAACTTTAAACTCTTTTTTCCTGATTGTTACTTCTCTTTTAATTATTGTGATTTCTTTCTAACACCTAGAATATTCAGGTTAGTTCTCTGTGTTTATCATAATTTTCCTCCTCATCCCTGCGTTCGTTCTTTCTCTAGATTCTGGAAAATCTTGGGGGGCTTTTCCACGATAGTACTGATTTAGTTTTTTTGGAATTTTATTTCTGTGTTATTTCTAATGCAGATAACTTTTGCTGTATCCTATAGCAGACTCTCCTTTAGAGCTAACATTCTTCTCTTGTTGTGTGACTTTTTTTTATAGACCAGCGTGAGTATAAATCCAGACTGAGTGTTGGCCAAAAATCCAGGTGTGTGAGTTACCCCCTCGTCTCACTTAGGTGTTCGTTACTGGGTAGATAATCTTCTGATTCCTCATCACCTTTCTCTGTTCCCCTTAGTTTTCGTCGAGCCTCCGTGACAGGAGGCTGGCTGGAGCCGTCACCAGCCCAACAGACCATTCAGTCTTGGTTTTTCTAGGACCTGTATCACTTCATCCTCCTGCTTTTATTTTATTTTTTTCAACTATTAGTTCCTTGTACCCGTGAGAGTGAAGAAACAAGTGTCATTCCTCATTATTGGGGGATATTCTGTTTGTCTCGCGCGGCCTGCCACTCACGCCTGCTCTGCCCCCCAAACACAAGTTTATCTTCTCGAAGGGTTTGGGCGCTGCTATTCAGAAAAGGGACTCCCAGGCTTGTCGGGGAGCTGTGAGGTGGCTTTCGTGTGGGGAACATCACGGTCCAGTTCGGACGGCCGGACACCTGGCTCCTCTTTCCTGCCTGGCTGTCCAGGCACTGTCGCCTTGCCGCCTATCACATCAGGGTGCATTTAAGCAGAGAGTATCAAACCCTAGGTCTTCCGAACTTAATAATTTTGTCTCTTCCTTTCATCTTGTCTAGGATAGTTGTGCGAATCTCCTGGGTCATTTCGTATTTTTGTCCCTGCTCTGTCCTTTTTTTGCCTTTATACGCATTGACAAATATCCGATCGCTCTGCCATTTGCCTTCGCAGGGCTCAGCCAAACAGATACTAGGGAAAAGCAAAACCTTCAATTATCTTAGACTACTTTATTCTCAAATTAAATTTTGTTTTTTGAAGATTTTACTTATTTGAGAGAGAGAGAAAAAAAAAGAATGAGCAGAGGGAGGGGTAGAGGGAGAAGCAGGCTCCCCATTGAGCAGGGAGCTCAGGACCGTGGGATCATGACCCTAGCAAAAGTCAAACACAGAACCAGCTGAGCCACCAGGCACCCTCAAACTAAATTCTTGAAAATAGTTACTTGCCCGGCCATAGCAAGTAAGTCTTGTTCTTCTGTCTTTTTTAAACTTGGGAAAGTTAAATTTTTTTTCCATGAGCACCTATCTGTTTAATGAAGCATACCATCGAGACCAAGCCTTTTTCTTGTTCTTAACTACCCTTCTCAGCCCAACCCCACCAACTTCAGATCTCGGACTTCCATAGAGTTAGGTTCAACATGTTGCCCTACAGTAGTGGTTTGAAAACTTTCCCGTCTCAGACTTTCATATCTTTAAAAATTGAGGATTCCAAAGAGCTAGTGTTTGCGTGGCTTGTGTCAATCTATAATTACCTTATTAGAAGTTAAAATTGACAACAATGGGGAGCATACAAGTATGCAAGGAGACCTCAAAGTGATGACCCCATAAGTCATGCAGCTTCTGAAAAATTCTGGGGCGCCTGGATGGCTCAGTCGGTTACGCATCCGACTCTTGGTTTCAGCTCAGGTTATGATCTCAGGGTCATGGGATGGAGCCCTGCTTCGGGCTGTCTGCTCAGCGTGGGGGGGGGCTGCTTCCCCCCCTCCCCCCCCGGCCCCCCACTCATATGCTTGCTCTCTCCCAAATGTATAAATAAATCTTAAAAAAAAAAAAAAAAAAGAGGTGAGAGCTGAAAGTGCATCTTTCTCTAACCCTGAGTCTGCCTCTGCCTTACCAGTCACCACTGCGTCCACACTGCCCCCCGACAGTCTGCGAGGACAGCAAGTGTCCCCGCTGCCTGGGCAGAGCCAGCTTCATTCTCTGTGGCCACTGGGTCCAGAAGATTAATGGTAACATTTTAAAAATTCACACAGACCTGGAATCAGCACTAGAAAATACAGATTTAAATTAACAAGGAAAAAGCAGAATCCCATCAAAGGAAATAAATCGTGCTGGCAACTATTGTCACCTAATAAAATGTATTCTATAACTGAAGGGCTTTTCTGTGGAGCTGTCTGCAGCGTAGTAGCCATGTTAATTGAATAAGGTGCCTAAAACTGACTGGGGGAGGGGAGGATGAAATTTCCCTCAGCCTGTGCTTAGCCAGAGCTGCCATCAGCAGCCTGTGTGACACGGACGTGTTCGCCACACAAGAGCTGGTCCCAGTCCCTCCTGCAGAGAGCAGGGGCTGCTCAGCCTGGCATGCCCCACCCTCTGGCCTGTCCCCTGCGTAGGGAATTGGGAGGAGAGCTTGGTACAGCCCCCCCAAGATTTAGGGGGCTCTTCTAGTTGGAATTCTCCAGTGACCAGACAGATTTTGGAAGAATAAGCCATCATTCGCATCAGGGGGCAGAAATTGTTGGCCTCTGACGGTCAGTTTGTTCTACCGGTCCAAGGCCTACTGGGGATGGTACTAGAAAGTCTTCACCTCTAGGTGCCTCCCGAGTTAGAGGTGGTTTCCTGAGTCCATAGGTCTATTTCTTGGCCTGCTAGTGATCTTTATGAATGCTCTTAAAATCTAAAACACAGGGCTCTGCCTACGGAGTAATCTACGACTTTGGGACCCATTGAAATAACCTTGCCGAACATGCTGTCCAGGGGGCCCCAGCAGCTGCCAAGTTCTGAGACTGCTCGGTGTGCCTAGAAGCCATGGAATACGTCCCCTTTCTCAGAACCGTCTGGTCTGGGTGCATCAGGAGAGCTGGGCATCTATCTGGGGTCCACGGTCTGCTGAAGTGCCTGGCTTCTTACTTCTTTCCTCTGCCAGCAACATCCAGCATCATGAATGGCATGTTCCTTCCATCTCCTTGGACAATTAGGCTGTGGGAAAGAAGCCAAGGTGTTGGGTTAATCAATCACAACTTCAAGTGATCTCTCTCTCACTAGATGCTACAGGAATAGGCATGGGCTCTGGCTGTCGGTCTTCTGAAGTATTTTAAGTGTGAAATATTTTGTAAGACAATCGTACCATAATTTTTTAAGCAGTCCCCTCGTTTGAGATCTGATTCCAGTTTTTGGCATTATAAGTAATGCCATGATGAATGTATTTACTATTTATGTAAAAATATTCACAAATCAGAAGTAGTTGCATTTTCCAGTTAACTAACCCTGTCCTGGGCATGAGAAAGAGACAAGTGGGAAGTTTGCATGTAAGTTTCTCCAGATTAACTCAAAGTACAAGTCAGAATAAGATTCACTCATTCATTCAGATATTGGGTGATCTTAAAGGCTCTCCTATTTGAAGTGCCTTCTGTCTGCAGGGCACTGTTGTAGGCACTGGGGATGTGGTGAAAAGTGTAGCAGAGATCATGTTCTGGTGACCTGTGAACAAAGCAGACAGTCCTGTAGAGAGGGAGGGTCTGCAGAGGGGAAAGTGGGTGTCGTGAGAGCGACTGGAGGCAGGTGCCCCAGCAGGTATCTAGGGGGTGGCCCACCTGGGGGAGCATCCAGCTTCTGGAGAACTGTAGAAAGAGTGTTTAAGGCAGAGGGAACAGCAAGTACAAAGGCCCTGAGGCAGGAATGAGAGTGCGGGGACCCGGTGAGGTTGGTGGATGTGCATGCAGGGACCATGAACAAGACAAGCTCAGAGAGGAGGGAAGGGCTGGGTCTGGCGGGACTTCCCAACCACGGGACAGTTGGATTTCATTCTAATACGGAGGGAGGGCGCCGGTGGGCTCTGTCACGGTCCTGGACTGAGGCCCTCATCAGTGGGACGCTAGAATAATGACAGGAGTGGGAAGAATCAGTATGGGAGCAGTATGTGACATTATGAGGGACGTTCTGCTTCTGCACACCCACCACATGCCTGGTCCCGTGCCCTCTGCTTGGCCCGGGAGCCAGGTGTGCAGGAGGCGGCGACACGCCATTCCTGAAGGGCACCAGCTCCCGGGGTTCGTGCTGGGACTTAGACCTAAGTCCGGCCGACTCCAGGGTGGGTGCTGTTAAACGCCGCCACTGCTGTCCCTCGCTGGGCGTGTGGCTGGGCCGTGGGTTGTCCCATCCTGCTATGCCGTCCTCACTCCGTATACCTGAGAGCCAAGATGACACACTAGGGTAACTTCCAGATGATACCAGTTACCCCCTGGGACATATGGACAAAACTTGTCACTGGTTCCCAGCTTTCTGTTTGTCAGGCTTCCATCTGAAGGCCCCCGATCCCTGTTCTGTCGAACGGAGTTAAATATTCCTGTTGGCAAAGGTTGCCGAGACGATGAAGCGAGGGGTGTACGTGAGGGAACCCAGCCCAGTGCTGGCGTGAGGTCCCCCCGACCCCACCCTGCCCGGGAACTAGAAGCTCCTCTCACTCGTCTGTCACTTTCAGGCTAATCTGACACTGCAGCGCCCCTGGGCCGCTTCTCCTTCGGCCCGTGACTGGCTCTCCCTTTTAACCACAGGTTATCTGTCCCCTCGGCCCCAGCTGCCCATTCTTATTACGGGAGGCCTTGCTCTGCCTTTTCGTCCTCCCACTCCCACATCCCCTCCTTCCTGAGTCCAGACAACAAAGTGCTGCCTACGCAGCTCTTTGCAGCGTAGGGAACTCTTCTCCCTGAAGCTGTCCCCGCTTGGGGGCCTCTCTTCTCTCTGGATGCTGCGTCATACCAGCCAGTAGCAGCCGTGGAGCTGGGGTCCAGGGTGACTTCATTTCCGCTCAGCGCATTCCTGTTGGGCAGTGACTCTGGCAAAGACACAGTCTGGTCTGTGACTCGAATGTGCTGTTAATTTCACATGTACTCTCTGAACCACACATTGTCTGTAGGAGGAGATCAGAAACCCTTTTTCTCTCTCCCACCCCCCACACCACCTCCCATAAATTCCCAATCACCACCAGTGATTCCTTCTTGCATCATACCTATTTTCTTCGAGGGCAGAGAGGAGTGGGTGTAATACAGAGACGCTCAAGTCTGATTGGCAAACACACACATGGGCAGAAATGGAGTCATAGACCCTCTGGCAGTTTATATCAGGAAGACCCAGAGGTTTTATTGGAGTAGGTTCTGCACTTGATTTGGTCAACACATGTTCAGCCATTATCTACTCCAAGTCAAAAATCGTCCTACAAAATGAGGTGCAAGTTGATGAGCTTTGGCCCTGCTTTTGAGGAGGTCACAGTCATGTTAGGAAGACAGGCTTGTATCACATACTTCAGTATTTTGTGCAAACCAGAGGGAGAGGGGATGCAGGCATCCAGTGAGCCCAGAACAGGCCCAGGAAAGGTTCTACCGAAGAAGGCATGCTTTGGTGGGGTCTTGAGGGATGAATAGGAGTTTGGAGTGTAGGTAAGGAAGAAATGGAGATTCCAGGAAGGGGAGCAGCCTGGATAAAGATTCAGGCTATGGTATGAACATCACATGGCATATTCAGAGATTTAGAGGACTTTCTTCTTCCAGGCACAGGAAGAAGTAAGCAGGGCAAGAGACAGAGTTAGGAAAGGCAGGCAGGTGTGTGAGCACAGCTAAAGTCAGGGATTGGCTGGGGATGAGGTTGCCTCGGGACGGCATGTGGAATGAGGAAAGAGCTCCAGCAGAACTCTTCAAAATAGTAACTTTTTAAAAGTTGGAGGAGGGGCCAGGAAGGACCATCTGCAAGGAAGAGTGGCTGGCCGGGGGAGGGAGCGTTGCAGAGCAGGTCAGCCAGGCACGGTCGGATGTCCCAGAGAAGCAAGAAAAGGAAAAGGGAGTCCACGTCGGGCGGGGCAGCTAAGGAGCCAGGCACCTTGGCTTCTTTGGTATAGCCTCATTTTTAAGTCCCGTGTACTGTAGAATTTCCCCCAAACTGTTAAGAGGGTTGCAGTAGGATACTTTGGCAGGAACTGTGAAGGGTCTGCACACAGTAAGTGCTCAATAATTGCAGTTTCATGAGACTCCGCACTGTAATTCACTGCCCCGTTCTTGTCTACCATGGCATCACCGTTTTATTTCCTTACTTTCCCGTAAGCAGGCAACCTTTTAAAATTGCACATTGGATCTTTTCACACCTCTGCTTAAAGATCCTCCTGGGTCAAGTCGGAGCTCATGCAGGGCCCCGCGGGGCTCTTCCACCTGGTTCCACACCCTCTCCTGGCCCTCAGGCTCTGGCCACTCTGGCCCCCTGCCAGGTCCTCCCTCTGCCAGACTCCCTGCCATGTAGGAGGCTCACTGCCGAGCCTGGAGCCCTGCTCCCCATCCTCCCTGCCGGGCAGTCCTCAGTTCTCCCCAGACGCAGCACTTCCTGCTTTCCATGTGTGATCCCATTTGCAAGCAGGTGTCCCTGTAACTTTGCGGGTAGTTGCTGCCCACGCCCCCCCCTCCACCCCCCCCACCCCTGCTGCAGGGTGAGCTCTGTGCACACAGGGGCCCTGCCTGTCCTGTGCCCCCGAGGCACCATCTCCATATTCTCCTGCCAGACTCTCAGCCTCTCTCTAACTACTGAACGGCTGGGCTGACCCTGTTTTCTCTCCTGGCTTCCGCTTGGCATCTTTGCTGCCATCCAGGTCTGCCTGTCTTCCGAAGTCCTGCTAACACCCACCTCCTCCACGAGCCTTCCTGAATGCTTCTAGCCCCTGGGGAGGCACTGCACTGCACTGCACAGCTGTGTGATGCCCTTAGTTTGGGTGGATGCACCTTTTGAAAGTGCTTTAAGGCTTGGAAATCTCCAGGCATGGCAGCCCTGCCTTGTAGTTCTTCCCCGGCTTCTGGAAGCCCCCTCCCTGTGGTACGGTGGGTGCAGTAACAGCAGTCTCCTCAGCCAGCTCCGTCCCACGGGCCCCGGGCTCAGAAGGCCCCCATCTGGCACACCGCTGCGCTGTCACCATCTCAAAATGCTGACAGTTTGAACCAGGGCCTCCCGTGCTCGGCTTGCCTCGTAGGTACTGTGCGAGGAGCCAGAAGAGACCACCCGAGCTCGGCCTCCGGGGCCTGGCGCGCGCGGCGGGCACCCTCTGCGGGGTCACCTGTCATCATTTTAGTTCCACTCAGCCACAACCACAGTCCATGATTCATTCCTCTGTTTGCTCAGCTTCATTGACTTAGTTCTGTGGTCAGAGGCATGGATCAACTGTAAAACCGTCCTGCAGCTGCTGCTCATCCTCTCAGGGTCCCAGACCTGGCCAGCCTTCACAGTCACTCCTGGAGCTTGTTCAGGATAGGTTTCTGGCCGCTCCCCAGGCCTACCGACCCGGACTCCCCACGCTCGCGGCTGTGACTGTGTTGTTGGTGCCCAGGCAGCTCTGAGGCCTTCGTTAGTGCTGCGGTGGGCGGGGCAGACTTAGGGGATGAAGTCTCGGAGCTGGCGGCGGTGGGGTCCCTCCCAACCCGGCCCCAGCCTGCCTTTCCAGCCTCACTTCCACGCATACCCTGCCCCCGCGCCAGAGTGTTGGCCTCCCCTGACCACCCAGTGAGTCCCTTTTACTCCCTCAGTACCCGTGTCCTCCTCTCACAAGGTGTCACTGGAACCCCGGCCCCTTTCTCGGGGAACTCCTGTGCTCCCTCAGCCTCCAGGCATGTGTCCCGTTGCATCTGGTGCTTTATTTCTGCACCTCGATCCCCTGGAGCCCGGGAGCTCCTTCAGCGAGCTCACCTCCACATCCCTCGTTAGTGTCAGTAATGAGCAGACACTCAGATCCGCTGTGCACGTGTCAGAGTCTCCATGTGCTTGGGTCTGCTGGTGCCCACTCCCCTCGTCCTGAGTCCAGCCCTCCGCTCGCCGGGATGAGCCAGGCTGTTCCGTGGCACAGGTGTTCACCTCGGTGCTCAGGCTGCAGCCAGCGAACCACGTGCCTTTACAGCCTGTGGTGCTCGTGTGGTCGCCAGGAGACTCCGTGGGGACGGGTCTTGCCTAGAGAACCTTCCCTCCCTGGAGCCTGTACATGCAGGAGTCATTCCTAGAGGTCATGCATTTGTTGCGTGAAAAAGGCAACACGTACGACACAACTTTGTCATAAATGCTCCCTTCCTCGGTCTTTTCCCTTTTGGAAATGACTGAGTACGGCCAAAACTCAGGCTACTGAGCTCATTCAAGCCAATCCCCAGTCCTACCAGTTAGAGGCTTTATTGTTGTTTTATCTCCCGGACCTGTTGGGTTTGAAATATATTTCCTATCATCTTAATCTTTTTTGCATTTGCTAAAGGCAGCTGATGACCACACCAAATGGATTATTTACTTTGATTGAATACTCACTTGGGCTCTGTGGGCACCGTGAGCCTTAATGGCCAACACCTGTGCCATAAAAAGCCAGTGCTGGATCGATGGAAGGTGATTTCCTGAGCACCTACTGTGTGCTCCTGCCGGAGGGCGAACACGCAGACCCAGCAGTTCGGGAGAGCAGGCCATTCTGATTCTCAGTAATGGTTCATTTTCCTGGACTCACGTGATAGTAATAATACTCAATACCTTCATTCACAAAGTGCTGCTTGCCCTGCTCTCAGCGGCCCTACGGGACAGGAATGAAAGCCATTGGATGGATAATGGAAGCAAGATGGCGCCCAAGTGCTCTGCTCCTGCTGGTGTGTTGTGCCCAGTGGGCAGAGATCTAGACGAAGTTGCTCACACAAGCCATGAGGCTTAGAAACCTTTTCCCCCACCTGGATGTTCTTGGAATTGAAGAAGGTGGTTGCTGATGTCTGGGAGCTTCTGAATTCCTTGGGCGGGGGCGCTTCGAGCTATTGGGGGGCCCACTCCCCAGGGCACTCCCTCCTCCTGCTCTGTGCTGCTGGGGGCTATTGGTGGCGCAGGTGCTTTCTGAGCCTTGGGGAGTGCTCTGTGCACCCTGTAACCTCCTTTCTCCTCCGTCTCTTTCTCAGGCACATCTCACTAACGCTCCCTGCTACCTTCCGAGGCAGGAACAGCACTCGGGCTGACTATGAGTACCAGCACTCCAATCTGTATGCCATATCAGGTACGTGGGGCCTCTGCTCATGGCCAGCGATGGCGTCTGTGTCCCGGGCACCACCTCCCAAGCCGCTTCGAATGGCATCTGTCTTACCTGTCTTTTCACCCTGCAAGGAGCCTGTCCCCTGCAGATATCCTCCCTTTGTGTCCCCTCAGCACTTAGAGAAGGGTCAGACACTCAGCGCATTTGGAAACTAATGATGAAAACAATGTGTGGATTTCACGAGCTTGAAGGGAGGTTTCCAGAGAATACTTCACGCATTGTTCACCTGCTAGAGCCAGGGCAGGTTTCCCATGGGGTCTCGGGAGCAATGCAGAGCTGAGGCCCAGCCACTCACCAGCTCGTGTCCAGGTCTGTCCTCCCCTCTCATTTCCCAAAGCCAGGTTTGTGGCCAGAAGGGATGCTGGCCATCGCCCCTCCCGCTCCCGTCATAAGGGTCTGTGATTTCTGAACTCGGCCTTGAAATGGATGATGGTGCCTTGGCCAGGACCTCAGCAGTGTGAGTTTGCCTTTCCATCTTCACCAGGGAGGGGAACACTTACGGGCCTGACGGCAGAGAGGAGATTCATTAGGTGCCTGGCAGTGCAGGTGACCCTGTAAGAGCCGAAGAAACCCTCAAGCTCACCTCCGATTATCCTAGGCCTCCAGTCAGGGGGCATTTGTATCTAAGGGGGAAGTGGCAAATCGGGGCCACTTACCAGTGCATGCCCTTAATGGTGAGTGACGTTTCGAACACGGGAACATGGCACTCATTCATGTACCATAATGAATCCGTTATTTAAAAGGTAATCTTTTTTCTAAAAATTGCAACTTGGGGTTACTAAATAGATGAAATAGAACAATGGTATAATTCATGTCAGTATCAGTTTCTCTTGTTATGATCACTCCGTAATAGGTTTGGAAGTATAAGCAAAAGCCAGCAGTTCCATTTCTGGGTGGGGGAAAGGGAAGACCCAGGATGTCCTTAAAGCGCGGGCGCCCAGCCCCCTCCAGGAGCCCGGCCCCCGAAGGGGCAGAGGGAGTGCGTCGTCTCAGAAAAGCCCCTCCAGGGAGAATTTCTTTTGTGCCGTGGCTATTTCAGCGAAGTCGACAAGGAGCATAACAAGTGTGGAAAGATGACCTATTTTGTAGAAAAGCTGACTATTTCCCCAGATGCTTCGTGGCGGAGTGGCGCAAAACAGGTCTGTGAAACCCAGCAGGGTGGCCCTGTCCCGAACACGCTGGAGGAAACCTCAATCAAAGCAGATGCTGCTTTCCTCCCGCTCGCAAACCTTTTTTCGGCCACGGTGTTTGGCTCCCCCGCCTTACCTGGGTTCTCTGATGCCTTTCCCAGCTGTTGACATTTCTGCAGAAAAGGGCCCCCGGAGCGAAACCTCCTCAGGCTTGGCAGGAATGTTCCTGTCCGCCTCTGGACCACTGCTTCCTCGCCCCGCGGCTTTGATGAGGTGTCGTCTGGGCTCATTTCAGCCATGAGTTTAGCAACACCAAGGTAACAGCCTCGAGACACAGGGGAACCCATTCAGAAACTTCCTGTTACATTTATGTAAGTGGCAGTCAGTTGGATTTTATCTTCCAAACAGAGGTAGCGGAGGCTGCCCCCCTACGCTCCGCCCCCAGCAGGCAGCCCCCCAGCCCCTCCGCGGCTGCAGGCACCAATTTTGCTCCGCAAGGGTCCGAGGCCGCTTTGTGGGAAGGCTGCCAGAAAGAGCCCGCAGGACCCGCCGGCTCCATAAGGCCTGCAAGCTCAGCACCGCGCGATCCCGGTGCAGCCGGGAAGCCTGCCCGCCCCCCGCCGGCTGCCTGCCTGCAAGCCACGCTGGTGGGAGGGAGCAAAGACC
>CM053615.1:70655345-70677381 GCA_028646535.1 Procyon lotor
AAAAAAAAAAAGAAAAGAAAAGCGTTAGACCCTATGTTCATTTGGCATGCTCTTGGTAAGCCATGCTGGGCCCCGTGATCACCTTGCCTTTTCCCGGTGCTCCGAAGCCTCCTGACTCCTCTTCTGAATTCTATTAGAAATCACTTCCAGGCCACAGATCGATAATTTTCTTATGGTCCTTTTTGAAAATATGGGGTTTTTCTTCCCCTCTTGTCCAGTTGCTGGCACCTCCTGTCCACTGATGGCCCCCAAAGACCACTGACCACCAGTCTAATACCACTGGTGGGACAGACGTGGACTGGGTGTGAACGTCCGGCGGCTTGGGCCATCTCCTCACCTGTCTTGCTCCTCACACCCACACCACCACATCTTTCTTCTCATTAGGGCTTGAGGATGGTTTTCCTTGAAAAAGGAGATAGAAACCAAGTGTTAGGTGCCTGGTTTGGCTCACTCTATTATCCGTGTGTGTCGGAGTTGGCAAACCACCATTTTTTTTTTTTAATCCTTGTGTTTGACAAGGATTAAAAAGGAGCTCATGGGCTCCTGCTTTCCGAGCAGCATTCGAACTGGTGTGTCCCCATTAAAACCTTCCCTCCTGGGAGGTGTCTCCTCAGGCCATGTTGATTTTCTAGATTCTGCCCCAAAACCCTACTCCTGAGAGTCCTTGTCAGGCTTCTCGGGAGCTGTTCGTTTTCTTCTTAATATCTTCTCAGGGACGCCTGGGTGGCTCAGTTGGTTAAGCAGCCAACTTTTAATTTTGGCTCAGGTCATGATCCCAGGAGCATGAGATGGAGCCCCGCGTCGGGCTTCGCACTAAGTGCAGATTTTGTTTGAGATTGTTTCCCTCTGCCCCTCCCCTCCACACACACACTCGCTCTCCCCCCCTCTCCTTTTCTATTTCTCTCTCTTAAATAAATAAACCTTAAAATGTATTTTTTCCTGTCCTGGAAAGTCTTCTGCTTTAGTCCTGAATGGTAGCCGCCTACACTTTTTGTTCCCCTTAGAATTATTTTAGATGTCTAGATGTCTGACCATTTATTTCTAGTCCAACCATTCCAGAAAGACACAAGGCAGCTCCAAAAATACACGTAACCAAATGAAAATGGAAGTGAAAAAGTAAAAGTGAGCAAAAATACAGGATAGAAAAGGAGGGTGCGGCTGTGGGCAAGGTTCTGCACAAAGGAGTTTTGGATTTGGTTCCAAATCAGGACAGTCTCTGTATGGATGCAATTAAACCCAAGCTGGTTGCTTGGGATCAACCTAACTATTCATTTTATGGAATTCTTCCTCATAACAAGGTCCCTGTACGAGGCTGTGGACAATAGAACAACCACTTTGCAGTGAGTTTGAGGACAGCCTGGGTGCCCACGTATCAGGGGATCTGCTCAGGTTTGAACCCCTAATGTGCTTGGCGGTTGAGTGAGATATTTCTTAAATCATCTTGTGTGGGGTATCACGTGTCTTAGGGACTGGAGACGTGGGGGATGTCAGGAATGAGGGTCTCCCTGGCCTTCTGTCCCACCTAGAGGACGCACCCGGGCCAGAGGTCCCCCATATGGGGCGGCTCAGCCATGAGGTACCCAGGATCGCTTTTCCTGAGTGCCAGCGTGTGTCTTAGGGCAGTTTCACTTAATGAACAGGACGTGATAGGTATGGGAGACCACGCGGTGTCAATCTTTTGTTCTGTGGTTGTTATCAACTGATTTATATCTCCAAGTGAAGATTTTTTTTTTCCCAAAGAGCTTATTTTTCTCCCTTTTGAAAGAACTGGCATAGTCATGCAAAATAGTAAAATTAAGCAAATGCACATTGGAACTGGCATGTAATAAAACCAAAAATCTCAAGCAGCCCATGAATCCAGGTTGAGCCACAAGACAGAAACAGTGCAGGGGGCTGAGGGGTCCGACTTCCCTTCCCTTCCCTCTGTCGGCAGATTGCCTTGCTGACATCTTCATTTATCCGTCAGCATTAGGTTGACCATGGAATTGATCGCCCACACCGTCCCTTCTGAGAGTCCAAGGGGCTCCCCCTTATACCCAGACAAAGCTGTAAGCTGGAACTGCCCCGGCAGTCAGGGTGGGGAGGGGTGTGGTCACCCTGCCTTTAGCTTTCTCGATCTTTTCATTTTCTCCAGTGTTCTTTCTGATGGCTGGAAAAGCCCTTTTATTGCCCTCCACAGCTGTTCCTTCTTTAAAAGCAGTCTCCTTTCAAGATGTTGGGCCAGGAAGCCTGTGAGCACGGACAAGCCTGAGTCCATAGGCTCCTCGCCTTGGCTCACAACAGCTTAGACAGAGACAAGGAGGATTTCCTCTCACACAGAACCGCATACGAGCAGTGTGTAACTCTGACATCAGACCAGGAAAGCACAAAGCAATTAAAAATAATTAATGATTTCTGAATATCAGCCTTCTCCATGCAGTTTTAATCTAGTCCTCATTTAAATTGGAAGATGGACATTTAATTATCAGTATTATGAAATTCATGATTTATATATTTCATCCAATTGGATAAAATTTCTGCCACCAGCTCTTCATCTTATTACAAAAAAAAAAAAAAAGAAATCTGTATATTTTACAGTGTGATCATTTAAAAAGTCCTCTGAAGCACACCAAACAATTATAAACATATTTTCCTTTGCAGTGATTACATTATTTCTATCTTTTAATTAGGGAAAAAAAAAAAACTCACCTGGAAAATTGAAAGTAAACTTAATACTTTCATGATCGTAAAGCATGGCCGGGCTGGAAAATGAAGGCTAAAAGACCAAAACAATAGGGTTCTCGAGAAAGGCTGGCTTTTTTCTGCAAAAGGTGTTCTAACCAATAGCTGCTCCAGGCACGGCGTCGACGGTGTCCTGGCAGAATTTGCGTCCGCGTTTTCCGTGCGCGTGCCCCTGCTTCTCCTTTCTCCCTGCGTTTGGGTGAGTGTCAGCCGTGCGTGGGTTGAGTGACGATGTTACTGATAACCACAAGTGAGGGAACCCCAGTGTCTTCCAGCGGAAGCCCCATATGATAGGCAACCTCTGTGTTCACCGGCGCACCTCTCCCCCCCCCCCCGCCACCATAGCCTTTGTCCTTCGAGGACACATCCGTGTGGCTTACGTGGCCTCGGGTCCAGACCCTTGCCTCCCTTTCCCCTCCGCCGAGGGGACTGAGCCACCGAGGACTGGTTGGAGACTTGGGGGTGGATGGCAAGGATGCCGGAGAGAGGGAAGCATCCCTTTGACGCAGCCACAGATAATAGCAGATGGGGGAAATTCCTGAATGAAGTGGAAAAATATTTCTAATACTGGTGCTCAAATCAGGGAGGAAATAAGTCATTTTAGAGGCATATAAATTTTTATCATCCCCTCCAACAGCCACACGTCCCTTGTCTATCCATCTATTCTCGCCCTGACTGACAACAAAATCGAGGGCAAAGAAAAATATAATAAGAAAAAGAAGAAATGAATGGGAGCGAATAGGGAATTGATCGCCTCGTGTATTTGTAGATCCTGATGTAAAAGGTGCGGTTGACAGGTGGCCGGCTTCGCTCTGTACACAACCATGTGTGTGCTGTCAGCCGCACGCACGCTGCCTTGTTTCGATTGATGAATTGCCTGCTTTCTTGATTAAACCTTCCGTCACTTAAGAAACAAAAAGCCTGTGTTTAGATGGCAGAGTGGGACATGTCAAAAAAATCTGCCTCCTTTACCTTTGTGCAGATGTTGGGCACAGACTGTAACATGTATTATTAAAATGAATGTGGCATTTACTGTGCATTATTCCTTTCCTGGGAGAAAGGACTATAAATTATATGCTAATAATAAGCTTTAACCCTTTCGAAATGCAAAAGATTTAAGAGTGCAAATATTCACGGAGGCCTGGCTAATTGGATGTGCTTTTATACACCCGCCGTGACGGCCGTGTCGCTGAAGTTAATGAACAGCGCGTGCAGGCAGACTCTCAGGGCGCTCGGGGAACTCTCGCCTCCTGGAGGTGTCCCGCCCTGCAAAGACCTCCTGTAGGAGTTCACAGAGAGAGTGAGGCCCCGAGCCCCTTCCGATGGGCTCTGGACCATCTTACTTTGGATTAAGCATGGAGGCACAGCCACGCCCAGTGGCCCCAGGGAGTCCCCTGGAGCTGAGAGTCAAGGGTGGTCCTCTGGGCTCTCCTAGGTCCCTGCTTACGGGGCTGGCCAGGCTCAGGCCTGGCGGTACCAGGCACTAGTGCCTTGCACTTGACTTGTCTCTCTTCCTTGACACGGCTCCTCAATGCTCAGCCCAGTTGCCCAGGTAGTAGATTCATCTCCCGGAAGCAGAACCCTGCAGAGCACACCTTCATCAGCCTGCCGCAGTCCACGGCCAGCTGCGGTGATCCACACCTCACTTGCCCAGCATTGAAGCTATCTGCTGGCCAGTCTGTACTTTTCCAGGGTCTTCTCTCCATTTCTCTTCACCTGTGTCACTCCTGGGTCCTCACTTTTGTTTCTTCATGCCTTTGCCCCTGCCAATCAGATGGCCCACATTCACCCAGCTTCCCTGTGGATCCACCTTTGAGGGCTGGTCCTCATACTGCCTCTTGCAGTAAGCTTTTCCAAGTCCCTTCTGTCGGGGGCTGCTCCCTTCCTGGGGCTGCTCCCTTCCTGGGGCTTCATGCTGCAGACCTTTCCCCCATGAGCACCTTGAGATGGCAGAGGTTTATGTGCGGTGAGGAAGGCTGCCTTCAATCCTTCCTCAACCACGGAGGATAGTTTACTCCTCCGTCTGCTCAGCAGTCCCTGAGGGCTTCCATGCGCCTAGCCCCATGTTCCCTCCCGAGGACAACAGGAGGCCAGTGGAAGAAGGGTCAGCACGTGGCTAATGGGGCATCTGGAGGCCAAAGCACATGTAGCCATCACACCAGATGGCCTGCGAATGACCGCATGGGTTGCACACCACGCAACACACGTGAATGGCCCCCCGCCAGAGCCGGGCCACGGTCCCTCGTGACGATGCCTTGGGCAAGTCACTCAACGCTAGTTATCCGTAGCTGTGAGATGATTCGCTAACATCCGCCACCTTCCCAGCACTGGCGTGAGGATCCAAGGCGTATGAGAATATTTTGCAGCATGGGAATGGCCCCCTTCTCTCCACACACATCTCCCCTACAGGGCTGGGATCAGAGCAGGAGCCCAAAGATCTGTGGAGAATTAGCACTCGGGACACACTGGCTCCTGTCCCACGTGGCCTTCCCCTTCTCAACCCTCTCTTCTATAGTTTTATATATAAGATCACTTCTCTGTCATCAGTGTGCTCGGCAAAAATCTGCCTCAGTCCAAATAAACTTGCAGTAAAGGCTCTCTGGCCTGGCTCAGCTCGGCACCCCTGCACACTGAGACGGTCACACGTCATCATTTAGAAGTGGGCTAGGCAGCCCACAGGCCCTCTCTCGGGAGGGCGCCAGAACGATGGCTTGGGACAGGAAGGAGAGAACGGCTTGGCAGAGTGAGCCGGCAACTTCTAGAAAAATCTTCCAACGTGCCTTTGGTTTTTCGGGAGGAAAAGGACTTGGGTGGGGGATGGACAGGCTGCTTTCTGCTCCAGGCTTTTATTTCTGCCTCTTCCTGGGCTCCTCTGGTAGGAGAAAGTTACGACTTTTTCCAGTTTCGTCATCGTGAAAAAAATCAAAAAAATTATTAGGTGACAGCTACTTTGGTGTTCTTGAAGGGGTGGCCACACGCCCCACCCCTGCTGTGCTTTTGTTCTCTCTCTGGTTTTTAGGCAAGGCCGAGTTCAGGCAGTGTTGGTTTCGTGGCCCACGTCCCCCGCTCAAACCCAAGGGTGAGGGAGCAGGAGCCGGGAGCACCAGGCCCCGTCCCCCTACCGACCAGCCCCGTAAGGGCTTCCAGGATCTGCGGGTCCGAGTCTGTGGCGACAACAGCATCAGTAATGTAAACGGAGCAGTATTTTGTGGGAGCTCCCTGTGCGCCAGCCGTGGTCTAGTACTAAGGCGGCGGCGGTGGTCGTCCCCCCTCCCGGGTTGAGGGCGCCGCGGGAAGGAGCCTCGCGGGGTGGGAGCCCAGGGTGTCCCCAGCACACGTGTGGCTGCGGCCCCAGACTTCGCAGGCATCCCATCCACGCAAAGACCCCGACCGCGGGAACAACGCGAGAAAAACCAGCTTCCCGACACCTTTCTCCCTTGTGTTTATCATCCTGGTCTAGTCGTCAAGCAGAGACACGCGTGCATTTGTCCTGCTTCCCTTCCCGGCGGGCTCTGTGCCTGGGGGCCCGCAGCGGAGTCCCTTGTGGAGGCCTGGGCAGAGGGGCGCTGCAGACGGGGGCACACTCAGTCCCCGCCCTTCATCCGCTCTTAGCGTCTCTTCAGAGGCTCCCTCTGGGCTGCATGACGCTGCCCGGCCGGCCAAACACACAGTCCTGCCGCGGGGCAGCTGACATCAGACAGCCTTCCGTTTCTGTTTCTAGCTCTGTCTCCCTCCCGCTAATAGACTGTCAGCCGAGAGGGGGGAAATGCTATAATTAAGGCAACTTCTTTAATTTAAACACATTTAGGGAGCTGAAGTTGTTTTTGCTTTTATTAAAATGGATTATATTAATTTATTTTAATAATACCTAACCTTCCTCCAGCACTTAGCATGTACAAGAGTCTGTAGTAAGCACTCTGCATGTATTTTGTCATTTAATCGAGACAAATCCTTAACAGAAAAACCTTACAACAAAACCTTTCGGGTTTGGGGATGCCTGGGTGGCTCAGTCCCTTAAGCATCTGCCTTCAGTTCAGGTCATAATCTCAGAGTCCTGCATCCGGCTCCCTGCTCAGCGGGGAGCCTGCTTCTCCCTCTGTCTGCCGCTCCCCCTGCTTGTGCTCGCTCACTTGTTCTCTCTCTGTCAAATAAATAAAATCTTAAAAAAAAAAACTTTAGGGTTTGTACCATCACTACTATTATCTCTGTAGGTATAGCCCAGCCACTCAAGCCTTATAAAACAAATTTCTTATATAAATCTTTATTTTATCTTTATAAATATGTTTATTTTACACATAGGGAAAAAATGAGGTTTTGAGAGATTTTGATCTCTCCACAGTCCTACTGCTAGTAAGGAGAAGGGTTGAGATTCGAACCCAGGCCTCTCTGATCCAGAGCTCCAAAAGCTCCAAATCCCCAAGTCACAGATGTGGCTTCAGGTGGCATGTGACCATTTCCTTCCCCTCATCAGCTTAAAGTTGAAAATGGCACCCATACCCCGAGTGAGTCATGCTGGGACTAACTTGGGAGATTAGGTCTCAGTGTTGTTTAAATCTCAGACAGTTCCCTGGACCGTCCTCTGTGGGCCCCCTATCAGCGTGAAGCCCTGGACACTGGGCTGAGGACAGCTCCCAATCCACGGGGTGCGGCACCCGCGCTCAAGCTGAGTGGTGCTAAGTGAGGGGTTTACCCTGTGCCTTAGTTTCCTTATCTGTTAAATGGGAATGACAGTGGTTTGCTGGTGAGGCCTAGAATCACGCTTGGTACATGGAAGGTGCCAGAGATGTGTTGCTGTGATTGTCATTATTCCTCAAACCCTTCCTCCTGCCACTTCTCAGAGCTTTCCCAACCAGGAAAGGGAATATTCCAGGAGCCTCAAGGAACTTCCTTCCCGTTGGTAGATGGGGCTACCCCTGCTCTTGCTGTTGAAGATGTTTGTCTGGGGAGCTCTGGACACCTGCGTCTCCCCTTACCGTGGTCTTCTCTTAGGCTGTGGTGATAGTGAGTGGCCCAAACCCACCCCTTCACCTACTGGGACTGAACCTTAGCTGTTGTCCTCCTCCTGCCCAGCTGTTCTCGGCTGTGCCCACGATGGGACGTTTGTTTGAATGGGCTGTCACCTTCTGGTCTCCCCTGCTTTGAAGCATCGTTGTCAGGATTGGGCATCCCAGGATGCGTCCACACCCCCAAGGTTACTGGGCCATTGCAGACCCTGTGCATTCCCTGTCAGAGCCCAGCCCACATTCCCCTCCTGCCTGGTTGCGGTCCCCCAACTTCTGCCATCGCCATGGCCGCCGAGCACCCCAGCTCCCGCCTTGCTGACTTACAGTGGTGAGTGTCGGAGGCATTTAAACTCCCCATGGCTTAATGAGTGAAGACGCAGGTGTTGGCAGAACCTGGGGAGGAGTTGGACAGCCACATAGGCTTCGGGAACAAGAACAGAAGTTAGCCTTCATCACATGATATGAGCCTCCTCACATTTGTGGTAGAAGAAATGCTTTCATTTGCCACCGTTAGGACGGAAGAAATTCTGATCTGTTTTAGAAAAATGAAGCCACCTTTCCTGTGGACAGAATACCTGAATCCACCCGTGGCTGTGCATTTGGTGCTGGCATCCTGAACACCCTGTGCATTTCCCCCCTCTTTTCACTAATGGCCAAGGATGGGCCTCACCTGTTTCTGTTAAAAAAAACAAAAAACACCACCTCAGTGCTCCAGCCTAGAGTTTGGATGGAGTATATTTGTCACGTATCCCAGAGAAGGAGACTCCTTCTTCCTCAGATTTGTCTTTGATCGTCTCCAGGACAGTGAGCGATGCGGAACTCTCATTCAAGGCCGAGATCCTTTGTCAGGGAGCGGTTTCTCACGCCTGACTTGCTTTGTAGCGCGAACGACCTCATGATCCCCCAGCGAGACGACATCCATAATTTTGAATGAGAGAGTAAAGCTTGCCTCGTTGGCCCTAAGCATCGCTTCTGGTGACACACTTAGAGGTACTTAATCGCTTGCTACCTAGAGGCAATAAGCGCACCTACCTTTATGTTCCATTGCCCTGCGTGTTTACCATAAGTTCTCCCTGTGCTAACAAAACGCCAGTGTCGCTCCTGTGCTCCTGTCGAGAGGTCCTTGGGCTCATGAGTCCAGAGTCCTCCGTCACCCTTATTCTGCCAAAGACGGTTGTGCCTTTCAGAGACCCAAATGGGTGACTTCTTCAGCCATAAGCCTCTCGGCTATTGATGCCGTCCTGTGAAACTTCGACCATCTGATTGGTTTCCCAGTTCTGAGGAAGTGGATCCACCTTTGGTGGGAGCAGCTTGTTCAGTGCTGGGTTGCCTGCCGGAGCGCAGGATCCCTTCCAGGCCGCTGGCCCAGCGATGCCTCCCAGGTACTGGCCTGTGCCTGACGCCCCGCCCGGGGCCTGGGGGGCAGGCGGCACTCAGGGATCTCTGCTGTCCCATCAGTTCTTGAGGTCCACCCTTTCCAGCCATGCGACTTCAGACAGTTCGGGTGACATTTTCTCTTTTGTAATTTTGAGGCTCAGAGATACTGTTTGTGAAGTACCTAGTACTGAACGAGCACCCGGAAATTGTAGCGGGAATGACTGTCATAAATACTGTTATTCCGGTAAAGTTCTGCTTATTATTCTGGAAGCATCAGTCTTATTCACACTGCAGTTTGACACCACCGCCCACCCCCTCCCCACCCCCAAAAATGCAATCAGGGGAAGGAGCAGCTGCTTCACTGAGGAGAAACCAGAAGGGAACTCACACCTGCAGGGCCCCTGCCTGGTTCAGGGGACTTTTTGGCATAACATAAGGCCGATCCTCCATCCCAGGTCAGAAATCAGTAATGGCTTGAGATGGTAGTTTGCTGCGGGTCAAATAATTTTAAAAGAAACTCCTCGGTATTTAAATCGGCTTCTGATTTATCCCTTCTCATCAGACTAGCTCTGATTACGAAAGGATCATAGCTGTGTTTGTTCCACCCTTGAAATGGTTTGACTCTGTCTTTGCCTTTTGGTTTGTGGCTCTTTCTCCCCTGCTCCTTCTGTCCCGGGACGACTTGGGGGCGGAGGAAGGAAAGGGGGAAAAAAACCAACAATCCTTTCCTTGCCCCAGAATCCTTACATATCTGTGAGCCAGGGTTTGGCTTAAGGGTCCATCAGAATCCTGCCACCCACCGAGCGCATAGCCAAGGCTCCTGCTCCAAAGCTCACTGCCAGGCCGGGGGCTCCCAAGCTCTGAGGCCTGTACCGAAGACACAGCCGCAACCTTTCTCTGCATTTGAGAGTGGATTGAACCACTTTTCTAGATGTCCCCATCTCACGGGAGGACACCGGACTGTCGATGGTGAGGAATTGTTCCTTTCTTGAGGCTACATTTTTTTTTAAAAAGATATCGTACCTTTTATTTGGATTTAATGAGGACAGACATTTTAATCAGAGGTTAGTCATTTATTTTTGCAAACTATTGTTTTGATTCATCATTTTTGCAGATAATTAAATGGTTCAGTTGGCACAGTGTGTCTACTTTATTAAAACAGGTAATTTTGGAAAAAAAAAAAAGATGCTATCTTTTGGATCACTGCACAAGAATTGCTTTTATCTTCATCTTTGAGCGTAGTTTCTCGTTGCTTTGCCAGCGGGCTCTCATGTCCAAGCATTTGGTGTCCTCTCTAGCCCGGAGGGGCCCGTCCTTGGGTGATTGGGGTGTTAGCCACGATGCCCTTTGAGGCAGGAGATGAAGAGCACGTTCTGTGCTGTTACCTTTTAGAGAGACGGATAGGTTTTAATTGGAGTGGGGAAGAGAGCCTACAAGTTATGAACTTTGCAGAGCTGCAGCTCTTGGGCTGGAAACAGATTAATTGTAGCCCTCACAGTGGGTGGAGTTTAAAAGTCAATTACTGCTTGTCCTATTATAATTTACACACCTAAGATTTGAAAAAGTCTGTCACTTAGCATGAAAATGAAAAGGTTACGTTACTAGCTTGAGTATACCTATGACTCTTCATTTGTAAATGCTTTAGCTACAGTGTATTTGTATGTCTGCAGCTTGCAGGGGCAGAGCTATAACGTACTGTGAGCGAGCTTCCTTATGAGGGGTAGGGTTTCAGATTCAGTTCCTTAAATCCATAACGGCTTAGAATATAGTCCTTTGTCTTGCAGTGCAACCCACTTGTAGGCCCTGTGGCTCCCTCGGAGCCTCAGGAACACTCGGCTGGGTCACGAACCAGTAAGGGAATGGCCCTTCAGGGGTCAGTTTTTTCAAAACAAATTGCTCGTGACATTGGCTTTCTTTGATTTTCCCATGTTTGTGTCCTGAATCAGTTAATTCACTCATTAAAAGGATTTATTTTAGGTGGACCAATTAAAACTTTGGAAGCTAATTTTTTGCTGAGCAGCGCAGAGCTCTGAAAACACAATTTATAACGCGGCTTCTGCCCTTTTCCAGTGGGAGCCGAGAGCCATCCAGTAGGACTGCGGCCTCCAGCACTCGGGGAAGGACAGACCCTCCATCCTTTGTCCTCCCCTCTGGGCAAAGCTGCCACGTGGGTGGGTTTCTCCCGGCCTCCCATTGTTTTAAGGTGAACAGGCCAGTCGGAAAAGTCCAGCCCAGGAAGTGGCACGCCACATTTGTTTGCTTGCATAAACGCCATAGTTTAATTTTTTTAATAGGAAGCTGCTGTGTAGTTTGGATATTTAAACAGTTATTAACCGAATGACAATTAACAGATTGCATAGACAGATTTTCTTTTGAAAACCTCTGAAATTGAGTACAGTTTGCAAAACTATCACGGCATAGTAATGACAATGAATTTTGATTTCCCGGAACTGATATTAGACTCCTTATTAAACTATGTGCATCTGCTTTTAATTTACTCCAAATAATTGGAAAATGCAATGAAGCTTTCCAATTAAAGCACGGCTTTATGCTGTTTAATAATACCCCCATAATATTATAGCTTGTGAAGTGACAGGTGAGTTGGTGTATGAATAAAACATAAAGGCAGCAATAAGGGACAGAAAATCGGAGACAGTTGTGGGGATTTTAAATGCTGGATGTAATTTGCATATATTAATCTCTTCTTTTCAGCCTTATCAGGCATTCTTCAGTATTTGAAGTTAAAATAGCGTTGACAGGCGGGAGTACGCTTAGTTTTTTCAAGGATTTATTACTTGTATAATTTCTGATCTTTAATAAGCAGATATGACTGATCCTCATAGTTCTATAGAAATCGGTTAATTGTTCCAGATGGCGTGTACTGATTATGCAAAATTACTTTTCACACCATTTTTTTTGTGATGGAGTTTGGAGTAAAATTAAATTTTTTATAGCCTTCTTATCATGCTGTTTTACAGTGGTTTTTCCACAGAAGTTGAATTTAATCTACTATATTACATTGACCAGCACAGTTATTCTAATGTAGCATTTTGTGATTTGACAAAGAATAATAGAACACATTGCTCATTGTTCATTACTGTGTCCCTAATAAAAAGGAGCTCCTGTGTATAGAACATAGAGGTTATTTATGAAGAATGCCTAATTCATACAGTTAAAAATGCAAACTTGTACCATGAAGTAGTTCCTTTTGGGGAGAGAAGCAAATGGCAATAGACGCGCTGCTTCCGATTTTCCATGCCGAAGGAGGGGCCGTCTTTAATGAGAGACTGTGTAAATTGTTCTACTTTCTTCTTCTTTGAAGGGGGGGAAAAAAGGCCAGATAATCTCATTCTATTAAGAGAGGTGTCATCAGTTGACTTGTCTTGATTTACATAATCCCAGAAGCCTTTCATAATTGAATAGCATTTATAAAAGGTGGTTACACTTCGGCGTAAAATACCAAAAAAAAAAAAGAAAGAGTCTAGAAAGCCTCAGTAATTCGTCTCTAACGTTTCCCAAAGTGTTGGTTTTCGCGAAGTGTCAGATCGAAGCCCGGGTTGTGTGTGCTACCAGGGGACATGAATCTAGGCTTATCCACGTCCAGGCTCTGAGATCACATCTCCCTGCAGTTCAAGGGGATAGAAAGGGCTCAGGAGACTGACCCCAGAATGGGATCGTGGGGCCATTACTGTGGTGCAGGGGTGGATGCACTTTCCAAGGAGGTAGGAGGAGGGAGATTTTTCTGTTGCATCACAGTTCCTGTCTGGGGGGATGTAGTGTTTTAAATATTGCAGATAAAGGAAAATACTTCTATGTCTATAATCTGAAGTTCGACTTGTTTTCAAAAAAGGCCCCTGTGTATTAAATCTTATCAGAACTTTTATAGACTCAAGATATATATTTCTTTTGGAGTCAGATCCCATATACAAAGCCACTCACACAAAACTTCACGTGGCCGGCCCGATGGCTCCCTCTAGATAAGTCCAGTTCTGCACATTAGCCCCTTCCCACCCCTACACGTCGTCCACAAGCCCTGAGAACTCTTCCTTCCTTGAGCAGACTTGAGGTGGACTTGGATCTGTTTAAAGAGTTCAATTCCCTTGGCCCCCAGGGCAGACAGACTTTTTTTTTTTTTTTAATCTCCCACCAGCAACACTGCTTGCTCTTCACAAAGTGGTCGGTGGAGTGGAGGCAGGACTTCACTGACAGCCCTGTGGCGCACTCTTAGGGAACCAGACAGAAGGTCCTGGACCTCGGAACTCAGAGGGTAGCTGTCTACCTGTGTCGGCTGGGGTTCAGGGCCCGGGGCGCAGGGCAACAACTGCTCTTGGGAGTGTGGGGTCTCCACAGGGTCCAGAAAAACTGATCCAGATAGCTGCCCAGGTGTTACCACCAGCAGAGTTCCGGACACCGTACTGTGCGCGCTCAGCTGTCTTCTGGCCTTCAGGGATCTCCCCTTAGACTCTCTGCTATATCTAGTCCGGTCCTGAAGGACGTTTATAGGAAGGTAAATATTTTTGACTACCTATAGGGCTAGAATGAGTGGTTAAGCCAAACGCAAGGAAGTGTGTTTCGGAGCCCAGATCCGTTTCAAAAGGCGGTACCATAGACCTTCCTTGTCCACTCTACCTGTAAAGCACTTCAAACACTTAATACCTTTCACGTGCCCTCTTCTGTAAACTCAAAAAATATTTGTGCGAAAATGGAAGTTATCTGAGAAAGAGAATGCATAAATCAGACATGATTAAAAATATTTGTTCTAATGCAGTAATAATTTGGTAGTAATGCTTTCATCAGAACGGCTTAAGGCTACATTAAGTGGACAGACTTTATATGGATTCTCTAATTTTAATCTTCAAAATGCTATCTAATGTCTCATTAAGACTTGCATATAATGTATCTTAAGTACAGTCATTAAATATAGTTTAGGGAGATTTATGTTCAGATATTGCTTAAAGATGTTTTAATAGGCCCATTTACTCTGATGATATTAATGAGCTCTTAATACAGACTAAGCTTCTAAAACTAGTGGTAAAGACTCCAGCCTGAATACAACAACTTGGAATCCGTGCCTAGTTTGGACAAGAGCCCCCGGGTGAGCCCCGCTAACATTCCGGGGGGCCGGTGCAAGCCCCTCTCATGAGCCCTGAGCTTTAGAAAAGGGTTTCCCCTTCCTGCTTTGGTCTGGCCATGGATCCCAAAAGACTCCCATCTTTCTGCACGCAATCCTTTCTTTCCCCCAAAACCATCCCAAGACGTGTGCTCACTTGGCCAACCTGTACATCTCCAAGGTCACTGGAGCGGCGTGGGCGCTCTTAGCGGTGTCGCCGGGGCGCGGGAGGGTTAAAGGAGTCTGTCGCCGTGCTTCCCGCGTGAGCATCTGGCGGGTAAGGTGAGCACAGCCTGGCATCGTTATGTGAACAGCTTCGATCTGCCATAAGCGAACCGTAAAAGGTCACATGGGTGTGCTTTCTTCTTCCAGGCGTTTGTAGGGACTGAGATATACATAACAAAGTGGTCCTGCTAATTCAAAATCGGGAAGTAAAAACCCAACCCGACAGGAATCTCTGTGTGCCCCATGCTCACGCGGGGTCATTCCCCGGGCCCCACTTGTAAAACGTGTCACAAAGAAATCTGCGTTGGTATTTCCTTGCCTTTCAGAGAAATACTGAAAAGCACAATCTTTTTTTTGTTTGTTTGTTTCAGTTATTTTAAGGGAAAGGGGAAAAAAAGAACCTATGAGTTCAGAGACTTTTCTAATTACTAAATTGGTTTGTTATAAAAAGATAATAGCAAATTTCTTCTTTTCATAATTGGACATTTCTTCCCTGTAGGCTAATGCTTGCGCAGCCCGTGCATGCACAATAAGTTGTGCTTTTGAAAAGCCATAACTAGCTAATAACAGCTACAGTGTCATCAGAGAGTAGTGGTGTGCTGATTAGCATAATTAATGACAAATGGTGGTACGGAATTGGTGGATTGGTTTAGCGGATGATGAATGCGGCAAGGCCCGGGCTGGGGCCTGCCAACTAGGCCGTGCTGGCTGTCAGCCCTTCTGTTCTCGCCGAGGCAGCCCTCATTAGTCACGATGGGAGGTGCCAGTTTGTATTCTGTTTGGAGCACCGAAAACTTAATAATCCAAGCAAACGCGGTGTTCCCTTTTTCCTCTATTTACACACAAAAATCTCTGCTCGTTCGTCCCCATTGTGGCTGCACCCCGAAGACACAGGTTTCAAGATGCTTCCACGATACTTGAAGTGGAAACAAAAGGTAGTGTAATTGACACTCCTATCACGAGGCTTCCCTCTGACCATAGATGGATTCCTCCCGTTAGGAAGACTTGCGCTTTGTGGACAGTTTATCTGAGTACTTATTAGGGGAGAAGAGAGGAACTCAGGAAGCTATACATTCTGTCCTGAAAAAAGACTAGCACATTTATCTTTGACTTGATTAATCAGGCCTAATTTGCATTCTCAAATGAGACTGATAAAAATGGATTTACCTTTTAACCTTTCGAGGGGGAAAAGTATTTCTCTGCAAGATTTCTGGGGCTATCTTTCCTTAACCGATAAGAAGCGATTCCTTTATCAATAAAGATGAAAATCCTTAATTTGCATTAGTGAATGAGACTAATTATTATATAGTTAATTAGCATCTGGAAATGAGGATTATCTTAATTACAAAGCACAATTTCCCTAATAGCTACAAAACTGTAAGTTTGATCCGTGTGGAAATTGGTAACTATTATTATGTAATTAGTGATAACATTAATAGTACAGAGTATTTAGGCATAATTTGCATATGCAAATGTAATTTACCTGAACTAAAGCAAGTGGACCATTAATGATTGGAGTGTGATAGAGCTGATGGAAGGTTCTAGATAGCTGAATGGTATCCATTATGCCAAGTATCTAAATTATCAAGTAGTGGAGCAGGTATGGACCTTCTTATATGTAGGTGGTCAGAGTGGATTTTGTTTTAAGAAGAATTAGTAGCTGGAGGGTTGAAGAGTGAAGCTAACTGCTTAGGGAAAGAGCTGGCCACGGTCCTCTCCTTGGCTGTGATTTCTCCGTGCTTCCCAATGTGCCTCGTGCTTTCCCTGCATATGTTTGGGAATCCAACATTTCTGGATATTGGATTTGTCTTACAATTGAGGTGTACTTTTAAAGCAGTTATGCACACATATGAGCACAGCAAATTATGAAATTGATGGTGGAGCCTGCAGTTCTTAGGGGGAAATTCAGAAGGCTCTGGATGTTACCTGTGCCGCCCTAGAGTTGAGCTGCTGCTTTATCTCCATCTCCTCTGGTCCCTGTCAGTATACCTCCTTCAGGCTGCAGCAGTGCTTCCTGAAAGATGGGGCACTTGCTCATGAGCCGGGAATGGCCTTTCTGACTTACTATCTCACCCATAATAGATAGCATTATTTAGGAAAAGGTTAAAATGGGTATGTTAATTAGTCTTTGGGTTCTGCTGCAGTAACAAACAGTCCCCCAGATGGCCATGGGATACACGATCACCATTTTGTATGTTACTCAAGTTCCCAGTTGGCGACTGCAGGTTGGTGGGCTCCTGCTCTGTAGGTCTTCTCGTTCTGGGACCCAGGCTGAAGGAAGCCTCGATCTGCAACATGCTGTTCTTAGAATAGAGGGAAAGAGCAAGAGCCCCAGAAGTAACACCCAGTGGCTCTAAAAACCTTCCGGTCAGACATGGGAAGGTATCCAACGCAGCCAACATCAGTGCACAGGGGTGTGTTCTCTTCCCTGGGAGGCCCTGACCTTCCCATGGCAGTGGGAGGAATGGTCTAACTTGCACAGGGAAGTGAGAGCACTTATGCAGAAATGGTGGTTTTGAGTTTTAAAAGTGAATTTCAGCAATAACAACCAGAAAATAATTAACAAGATGGCAATAAGTACATACCTGTCAATAAGTACTTTGGAGCATTCAGCCCATTTATACTTAATCAAAAGACATGAGGAGACTGAAAAAATACAAAAATAAGATCCATCTATGTGATGCCTACAAGAAGCACATTTCAGATCTAAAGACCCACACATACTGAAGTGAAGGGGTGGGAAAAGACAAGCCACACAAATGGAAATGGAAAAAAAAAAAAGCTGGAGTATGATACTCATATCAGATGAAATAGACTTTAAAACAAATACTGAACAAAAGACAAAGAAGCACATTACATAATGATAAAGGGGTAGATCCAAGAAGAGGATATAGCATTCATAAATATTTATGCACCCAACGTAGGAACACCTACCTAAAAGTGTAAAGCAAATATTAACAGACATAAAGGGAAAAATTGACAGTAATAGAATAATAGTAAAGGACCTTGATACCCCATTTACATCAATGGCCAAATAATCCAGACAGAAAATCAATAAGGAAACATTGGCCTTAAACAACAAATTGGACCAGATGGATGAAATAGATGTACGCAGAGTATTCCATCCAAAAAAATGCAGAATACACATTCTTCTCAAGTGCACATGGAACATTCTCCAGGATAGATCACATGTTAGGTAGGCCACAAGTCTCAGTAAATTCAAGTTTATGAAATCATATCAAGCATCTTTTCTGACCACAATGGTATGAAACTAGAAATAATTATAAGAACACTGGGAAAAACACAAACATGTGGAGACTAAGCAACCAGTGAGTCACCTAAGAAAAGAGGAAATCAAAATATATCCTGAGACAAATGAAAATGGAAATACAACTTTCCAAAATCTGTGGGACACAGCAAAAGCATTTCTAAGAGCGAAGTTCATCGTGATAACAGGGCCTACTTAGAGAAAAAAGGAAAATCTCAAATAAACAATCTAACTTTACACCTAAAGGAATTGGAAAAGGAAGAATAAACAAAGCCCAAAGTTAGTAGAAGGAAGGAAGGAAGGAATAAAGATCAGAATGGAGGGGCGCCTGGGTGGCTCAGTCGTTAAGCGTCTGCCTTCAGCCCAGGTCATGATCCCAGCGTCCTGGGATCGAGCCCCACATCGGGCTTTCTGCTCCGCGGGAAGCCTGCTTCTCCCGCTTTCATTCCCTCTGCTTGTGTTCCCTCTCACTGTGTTTCTCTCTGTCAAATAAATAAAAAATCTTTAAAAAAAAAAAAAAAGATCAGAATGGAAATAAATGGAGGGGGGAAAAAAAAGTACCAACGAAACTAAAAGTTGGTTCTTTGAAACATAAACAAAATTAATAAGCTTCTAGCCAGATTCCTCAGGAAAAAGAGGCCTAAATAAAATCATAAATGAAAGAGCAGTTATAACTGACACCCCAGAAACACAAGCGATCCTAAAACACTATTACAATTATATACCAATGTATTAGAAATCCTGGGAAAAAATGGATAAATTCCTAGGAATACCCAACCTTCCAACACCAGATCATGAAGAAATGGAAAACCTGAATAGACTGATTACAAGTAATGAATTGAGTTAGTAATTTAAAAACTCCCAAAAAGCAGAAGTCCAGGACCAGGTGGCTTCCCAAGTGAATTCTAGGAATACAAGGATGGCTCAACATCCATAAATCAGTGTGATTCACCACATTAACAAAACGAAGGATAAAAATCATATGATCTAGTCAGTAGATGGGGAAAAAGCATTTGACAAAATGCGACCTCCACATATGATAAAAACAGTCAAGATAGTAGATATAGAAGAAAATTATCTCAACATAATAAAGGCTGTATATGACAAACCCACAGCTGACATCCTACTCAGTGGTGAAGATGAAAGCTTTTCTTCTAAAATCAGGAACAAGACAAGGATGCCCACTCTCACCACTTTTATTCAACATAATATGAAAATCCTAGCCACATCAACTGGACAACAGAAAGAAATAAATCCAAATTGGAAAGGAAGAAGTAAAGCTGTCACTATTTGCAGATGATACATTCAGAAAACCTTAGATCACACACACACACACACACACAAAATTAGAGCTAGTAAATGAATTCAGTAAAGTCACAGGATACCAAATTAACATCTAGAACTTGATTGTGTTTCTACACACTGATAATGAGCTATAAGAGAAATTAAGACAATCCCGTTTGCAATTGCATCAAAAAGAATAAAATACAAATAAAATAAAAATAAAATAAAATACATTAGGAGGTATTTTATTTTATCAAATAATTTATTCAGATATTCAATAAATTGTTTTATTCAAATATTCCTTCAAAATACTAAAACAAAACGTTTTGTATTTTAAAATTGTATTTGAAGGAATAAATTTAAGCAATATGTATTCAAATATATAATATATATTACACATAATTTTAATATATAATACCTCCTGATGTATTTTATTTTATTTAATAAATAAATAATATTTAAGCAAGGTGAAAGCCCTGTACACTGAAAACTATATAAGACACTGATGAAGGAGATTGAAGAAGACACAAATGGAAAGCTATATCATGCTTATGGGTTGGAAGAATTAATACTGTTAAAATATCCGTTCTATCCAAAGCAATCTGCAGGTTCAGTGCAATCTCCATCAAAATTCCAATAGCGTTTTTCACAGAATTAGAACAAAGAATCCTGAAATTTGTATGCAGTCAGTAAAGACTCCTAATCGCCAAAGCAATACTGAGAAAGAAGAACAAATTTGAAAGTATCTTGCTTCCTGATTTTAAACTATACTGCAAACCTATCTTAATCAAAACAGTATGGTACTAGCATGACAACAGACACATCTATCAGTGGAATAAAATAGAAAGCCCAGAAGTAAAACCACACATATAAGTTCAATTAATCTGTGAAGGAGGCAAGAATATACAGTGGGGAAAAGACAGTCTCTTTAATAAATGGTGTTGAGAAAACTGGACCACCATCTTACATCATATACAGAAACACTAAATGGATTAAAAACTTTGAGTTCAAGACCTGAACCCATAGAACTCTTAGAAGAAAACATAAGCAGTCGGTAAGCTCTTTGACATTGGTTTTAGCAATGTTTTAGTGAGCCAGTCTCCTCAGGCCAGGGCAACAAAAATTAAAACACCAAAATAAAAAGCTTTTAGACAAAAAGAAAGCCATCAACAAAATGAAAAGGCAACCTACTGAATGGGAGAAGATATTCACAAATCATACATCTGGTAAGGGGTTTATATCCAAAATATATAAAGAAGGTATATAACTTAATATCAAAAACACAACCCAGTTTAAAAAATGGGCAGAGGTGGGCACCTGGGTGGCTCAGTGGGTTAAAGCCTCTGCCTTCAGCTCAGGTCATGATCTCAGGGTCCTGGGATTGAGCCCCGCATCGGGCTCACTGCTCAGCAGGGAACCTGCTTCCCTCTCTCTCTCTGCCTGCCTCTCTGCTTACTTGTGATCGATCTCTCTCTCTCTCTCTCTCTCTCTCTCTCTCTCTCCCTCTCTCTCTCCCTCCCTTTCTGTCAAATAAATAAAATCTTTGAGAAAAAAATGGGCAGAGAACTTAATAGTCAACTTTCATGGAAGACATACACATGGCCAACCAGCACACAGAAGGATGTTCAACTAATCTTCAGGGAAAGCAAATCAAAACCACAATGTGATATCACCTCACACCCATCAAATTGCCTATTATCAAAAAGACACAAAATAACAATACTGGCAAGGATGTAGAGAAAGGGGAACTCTTGCACAGTGTTGGTGGGAATGTAACTTGGGGCTCTGCTATGAAAAATATGGAAGTCCTTCAAAAAATTAAAAAATAGAACTACTGTAAGATCCTTCAGGTCCACTGCTGGGTATTTATCTGAAGAAAATGAAAACACCAATTTGAAGAGAGAGATGCACCCGGCATTTACTGCAGCATTATTTACAATAATCAAGATACAGAAGCAGCCCAAGGGTCCATTGATGGATGAATGGATAAAGAATATGTGATATATACAGACAGGAGAGTATTATTTAGCCATAAGAAAAGACTAAAATCTTGCTATTTTCAACAACGTGGGTGGGCCTTGAGAGTATCATGTTAAGTGAGATAAGACAGAGAAAGACAAACATCATATGATTATACTTTTATGTGGAATCTAAAAAAAATGAACAAGCAAAACAGAAAAAGACCCATCAATACAGGAGACAAACTGCTGGTTACTAGAGGGCACAGTGGGAGGATGGTAGTGGTAGTTATTGTATAACTTGCAGTTGTAAAATAAGTCACAGGGATGCAATATAGTCAATAATATTGTAAGAACTTTGTATGGTGACAGATGGTAACTAGACTTATGGGGATCACTTCTATAATGTATAAAAATTCTGAGTCACTATCATGCAGACCTGACACTAATAAGATACTGTATGTCATTCGTACTTCAATTTTTTTAAAAAGTGAGTTTCAACCAGAAAAAAAAAAGCAGGTTTCAGAAAAAAATAAATTAAAAATAATATGAAATAAAATGTTAATTTTAAAAAATTTTAAAGTGAGTTTCGAGATGTAAAGAAAAACTTAATTATACTGGAAAAAGTAAGTGAAGCTGGGGCATGAGACATTACTTCCTAAAGTTTGGGAAGCATTGGCCTATAGTACCTATAGTTTCTGTAGCTTGTTTCAACTCATAAGGCGCTTGATTCTCGTGGCAGAGTTAGGCATTAGCACCAGAATTTTCACAGGTGTTCCAGTGTGGTGGCCCCCTAGGGGTTAAGGCTCATTTTGAGCTCTTCCAATTTCGAGAAAGTCACTCCTTTTCTCCAGGATTCAGTTTTCCCAGCTGCAAAATGAAGCTATTGGACTAGGTGGTGGACCTTCTACTTGCTCTTCCCTCCCACCACGCCTTCTGAGCTCCTGTTGCAAGCCAGGCACTTTGCAGGAGCTAGAACGGAGGTGTTCCAGAAAATTCTGCCTCAGGACTTGTAGGACTCAGCAGTCCCTATAAGAACCTTAAAAAGTTTGTTGCTAAACAGAACAATCGTTGATAAATTTTTTTTTTA
>CM053615.1:70677881-70717511 GCA_028646535.1 Procyon lotor
ACAAATCTCCAGTTGTGAAATAAATAAGTCACGGGGACATAACGTACAACATAGTGATTACAGTTAATAATCCTGGCTTCATACTTGAAAGTTGCTAAGAGAATAAATCTTAAAAGTGTTCATCACAAGAAAAAAAATTCTGTAACTGTGTATAGTGACCAATGTTCACTAGCCTTGATATGGTGATCATTTCACAATATATACACACACAGAAGCTCTATGGGGTACACCTAAAACTAACAATGTCATACCTCAATTTTAAAAATAACTTAGAAGTTTGTTAAGACATCATTAATAAGTACAGTCCAATTATTAACCTTTTCCTTTATGGTTAGTGCTGTGTCTTGCTTTAAGAATCTGCCTATCCTCCCAAGCAGGTTCAAAAATGCCTTTTCTTTCCTGCCGGGACCTTCCCTTGGAGAGGAGCCTGGAAGCTGGGCGAGGGGGAAGGGGCCTTCACAAGCGTCCACGAAGCATCCACAAACATGGCCAGAGTGGCCCCCTTCACTGTCACCACCGCAGTCCTGCACGCGGTGACTCCCCCATCCAGCAGGGAAGGAAACAGAAACTCCCGAGAGCACTGGGAAGCACCCAGAGCCAGCAACTGGGCATCGGGGGCTTTCCTGGGGACCTGAACTCGGACCCATAACTTGCTGGACCCTGGGCAGGGCACAGTGCTGGGGGCAGTGGGCGGAGCCAAGGGCATTTGGCCATGGGGAGGGCTCCGAAGGCAAGAAAGGATGAGTGTCTATGGAGACCTGCAGGTCCACCGCAGACCTGCCCACCTGGAGTGGGAACCCCCAGCCCGGTACGTGCTAGCGCTCCAGCCGTTTTAGTAGATGCGAAGTAGTATCTGATTGTAACATCCCTGGCTGAATGTGGCCAGAAGGCCCAAGTGCTCACTGCTTGGAATTTGCTTCCAGGCTCAGCACTGGCCTTGCTGTATCCATCTGAGCTTCCTGCCGGCGTACTGAGCCACAGCAGGCTTGCTTGGCAAGAGCTGCAGAGCTGGGCTCCCAGCACCCCACCCACCGACTGGATGGGCTCCCCAGGGAGCCTCCTACAGCAGCTCCCAGGGTGACGGCCCTCTGCAGGGAGGCAAACCCCAACTGGGGGAACCTGGGAAGTCTCTTGCACTTTTTTCATGCCTGTTGTCTCCTCTGCAAAATTACGGCCGTCCTGGCAGCTCCCTCTCGAGGCTGCTAGGCAGAGTGTCAGGAAACGGCCAAGGTGCCCGGCTGCCGGGGCGCACACGCCCGAGTCCGGCCGCACGGGGGCGCTCTGCGGCGCTCGGCCGGGGCCCTCCCTTGGGCTGATCCTTCTCCCATCCTTCCAGAAAGCTAGCTCCAGGTCCGCGAGTTCTTCTGACCGCCAGAAAACCAATCCATAGGCTCTGCGCCGTGGACGTTTGGTTGGGTGAGCGCCAGTCCGCAGCGCCAGCCCCCTCCGCGTCCCTCTGCGGTCCCACGCAGCCCATGGACTCGGGGCCCGTGGACTCTGGCTCACCGCGATGGAGGGACGGCCCGGCCCAGCGTGGTTACCCTACCCTGGAATCCCGAGGAGCTGAGGGCCTGAGCCCCCACTTGGGACGGAAAGCCCCCAGCTCCACCCTCCCTTGCGGATGGGGCGCTTGGACCAATCACATCACAAAGCCTCCGCTCTGAGCCTCACCTGCCACATCCCTACCTCCCTGAGCCTCAGTTTCCCTAGCCATAAAATGGGGACAAGGAAGTCCTTACAAGGCCACTGGACAGAGGAGGTGGAAGCCGCTGCCTGGCACCCCTCAGCTCTCAGGAAAAGCAGCTCATGAAAGCTCAGCGTTGTCCCCCAGAGTCTGGCCCCATGGCCGGCCCTTTAGAGACCAGGCCACCAGGATTTGGGCGCTCTCCCTCACCGCTGCCTCAGATGGAGCACTCCCATGCAGCTCACAGGCGACCACGAGGCGGTGCCCACACCCCTCCATGCTGGTCTTGGGGCCCCTTCTGGTTGAGTCACCAGGCAAAAACACTCAGCTTTTTGACACTGGCCAGAAAAATGAAAATGTCCCAGGCGTCTAATCCTTCCCTTCCTTTTGGCAACTGAAACCGCCCTGAACCGAAACCAAGGTATTGAATGCAGCCTGGGGGTCCACCCTAGCATCACAGCCCCCCCGCAAAGCCGGCCGGGGGACTTGGGGAGCAAAGCAACACCTGGGGCAGACTCGGCCAGGCATGGGGTGACCTCCAACTGCCACCAGCCACGTGACAACATGCTTCCAAACCCGCCGCACCCTGGGAGGCACATCAAGAACCCTGACTTCCTTCCCAACCAGGGCTGCTGCCTGCCCCCAGATCCCCCAAAAAAATATTTGGAATGGTCTTTGACTGAAATGAGATTAATCCTCAGTTCCCTGACAGTGTCTTTGGGCATGTGTTTTTATAACCTCTCTTTCAAATGAGAACCATTTGTCGCCGGCTAGCTGGGGAGGCCCAGCCCCAACTGCTGGGCCAGACATCACCGGCACCTGATTGAATGTCAAGGACAGTGTGAGGGGGCGGGGCTGAGCGGAGGGCGGGATGTGAGCAGCAGGGACAACCTGTCCTCCACTGGCCTCTGCCCCAATCCCCGGCTCCGACTCTGCGTGTCCCCTTCCCCTTCAGTCGTATATACTTGAGCTAGTGGCTTGGCCTCTCTCAACCTTAACTTTCCCTCTCTGCAAAATGGGAGGGATGATGGCCCCTATCTTCCAGGTCACGTGCCCAACCCAGCGACTGGAAGACAGCTGATACCCTCGATGCTAAAGAAGGCTTTTGAGCACAGGCTTGGCCCCCCTGGAACTCCCAGGTGGAAGGGCAAAGTGCTCCTGGCTGGGTCCTTCCAGAGGGCTGCAAACATCCACCCTAAGTGGGGCTCGAGCCTCCTCCCCCTTCCAGGCTCAGCCCAGGGCGCGAGGGCATCCCTGCACAGAGCTCGAGTCGCTGGCGCTTTAATATGGAGAGGGCTGCGTTTATAGGAACCCACAACGCAGCCTCTTTAATTAACTCTCAGCCCTCTGTCGGTGGCCTCCCCCCTCCGCAGTCTCTCCCCCAAGCCCAAGTCCCGTTTGAAGTTTGCAACCCTTCCCGCCCCCCTTCCTGCTACCCCGGCTTGCTGAACCAACTACAGACCCTACGGGCTCAGCTGGGAGGGATTTATTGGAGAATTTCAATCATGGGTTCTTGGCTCGAACATGTTGCTTCCCCCAAAACCTCCCCACAAGAGTCTGATGCTTGTGGAACCAAGGCTTGAAGGAGGGACTCGGATGATCTCAGAACTCAGATTCCACAGCCCCTGACTTGGAGGAAGGGAGCACAGAACCGCGAGATGCAGGCCCCCGAGACAAAGCAGAAGCACCGGAAACCGCTCACTTCTAAGGAGCTGCTTAGAAATAATCCCACCTTCACCACCACCCCCAACCCCAGCAGGGCCGCATTTGTGCAGGTGTCTGGATCTCTGCGGTGTAAGTCCCCGGTGGTCTTGGAGCTGGGGGAAGCTGGGGAAGGAATCGGAGAGTCCCGATCGGTAGAACAGGGCACCAAAGCCATGGCCACTGGGCCATTTTCCTTACGCTGTGCGGCTCGCCTCCCCCAAGGCGTTCCCTCAGCATTTTCCGATGAAGGAGCCCACGCCCTTCCACGGGAGCCAAGCCAAGAAGGTCCTGGGACAGTGGGCCCCATGTGCCGCTCATTTTTCTCCCCCCGTCCCCCGCCCGCAGGGCAGGGCTGGCTCCTTCCGACTCTCAGAGAGCCGATCTCTGCCTCTGCTGTGATGGATAAGCCACGGCCCCAACTGCTGTGACCCTGGGGAGAAAAAACATCTTTTGCAGTTTCGAGTAAAGCCTCCCACTTCTCACTTAATAAGTGGTGAAAGCGGCGCACACAGAGGGCCCCAGCTTTCCATGACTAACAAGATGACCGCATCAGGCAGCGGTGCCGGGGGAGAAGAAGGAGCTGGCCGGGCGGGTTGGCCCCGGAGCGAGGTGTCCGGTTCCCTCCCAGGACGCTCCCGCCAACAGCCCTTTGAAGCCCGGACCCCAGCCGGCCGAGCCCCGGCTCTCCAGGAGCAGGGGGGGGGGGGGGGGGGCGAGGCCCGGGCCTCCCTGCTGCAGGATGGGCACAGATTGCCCAAGATAAAGGAACCACAGCTTCATCCAACTTGTGCTGATTTGCTCTTTTCAAAAGCCCTTTCAGATGGTTTCACTTCTCCGCGCGCTTTGTTGAAAGATGTAAAAATTTCAAACCACCACAAAGTAAACATTTCAAAACTCGCTCTTTTCAAAATCAGTCACATTTTCAAAAATCCCTTGAATTCCAGCTCTCTTCCCGCACCGACCCCCCCCCCCCCGCATCCCCCACTTCTTTCGCTCTCTTTGTATTCGAGTGTTTTTCATTAATTTAGGAGTGGTCCAGGTAAAGCTGGCATTGGCGAGCCCGTGTTTTACGGGCCGGGAAGTAGCTTTGTTATTTAAGAGATGTATCAGATAAGTCGGTGTCTTGTCAAAATCAAGCAGGTTTTCTTTATTAGGGTGAAATCGTAATGAACTCATCTGCTTCTAATATTTATAAAGAGAAGAGAGGCCATTAATTCTACTGCTTGTGAATAAAACCATCTGTGATTTCTTTCCATTTGATGGGTTTTGGTTTTAATATACATTTTTCACAAATAAGCGCAGGGATTTTTTGGTGAAAATGTCACATTCAGGATCTCATAAAGAAAGAATGCAAAGAGAGGAAAACGAAATGTTTTGTTAGCTAAGTAATTTCTCACCTTGCGGAGTGGGGAACATTCGAGCCAAGTTTAGCACAGGAGGTGACAGAACCGCCCGTTCAAGGCTAATGCGATCCATGACATGTTACAAGGCAGACCGCGTCCGTTTTGAAGTTTGTTTTCCTTTGGGAATTACACAGTTCGTTTAACCTAATCTGTCCTGACACTTGAATTATAATATTATGAGCTTCTTCAGGGAAGTAAAACAGTAGTTGCCTGCTTAAAAGCAAAGCAGAAGTTAATAAAGTGGGCAAAATGTCAAGGAAAAGGGGCTAATCGAATCACGGTGTCATTCTCTAGAGAAAATACAGTCAAGTTGTATTTTTTTTTCCAGTGGAAATCTTGGACGCCTAATGACATGTTTCTGTCCAGGAAGAAATCTGAACTCTGAAAACCGAACTTGATTAAACCCCAAACTGCGAGACCTTGCCCGATGGGACCACTCGGGGACTTTGACTTCTGGGTGTCAGACCTTAATTAAAATATTCATCCAGCTGCTCTCCCCTCACCAAGGGGGCCCAGAGGAATTAAACCAATAAGCTTAATTCTATTAGTTCACCTGCCTGTGTACACAGAGATGCAGAAGACCATTTACGGGTTCAGAAAAAAAATCTTCAGACTCCCCCCACCCCGTAAATGCAGCGCGGGCCGTCCCCGCATCACGGACCCGTCCCCCCAGCCGAGGTCCACACAGCCCTCCGGAGTCTCCACTCCTCACTTTAAACACACACAGCCAGTTTTAATCTCTCTTCCAAGAAAACGAAAATGCGAGCAAGTCACCGTAAGGACTTCCGCGTGTGTTAGAACACCACGTAATATCCACTGAATTCTCGGCGCCCCTGTGTGAGTCTTCCCCATTCAGGTCTCAAGGCAGTCCCCGTCTCCAGTCTACAAAGTGAACAACGCTGGTACCCCCACTTGGCGGACAAGAAAACTGAGGTTCCCTGAGATGAAGGGACTTGAAGCCCAGAATTCTCAGACCACAGAATCTGAGCTCTTAAACCCCCCCACCCCCCCCAGTAGTGAGGGCTTCACGGACATTCTGGGCTTTGTTTTACATTTTAGTTAATTTAGCTTCTATCTGTCGTGCACACACAGAGGGTACAATGCAGAAGGTAAAGAGGCCGTGAAGGATAAAGTCAGCCTCGCTCTCTCCCTTCCTCAGCCCCTTGGGTCCCCCTCCACAAGGCAGCCCTGCCAGGGACAATTCCCTGGGTCCCCCTCCAGTCCAGGCTTATTCTGGCAAACACGGGTCTGTTGCCTTTTTAAAAGATGCCCATGGAGCAGAACAGGTACACGACTCTGCAGCTTTGCTTTTTTCCATTTCGTAACGTATCTCAGAGAGTTCTCCATCTGGTTCCTAAGAGAGCATGTCGTTCCATTCAATAGATGTAATAGATTCAACCACGAGATGGTCAATATCCAGCCAGTTTTGACCAGCAAAACTGGCATCTTAATATGGTTCTGCTTAAACATAAATACATATAAACCCAGTTTCCTGTGATGCGCATTTATGTGGCTTCCTGCCTTTTGCACCTACAAGCTCTATGCTAAATATCCTTCCACACACTGGTACTCTATGTAGGACAGATTCCCAGCAATGCCACCGCGTGGCATTGGGTACGGCAAGTCCCCTCTCTTGGCCTGAAGTCTTCCAAATGCAGCGGCCACACTGGACGGTCTGTGAAGCCTCGGCAGGCTCTATTGTTCTGCAAGACCGTAGCCCCCACGTTTGTGACCCTGCATGACAGCCCTCACCCACCACCGCCTCGTGGAGCACAACCACGGCTTCAGCTCAGGGCGCCCCAAATCAGTGTGGAAACAAATGCTTTCCAGCACACACGAGCTCCCTCCCTGCTGACTGTACTTGTCAGCCAGGGAATGAGACATTTCCCCATGATCAATACAAATGGAATAGAAATCTATCCCAGGCAGCAGCAGCAAGACTGGGTGTTTTTTTGTTGTTTTGTTTTTTTTTTTAATAAGGGGACCTCCAGAGGATATTGCATTCCTATAACAACAGCCGGCAGACCTTGATTTTTAGTGTCAGAACCGGTTTCGTGCAGAGCCCGGCCGAGTGCTGGGTGGGAGTCTCAGGCTCCAAACAGAACGGTTCTTAAATGTTGCTGCAGAAACCAGCCCGCAGCCCCGGCTCGTTGCCTGGCCGTGGGCCCCCGGACCACCTGTTTACAAAGGCAGCCGCGTTTGCCATCTGGGTTGTGGGGGACCCGGCGAGGCCGGCTGCCCAGAGCTGACCTGGAGCCGCAGGCCGGGTTATTTACAGCTTGCCGGTGGTCCCCGACGACTGGGCATCTCTGGGACGACGGCAGTTCACCCGAGACAAGACCAGGTACCCGGGCAAAGGTGGCAGCACAAGCGTGAGGAAATGTACTGACTCCTTGTAAGAAATTAACCTGGCAACGGAGTGACTCAGGGACCCCTGAGTTGGTTACTGTTTGAAAAGATTGAGAAGGGCCAGCGACGAAGTGCCTAGAACAAAGTAGGACGTTCTAAAAACACGATTCTTGCCCAAACAGCCTAGATGCCTCTGGGTTAGGTCTCTTGATTTTTCTGCCTCTTTTAAAATTACCTGCTGATACAGACCAGGCAGAGAGAGACGGCAGAAACAGGAAAGGGAGATGAGATCGGCAGTGATTTATTTCCAAGGATCTGATATTTTAAGTTATTGTTGTTCTATGTGTGCAATAAATCATATTTTAAAGTATCTGTTAATAGAGTGCTTTCCTAAAAAAAAAAAAACAATTAAAAAAAATCTTTCAAGTGGATGGGTTGTTTCTTGAAGCTGAAACCTTGGGTTTTATGAAGAGATAGGACAATAAGAACATGTCAATAAATTTTTCCTCTGGGAAATTTTGCCACCTGATCTTATCATCTAGAAAAGGTCCCGTCCTTTAAAAAAATTTAGAAGAAAAGAAGCCTTAGATGGTACTGCTTCAAATACTTTGAATATATGGAAATGTATTTAGTCCTTTTGGCTTTTTAACCACTGAATTCATGTTTAGGAATTTTAAATACCGTGATGGGCGCTCTCTGAGTTTCAAAAGGCGACCCTCAAAATTACATCTACCAAAGCCCTTAAAATCAGACACAGAGGTCCCCCAAGGAAGGTCTTGGGGGACGATTACAACATTCCTTTGTGTGACACAGTAACACCCCGCTCGTGGGCACGCTAAGACCTTCTGCTGAAAGTAACTAGTTGGGCTGCAGCTTAAAACTAATCTTGTCCACGGCTCCCTGGCAAGAGGTCAGGAGGCGACTCTTTCAGAATATGATCTCCGGCAAGATCTGAGGGGCTCCAAGAATATAACAAGTTGTAAAAGGGCGGAGGGAACGGGGGGTGCGGGGGGAGAGGGAGAAAGAAAGAAAAGAATAAAAGCAAAATTAAATTTTTACAATTAAGTATATATTTTTTTTCATTTAGTTAATTTCCAGCCGCTCACGTTTATTGCACATTAATTATGCATACAGCTTTTGTGCAGCTTAAAAAGTGAAGAATGAGATCCTTATCCTTTTATGGAGGATCAGGCAGCCTTGCTGGAGGCCCCGCCAGCCAGCGGCTGAAGCGGCTTCAGGTCAGAAGGGGCAGGAGCTGCCCCCCCACGCCCCCCCAACAGCCAGCGACCGGGGCCAAGACACTCACTCCCCTCCAGTGCTGATCCCCCCGCCCCCCGACCTCTCCTTTCTCAAAAGTGTTTTCTACAGCAGGGGTAGCTACCAAGGGCCCTAGAGGGTGGCTGGCTGTGTTTCTGGGCCAAATCTAGGGAAAGGACCCCAAACTAGCCAAACTAGCCCCTGGCTGGCCCCCTCAGCTTGTCCTGACCAACGTCGGTGTTCAAAGCCACTGGCCTAGGTCTGGGTGTGAAAACAGAATGTTGACAAGGCCTTGGTGGGGAGGACCGTGGGGGGCATGCTTCCTCCTTCCAACCCCTCTCCCCAAAGCCTGCCAAAGGAAGCAGAGGACGTGGAGGCCCAAGGTGGGAGTCTTAACTGGCCAGCCTCAGTGCCCCCCCATTCTGCCTTCCCAGCCCAGAACCCACCGAAGAATGCCCTGCCCCCCAAGCAGACGTGGGGACTCCTCCATGGTGTGGTGCCTAGGCGGTCCCCTCGCCAGGTGACCAGACTTGGGCCAAGAGCACAGGCCCAGGAGCCCACACTCTAGCAAGGAGCAACCCTCAAGGGCTTACAGGCGCCCACATTTGGCAGGACCCTCAGGCTTCAAAGGAAGCCGGTCCTTCCTCCTCGGCCTGAGACCAGGGGCCGGGTCACCTCATGGATACCAAGTGCCCCCACCCAAGGCCAGCCAGGGCACAGAAGTCACCCTATTTCCCCCACAGGTTTGAGCAGACAGACTCAGGACCCCGGCCCAGCCCCACCCTCGGTACTGCGGCTCCCTCTCTGATCCCAGATTCCTCATCTGAAAATGGGGATCGGAACAGGACACGGGGTTGTCCTGGGTTTGGGCAGAATACTACCTCTGGAGCACCCAGTCCAGGGTGCACACCTGCCCATGGGAGCTCGGAGCCCTGAGGGGTGGGTACAGGGACCCCATTTCACAGCTGGGAACATAGGCTTTTGGAGGGTAGGTGGTGGAAAGGGCCAGCTGTGTGACCTCAGCGTCTTCTTGGGGCTCTCTGCCCTCAGCTCATGACCCCTTCCCCAGCCAAAGACCAGGTCAGGGCAAAGGAATCTCACGCCCGTGGAACCTCTGCCCCTCGGGACGGCTGCTGTGGCCGTGGCTGGTTTGCCGGGGTGTCTACACCCTGAGGGGAGCGAGGCTGGCCCCGAGGCTCTTGGTACCAGCGCCCTCCACTTACAACCACAAACCAGCAGCCCTGATGGGGAGTATCGCCGAGGGAACCAAGATCGGGAGCAGCAGTGAGGCCGGGCGGCCTGGCCAGCCGGGCCTGCACGAGCTGGCGGTGACCACAGTCAGGCACCCGGGGCTCAGGAAGCAGGTCCCCGAGCATAGCCCCCAGCACGCCACGCTAACCCCCGAGTGCGCCGGGGGGCGGGGAAGGCCTTGGGCCCGGGCCACCTCCTTTTTTGTCGTTTTAATAAAATGTGCTCGCCCACGAGTCCTGCGGGAGTGCCCTGTAAACCACCCCTCGGCCCTTCTCTTCTAGATCTCCCCACCTGCCCGGCAACTCCTCCGTGACGAACCTTAAAATAAAATTGTCATCATAAAGAAATCAGCCGTGCATAATAATAAACAACATGTTTAACATTTATTGGTGTGCCTTCTGACAAACTGAAATGTGAAAACATGCCAAAATTGGGGTTTCATAAAACAATTTTTCATCAAGTTCTTTCCTTTGACAAAATGCCTCTGTTTCATTCCTGGCTGGTGAGATTCGCTTCAGATGAGGCACCACTTCCAGAAACAGGTCTGGGGCCTGATACTCCCAAGGATCTTGGGCTCCGTGGGACTTCCCCCGACCGACAACATTCCGGCTTTCTCCGTGAGGACAGTGAGCTGTCGTGTCCCCCAGGGAAGGGGCACCATGGTTCTCAAACAGAACCTCGAGATGCAGCCAGTCACAGGCCCCCAAAACCCACTTTTCTTTCTTGTAGTAAAATATGCAGAAGGCAAAATTCACCACCTTCCCCATTTTTAGGTGTGCAGTTCGCGGGCATGAAGCACATCCGCACTGTGGTGCCCCATCCAGCTCCAGAAGGCTTTTCATCTCCCAAAACTAAGATTCTGTACCCATCCAACAACTCTCCGCCGCCCCTGCCCCCTCCCCCACGCCCACCCCCCGGCAGCCACGAGTCCACTTTCCTCGTGAATCTGAATCCTCTAGCTACAGCCTGTGGGTGACGTCACACCCCACCTGTCTTTTTGTGACCGGCTTATTTCACCTGCTGTCCTTAGGGTTATCGTGTGGCCTCACGCCATCAGAGTGGCCTCCCTTTTCCAAGCTGAATACTATTCCATTGTAGCCGAGCTCTTTGTCCAACCTCCCATATGTACACAGTCACGTACACAAGTACAAGGTCACGGCCACAGACACATCTTAAAATGCTGTCCCCTCGGCAGGGTCAAGGAAGGGCCTGCACAGCACCCCCTCGGCCCAGTTTCGACGGCCCTGAGGGTAGCTCGGGACTGAGGGGTACCCCGATCGGCCCAAGCCTCCCAGAGACTGAAACCCAGCCCCAGGCTGCCTGCCAAGCCCTGGCTGTCCCCAGAGGCCTCTGTCCTCTGAACAGCGGTGGAACCAGAGGAACAGGGGCAGAAGGGAAGACGGGATGGGGGTTCCCTGGCCTGGCGTGCAAGCGGCAGCTCGCTCCCCGGGTGCCTACGGGCCGCCGGCACGCTGCTCTCCCCTCCCCCAAACTCACGCGCTCTGCCACCGAGCGTCACTCCAACCTCCTTCCAGCTGTCCCCCGTGCGGAGACTGAAACCCAAGGAAGCCTTTCGAACAATCATGTTCTGCTGCAGCTTTCATTTTTCTGAGGGCCCAGCACTTAATGTCCATCAAAATCCCACCCTCTCAAGTGACTCCTAATCCTCTTCAAATGCTAACAGTGTTAGGGTTACAGAGAGATGCTTCTTAGCGCTCAGAAAACGCACACCTGAAGTACTTAGGGATGACATACGAAACTTACTTTCCAACACAGCAAAAAAACAGTGACGGATATAGGTCTACGTAGATAAAGCAAGGACGGTAAAACGTTTGCTTGGGTGGGGTCCAGGAGGTGGGTACGTGGGCCTCTGTGTACTCGCCTCTCAACTTTTCGAGGTCTTCCAATATTTTCCTAATAAAATTTTGGGGGGAAATCCTTCGCTTTCATCACGAAGGGAGACTTCACTGCCAGGTCCCTCTGCACTCTCCCCACAGACGGGACCCAGGGGCACAAGCGAACACAGCCAGGAGGAGACGTGCGAGAACATTCTGCCAGGGACATGGGCAGGCACGCTCAACTTGCCCTCTCGTAATGGAGGCGTCACGCAGCTCTGCCTCGAGCTGTGGAAAGAGCTGGTTCAGATGGGGGCCCAGACCTGCAGAATGTGACAGTCCTATCAGACACCAACCCCAGGGCCCCGAAAGGGCCATGGCCGGGACGGTCACCGGACACCAAGGATGAGGTAATGTCCACAGTCTTCTCTCCTCGTGGCACAGCCACACTCTAGGGAGTCCCACTCATCCGTGAAGTGTGTGGCACAGAGTCGGGTGCGCATCAGACTCAGGACCCCCCTCCCCCCGACCCGGAAGTGCAGGAACTACATCCACAGAAACACCGCACTCGCAGCTGGCTCCCCGCGCCAGCCAGCCCAGAGCCCGGCACAAACTGGGTGCTTGACGGAATGAACTCAGGCTTGCGGTCGAGGTTCTCGCTTCACAAGTCAGAATAAACTTCAGGTCTTTCCTCACAGCCCAGCTGACCGCAGCCCGGGGTGGACGGCTGGCGGGGTGTGGGGACCCCAGCTGACCACAGCCCGGGGTGGATGGCTGGAGACCAGGCACACCTGCCACTTGTCTTTCTGGGCCGCTGCAGTGGAGGGTGAGCAGGCGACAGCCCTGAGGAGTCGGCACGGGAAGGCCTGACGTGCAGGCCGCTGGCATCGGGGCAGGAGGAAGGCAGCGGGGGCCAGAGATGGGGGTGCTGGCAGAGAGGCTGCTAGACCAGAGACAAGTCTGACCCGGCCAGAACGAGGTGAGCTTCCCCAGAGCTGCCTTTGAAACCAGGCCCTCTCCCGTGGGAGGCCTTTGGGATGGGACAGCCTTTCTCCGGCTGCTCAATGTCTACGAGCCAGCAAGGGGGATGGGCTGGGGGAGGGGGCTCCCTCTCTGACAAGGAGGAACCACCTAAGAGGGTACACAGTTATAACCATTAGAGATCAGAGACAAGTCCCACTGGGCTCGGGGATGGGGAGGGACCTCCAGGGGTCCCGCGTAGCCAGCAGGCAGCCAAGAGGGGCCTGGGGCAGCTCTTCCTTCTCTTCCCACCCAGAGTGCCTGGTTCAATGCCCCCTCCCTGCCAGAGAGGGGCTGCCCAGGGCAGTCAGGACTCAGGGAGACCTCTGGACACTTGGAGGAGGTGGGGACCTCAGAACTGGGGTCTTGTGGACTATATGGCTGTGGCCTCAGAAAGTCCATTACGGGTAAGAAGAAATGAGGGAGGAACCATGCGGATAGGAAACTGGTCTGTTGAGGGGGCCCAAGGGCCAGCTGAGGCTCCCTCCCCCTGGGCAAGGCTAGTGGTTAAAAGCCGGGATCATGCGATGACAGATTCGGTCCCATGCTGCTTCTGACAGCAAGCCCCCTAACTCCCAGAGCCTCCCTTTGATCTTCTGTGAAAGGGGCACAACTGTGCTACCCACTAAATGACTCTCATCAGATACCTGGCACAGACCGAGCGCTCAGCGACCGGTGAGCGTTACTGTTGGCCTGTGTGTGCTCCCCACACCGGTGACCTGTGGCCACTGGGATTTGCTGAGATGCATTTTAGGCAACGCTTGCCCCGGGGGGCCCGTGCGATGGCTTGTGGGTCTGAGTCTCCAGCCCCCTCCTTGCCCACTGCCTGTGGCCTGGGCCAGTGTCCCCCATCTGGGGACTGCCATCTCCCTGCTCCCCTCTCCCCCCCGAGCCTGGAGGTGGGATGGCCTGCGTCCACCGAGGACAGAGGCCAGAGACTTTGGCCCTGCCATTGCCAGGAAAGAGCAAAACCACCGCAGGGTTCAAAAGGAAGAGGAAGACCTGGTAACTCGTCCCAGACGGGTCCGTCCGCTTTATCAAAGCTGATTCCAGGGAGCGGCGTCCCCACCGAGAGAGGCCACAGCCTCATTAGAAAGATCTGGGAACCACGAAACCGCCCTGACCGCCGTGCGTCCCTGGGACAATTAGGCTGGGCCCTCGGCTTTCAAGGGTAATCTCCGTGTGTGTGGAGGGCGTGTGTGCAGAGCGCGGGAATGCTGCCATACGGTGTCTTCTTCCTTTTGTCCTTTTGTCTTTTTTGGCTGTTTTTCTCTTCTGTTTCCATCCTTCTCGGCAACAGCTGCCGTGCGTGTCCCTAAAGCTCCATCGTTGGCCCCCAGGGCACCCCCAGATGTCCCACACCAGACGAAACGTCCTCAGGGAGGCTGTCCCCACCTGCCCTTGGAACGGGCCCCAGGACGCCGCCCCAAGGCGCCCAGCCCGGCCAGAAGAGAGGAACGGTCCCAACACCCAGCCAGTTCCTTCTCCTGAACTCCAGCTCCCCCATCATGAGTACAGAATGCAAACTATTCCCCCAGAGCAAACTCTGGGGCTCTGGTTTCCGGAAGCCTCCCTCCGATGCAGCGGTCTAAGCCGAGACTCCTCTCCAAATCCCGACAAGCGAGCACCTCCCCCGCCCTTCCCTATGGAATGTTCCTTACCCACATCAGGAGTCATAAGCAGGGACAGTCATGCATTCCTCCGCACCCCTAGATGCTGCCGGGGCCCAAGTTTGAGAGGCATCGTGCAGTCCAGAGACATGGGCTCATTTCGGGAATGCCCCCCAAAACCGATCCAGGCCCCACACGCAACATGGGCCTGCCCAGCCCTGCCAATGCCGCTGCCCACAACCCAGGCCCCTGGCACCGTGGAAACTTCCTGTAATCGACATCACTCGAGAAACGCAGCGTCTGACACCGGGCAATTATTTGAGGGGCTCGGCGTGTTGCTTTAAGTGAGAAGGCAAATTCTAGATACTTGTTTTTGTCATAACGCCAGAGGAAGCAGGCGCAATATTTGCAAAATTAGAAACAGCCTTGGGCCTCAGCCCCTGGTTGATGGCACTCAGGTATTAATCCATTAAGGCAATCAAAAGAGCTTAAATAAAAGTCTGAAGCCTGCAATATACATGTCCATGAACAAGCGGTAAAACTTCCTGAAAAGGTGATTTCAAAGCCATATTGCCCACGCTTGGCAAATTGCATATTTAATTATTTTGTCAGTCCCTCTTTCTCCTCTAATCTTTGGGGAAAATGCCCCGAGACATACGAAACCAGTTAGGATAATTGAGGTACGATGGAATTAGGTGTCGGCTGATTTCTCAGAAAGATGCCATCCTCTAACCTGGTATGAGACGTGTGCAGGCCCCCAAAGGCAGTAACGTCTGTAATGTCTGCCTTTCCATAGAAAGATCAAAGGTCTTTTGCCCCTTTCAGGATGTTTGTAGAATTTGTTTCCCAATTATCCCACATTTGCACACTGGGACAGCCTAGTTAACTCTTTGATGGCACCTCTGGAATTGGGCCGTAATTGACATCGAGCTGCACCTCCAGGCTCCAGGCTGGGGGCCAAGGTTCGGATCTGGAGTCTATACTCCTAGAGGGAAGACGATGGATGGGAGAGAGGAGCCGGATGAAACAGGTTTGGGCCCCTTGGAGCCGGCTGCACCCTTCACTCAGTGATGAGGGACTCTCCCCACTTACTCAGGCTTGGCTGAACATTGGCAAACACCCCCCTGTGCTCATTCTGATGTGAACTGGAGCTAGGATTTTGTCTTTGCAGAATTCGGCCCTCTCAAGACCAGAGCCGGCTTGCCTGCCTCTGAATACCATTCTAGAAAGGAAATACACGGAATACGTTATTTTCCCGCATTGGGATGTTTCTTCTGGTCCCAGAAGAGGTTAAAAAAAAAGAAAAAGCCATCAAATGTTTTGAAAATGTGAGAAAAAGCCATCAGTATTTAAAAATTTTAGTTACGGCAATTCGAAACAATAGGATTAGGATACTCTGCCAAGATATAAAATCAAATATTAAAAATTTTTTTAAAAAATCTAATGTAACGACTTTTCCTAGTATATGTTTTATTTCTTTTTTATCCATTTCCTCTTTCCACAGTCTTTCTTGTCAGTCTTTCTTGACTCTGCAAATTTTTTTTCCCCTGATTGCTCAGCCCAAATAATTTAACATTTTTGTCTTAGCTTAAGAGAAAGGGAGAAAGAAAAAGACCTCAATTTACTCATAGGCAAATACAATGGCCCTTTTGGAAATAATTTTTTTTAAAAAAGCCCTCAATCATTTGAAAAATGAAATACCACTGATCCAAGAATCACATTCCAAGAGCTGCCCCAAGAACTTGAGCTAGTACTTTGCCTTTTGCTTTCTTTCCATTTTACTGCTTAAAAATCCACCTGTGTCCTAGCAGGTTTTAAATCGAGATGATGAGCTCCCAGAGCATCCGAGGGAAAAGTTTCCCATACAGCGGCTGTTTCCTGTATTCTCGAAGAGAAACCAGACAGCACAGAGGCAGCCCGCCGGCACTGCCACATTCTCTACAAACAACGAACTCAAAAATGCCTCATTCCCGGGATAAATAATTCTCATTGTGAGGGAGCACCCCTCTCCAAGCTCCCTACAAAAATATATATGTTGAAAGAAAACTAGCACAGGGAAGTGTATTTTCTACTCTTTACAACAGTAAAGGGGTGATTACGGTCTCTGGCAATTCCAAATGCTAAGAACAAGTGCTTCCAACCCGGGTTTCTGATGCCAGAGAAGGGCCTGGAAGGTTCTCACCTAGGAGGGAAGAGGCACCCTTAACTGGAAAAAGAGCTCTGGGTAGAACTGTATTTGCATCTTGCTAAATCTGACAACACAAAAAACAAACAAACAAACAAAAACAAGAGGCACCATTCAATTGGAATTTCAAATAAGGAATAATTGTTTTAGTATAAATATGTCCCAAATATTGCACTGGACATACTTCTACTGAAAAATTATTCCTTGTTCTCTGAAATTCCATTTGAAAGGAGCGCCCTGTATTTTATCGGACAGCCCTTGCCCTGAGTTCCAAATGGGTGGAAGGAGCAGGGACATTCGAGTTTTCCCATCCAGAAGCAGCAGCGAGTCCATCACGAAAACACCCCTTTCGGCTGCACCGGGAACAATGCCTGGCTGCCACCATCCGTCTGTGTGACCCTCATGAAGCTGTCCCCCCTCCTTGGTACCCTGGTTTTCCCCTTCGTGAGCTGAGGGTTGGAGTGAGGTCTGGGGTCTGCGGGAAGGAAGCGATCAGCTCTATGCCAGCCCTTGGTGGACTTTCTAGGGTCTCACTGGGTCCTCCCTACACAAGACCCCCCAGGTCAGTGACCCCGTCCCTTGATCAGAGCGAGGAAGCACCAAGCTGGGTCACCCAGGGAGCAGACGGAGCCCTTGCCTAGGGCACCAGCTGAATGTGGACACCTAGAAATTTTAGCTGACTGGCTTTAAAGCACCCACGTATTCATTGCAGGAGAAGCAGGGCTCTGTAGGCCTTCCTAACCCTTTCCAGTTTAGTGCCGTTTCTTTGGAGAAGCTGTTGGGGCAGGAGGAGGGGCGCATCGTGCTGGTTCAAGGGCTTTGACAGCTGAAGGTCTTGACTTCTGGGTCCAGCTGTCTCTGGCCTGTGTGGGTCCATACCCCCAAGACGTGAGGCTCCCCCGACCCCTGACTGCTCAGTGAGCTTGAGGAAGTGGCCTCAGAGGCTCCCGTCAGAGACTCGGGATCTCAGAATGCCGGCCCTGCCACTGCGGGGGTGATTCATTCAAATCACGTCCGCAGTTCCTCAAGGCTAACTTTCCACATTCTCTCCCTCTCTGGCCCAGGCTCCAGTTAGGAGCTGCCGTCCTGTTTCTTCTCAAAGCTCCTCAGAGGACTGCCCGCCGCCTTCAGCCCAACCATTCCCTCAGCCGGTTCTTTCTCCTATCCCCCCTAAGTCCCTCCTGCTGCAGAAGCCCTCTGGTCCCGCCAGGCCTCCGAAGGAGACTGGGAACAGCTGGTCAGCATCTGGTGCTCCCCATTAGCCAGGGCCCCTGCCCCCTGGGCCTTCCGCTCCCCGGGCGGAATAATCCTGCTTCCTCTAACCTTTCGGCTGGGTCCCGCGCTCCGGGGCTTTCATCATGTCCAGTGTGGCCTCTGATGCCCCTCCAGGCTCCCAGGCCCTCCTATGGCTTCTGCTGGGCCATGGCCAGGCTGACCGGCAAGGGCTGGGTCAGGGGGTGAATGACCCTACTCTCCTCCCAGCCCAGAGAAGTGGGGGGTAGGGGCAGCCATGTCTAGACGAAGGAGGCAGAGGTCAGGGCCGCGCCAGGCTCCACCACTGCCAGGTGAGCCAAATCTTGTCTAAAAATTGGGGACTCTATGGCCTCTCTCGAAGGTTTGGTGGGAGGACTCTAGGAGGGGGACATGGGTAGAGCCCTCTGCTTCTGTTCCAGGCCTTCCTGAACGCCTCTTCCTCTTTGGGGGGACTTTGGGCCACAAACCTCACCTCTTAAACCTGAGCTTCCTCACTTACAAAGGAGTAGTTAGGAAGATCCCCGAGGCAAGCCCCTAAGGTGCTCAGCCCTGACCCACCTCAAGTGCTCAGGAGTGTTAGGATGTGTATCGTCGGTAGGTGCTGTCGGCAACGACAGTATCATTATTACTTGTCACTCCAGCCAGGAATGGGCACATCCCAAAGGCCCGGCCCCGCCCCCCTCACTGGCCGGGGCTCTGGGGCTGTGGGAGTCTGCTGCCACCCCCGGCTGGGAACGAGGGGGTCTGCAAACACGGTGGACTTAGGTTTTCCGCCTCAATCCTTCCAGAAAGATTTGAGGCCTCGGGGAGGGGGCCCCAGGAGGGCTGGGTCGGGTCGCCCTCGCCCTCCCCTGCTTGCTGGGGCAGCTTCCCTGGGGCGAAGCGTGTGCCCCGCGCCAGCACGGGCACCGAGCCAGGAAGTCTCGTGCAGGTGAACACCGACGCTCAGCATTTACAGATCCGAACCAAAAACAAGCTCCCAGAAGTTTCGGGCCACCGTATGGACCTCGGGTCATGCCCCTCAGAGACCCACCCCCACATAAGTGTCCCACAGATGCCTGCTGTTCAGAGTCCAGAAGCGGCAGAAACTCGGATTTAGAGCCATGCCCTACCCCCACCGTCTCCCCCCAACCCCTGTGGGCCTCTGCGAACCCCCAGCAGCCTGGGCTTGCTCTCCAGTTCTCCTCGAGGTGAGGAAAGAGCCATCGCAGGGTCCCAGCTTCCCCTGCCACATGTCATCGTATCTGTAGGCACAGATCTGTACCCAGCACACACCCCACGATTAATTTGGTGATCACAACTTGGAAAGAATCCCAGAGACTAGAGCGATATTTATTAAATGCAAACTTCTAATTACTTCGCAGAATGCTCCTTAAGTAATCTTTTTTTCTAGTGACTGAGCTGCGACGTATTTTTCTAGCAATTATTTTTAACATCCCAAAAATTGCCCTGAAGACACGCAAAACACATTTCGTACGAATCACACTTAAGAGAGACAAGCTCTCTTTCCCCCTCCATCTCGGTTATTAAGAAAATGGGAAGTCAAATGTGTCGATAATCACATTTCCACAACAGATCCTAACGGGGGCGACTCCCTCCCCCTGCCCCCCGAAGCCACCAAGGAAAGGAAACCAAGAAATAAACCAGAGAGCATGCCTTCACGGGCTTTGTGTGTTCGCCCTTCCTGCCAAGGTGTGGCCGTTCCAGGGCGAAATTTTCCTGGCGTCAAATGGCAGTAAGTCCCCGTCCCCCCCCGCCCCCCGCCCGCCCCAGGCTCTGCAAGCGGGTCGGACGGAGTTTAGAGCTGTAGGAACTTACCTGCAGGCGTCCCGAGGGGGAGGCTCGTCTCCGAAGCTGGCCGTGCCAGGGCCGGACGACCGAAGATGGAGGTGCGGCGTGCGGAGGCCCTTTGTGGACAGGTGCACGGGCCCATCCCTCTCCGAGGCGCTACCTGCGGTTTACTGGACGTTTATTAGAAGCCCACGCAGTATCATGAAGCACCTGCAGGCAGTAAAACCCCTTACATGTGTGAGGCCTTGAGGAAATTAACGGCCCCTCCCTGGGGATGCATATTTTGTGAAGATGTTTATTACAGACGAAGTGCTCCCGGGGTGGAACATTAACAAGTTGTACGGTGATAAAAGGGTTTTTATCCTTTCTCGGTGACAGAAGTAGGAAGAAGGCTTTAATGAATCTATAAAAGGCCCACTTCCTAATGAATTTTCTTAACTCTTTATTAATAGGGTCAGCTGAGTGGAGTCGGGGCCCTTGGACCGCTGGACCGCCGGACGAGGGGGATGGAGCCGAAGCGGGGGGGGGGGGGGGGGGGGGGGGGGGGGGGGGGGGGGGGGACGGGCCTGGAGGCTGGACGAAGAAGGTGCGAGAAGGGTCTGGGTTCAAATTCCGGGCCCCGAAGACCATCTGAGAGTCGGGTGGAGGGGGATTGCATTCCGCCCCAGGAAACTCATTTGGAGGCCCCTCCAGGTGAAGGGGTGAGTTAGGCCAAAAGGCAGGTTCCAAGCCCCTCTTTTTAACCCCCTGTTCCCCACGCCAGCCTGCAGGCCATTACCAAGATGAAAGCCCAGAGAATGCCTTTGGACCATGACTGTGGAATCTAATTGAATTATATGAACGCAGTTAAACGTCTGCTTCAGAGAGGCAGGGCTCACTTTCAAGACTGGATGCTTCAGGAGTTAATGGGCTATTTGAACAATACAGGCCAAGAGCCGAACACAGGTGGGCTGTGTTAATAACTTTATTTAGACCCCCTTTTTTTTTTCCCTTTGAGGCGCACAAGTCTTCCATTAATGCATTCATTAGAGTTTATGGCCGGGCTCTGGTTTTCTCCTAATGACACTGTCCAGACCCGGCTCCCCAGCTAATTGAGGCCAGCTGCCCAGCTGCCCCGCCCCGGCCTCGGGACCCTGTGTGACCAGGATTAGCTGCTGGCGCTGGGCCTGGGCAGGTCTGGGGACGACAGCAGTTGAGGGAGGGAGCCCTGCTGCTCCCCTCCAGGAGCTACGGGAGAGGAGGGGTCAAGGGAGCCTGTGTCTCTGGACATCCGCCGGCCCCACCCAGGCACAGAGAAGGAGTCCGGATGGATGAGCTGCCATTCCCACCACCGCACCCCACCCACGGCCAATGCCGCCTCCCCTCCTGCCCCCTCCTGGCCCTCCTCCCCACTGTGTTGCACCGATGTTCAAAAGGCCAATCAGATCCCCCTCCGGCCCTGCTGAACAGCCACGGGGGCTCCCCACGGCCCTCAGAGGAAAGTTCAGACTTTGTCTTGGCATCGATGTCCCTTTCGTCGCCTGCAGCCTCACCGGCCTGCCCCGTGGCTCCGTCCTCTGCTTGTTGTGAACCATCAGCCAGGAATGCCTCCTCTCACCCCCAGGGGCCCCCCTTCTCTCAAACCTGCCAGAACCAGTTCAAATGCAGCCTCCTCCAGGAAGCCTTCCTTCTCTGCCTGAATCAGAATCCTATGAACGTGTGTATATCTTATCACTGGCCCCCTTCCTCCACTAAACCATGAATATCTTAAGGGCGAGATCTGTGTCGATTATTATCATCAAAGTAACTATCACACACTAGGGCTCCCACTTGTCCAGCATGCACTGTAGGCCTGAGTTCATTGAGTCTCCACAGTTTCCTGGAATATATATTAATTGTCCCCATTTTACAGATGAAGAAACTGAAGCTCAAGACAAGAAGTTACTTGCCCAAGGAGACCCAGCTCTCTCATTTACCAGACCTCACTTCACCTCCCTGATACATCGTGGGTCGGCAGCAGCAATGGGCTGGAAATGACTGATATTGGCCTGAAAACACTTGTTAATTTCAGGAACTCATTTCGCAAGCCGGTTGTGGAAAACAGCCACTGTTAGAAATTAAATTCTATAAACTTACAATTAAACAAGTGATATTAAAATCAAAGGTAAATAAAATAATATTCCCAAGTCATCGATTCCTGTACATTTGCTTCATTTTACTCTTACTGATGCTCTTGAGGTTGTCTCCGTCCACTGCTTCTGTGTTAGAAATATGTCATAGGGGGGCGCCTGGGAGGCTCAGTCGTTAAGCGTCCAGGTCATGATCCCAGGGTCCTGCGATCGAGCCCCACATCGGGCTCCCTGCTCGGTGGGAAGCCTGCTTCTCCCGCTACCATTCCTTCTGCTTGTGTTCCCTCTCTCGCTGTGTTTCTCTCTGTCAAATAAATAAAAATCTTAAAAAAAAAAAAAAAAAAGAAATATGTCATAGGATGGAGAGCCACTGCACATCCCTTTCCAACTCCACGGCTGGTGACATCGTGTTGGTGGCTTGAAGTCAGCTTCGGTGGGAGTATTCATACCATGGAAACTGGCAAGCTCTACACATCAGGGTTGACTGGCTGGTTCTCCAGAGCGCTGGTTGTAAGACCTGTACCAGCGTACCCCCAGATTCTAGAGAAGAGTCAACAAAGAATCTACCTAGAGCTCTGAGCACAGGACCTGGTACACAAGGGGCACTCAAAGTTGCTTTGAAGATCATGAGTGGTGGTGATGGGCAATGCCAGTGAGGTCATGCTCCCTATGCTCCAACCCCCAAACCTCTCTCCAGTCTAGGCCTCCCTCTAAGCTCCAGACTCACCTGAGCCCAATTTCCTGGACATCCCCCACTAGCATGCCCAGGAGCCCCTTGGATGGGACACGTCTCGATGGAATCGCTGCCCCACTCCTGGGACTCCCCAGCTCAGCGAGGGGCATCTTCGCCCTCCAGCAGCCAGGCCATCCATGTGGCCTCCTTCCTGTCTGCCATCCCCACCCCCAGCCCTTCACAACTACGACCTCTTGCCTGCACAGGGGTAACTAGCCCTCAATGTTTACCAATCTCGCTCTCTCACTCCCTCCAGTCCACATCCTTCCAATGGGCATAAGCCTCATCCTGTTACCCTTTCCCGGCTCCCGATCACCTCCAGGAGAAGATCAAGCTCCTCGCTGTCATGGGAGGCTCGCCCCAGCCTCCACATGCTAATTACTGGTCCTCATCTCCCACCTCCTCCCTTGGCCACATTCTGCTCCCAGCAATGCCAAACTGCTTGTATTTATTGAGCACATTTCTCTACACGGTGTGCTGGGCACTGGGGCTACAAGAGTGAACAAAGAAAATCCCAGTTCTACTGAAACTCTCATTCTAGCAGGCAAAAAAAAGAAGTTAAAAATCATATAGATATCATGGGTTTTGACATACATATATGTGTGTGGACATATATGTGTATATGTAAACATGTATGTGCACGTATAGTATCAGGTGTCTTTGCTAGCAGGGAGGAAACAAAGCAGGGTAAGGACAGAGAGTAATTGAGGGGGTTGTTTCCTGTAGGGGTAGAGGATAGTTTCACCAATTGGTAACATTTGGGCAGAGACCTGGAGAAAGTGAATGTGTGAGTCCTAGGTAGAGGGAACATGAAAGATGACCTAAAACGGCACCAGGCCCAGAGGGCCTTAGGAGCTCTCCCAAAGAATAGATCGATTGCATACAATTAACACATTCCAGAGAAGAGGAAAAGATGGACAGTTTCCCTTACAATCTTGTGGAGCTAGTACAAGCCTGCTGCCATGACCCCCCAAAGACAGAGCTGTAAGCCCTGTAGATCACTCTCCTCTGAAATACTGATGGGGCCACAGGGAGTCAAACCCTATCGAAGAGAATCTAGCAGGACACTGAAAGCATAATACACCATGATTAGATAGCATTTATTCTAGGAATGCGGGTCCAGGAATGCATGAATGCATGGTCAGCGTGAGGGAAAGCTACTTATATTGTCCATTGCATTCAGTGCCCATTCCCAATTTAAATACTGCGCACGCTTTGTACCTAAGAAATGCCAGGGGTACGCAAACGAAGCAGCCCAGGCTGCCGACAAGGATAGCTGCAATGGCCACTACGCTGTCCCGTCGTCCCGGCTCTGCTGGCTCAGGAGTCCCCCTCCTCCTGTCCTCATGACCCAGGCATCCACGCACACACCCTTCTCTTCTCAGCCAGCCCCAGGGGTAGAAAGCGGTGCTCAGCCCGCTAAGCCACACCTCGGAGGTTATTCGTTATTCCCAGTCTGCGGACGTAAGCCACCCACTCCAGATGATCATGACATCCCAGGGAGCTAAGAGGAAGTAGAAACACTGGGAAATAAAATATCACCGTTTTCAAATGAAGATGCTGTTTCCTTATGAACTTGACACTTAAATTTAAAAAAATAAATAAATACAATTTAATTTATTAATAATTGGAATTAAATTGAATTTCAATAAAACCCACACTTAAATAAAAAATTATTAGAAGTAAAAAGAGAATTTGGTAAAAACAGCTCGTGGTTAGATAAGTAGAAATAGCTTCCTATATTTCAGTGACAAGCAGTTAGAAAATATAATTTAAAAATCCCATTTACAAAAGCCATAAAAAATACCACATGTCTACAAATAAACGTAACCATAAATGTATAGGACCTCTACAAATAAAACTGAAAAACTTTATTGAGGGACATCGCACTCTTGAATAACTGGATGGGAAGATTGATTACAATAAAAATCTATAAAATGCTTATTTTCTCCAAAGTAATCTACAGATTTAACCCAAATACAAAAAAAGCAGTGGGATTTTTATTTTTTTAATTAAATAACTCTAAAGTTCATCTGAAAATACAGATGTATTAGAATTACTGATAATTTTTGAAAAGAAAGATTAACAAGGAGAGTTTGATTATATGGTAACAAAACATACTGTAAAACTATAGTCAATAAATCAAAGAGACAGTGGCAGAGGAAGAGACAAGCACGCCAACGAGACAGATCCAAAGACAATATGAATTAAATACAACAAAATATAGGATTCAAATCCATAAGGATAGAGTGGAATTTTTAATAAATAAGTAGAAACACTGGGGGAACCACTAGGGAAAAATTAAGTTCAATTCATACCTTACATGAAAATAAATTCCAGATTTATTAAGGATTTAAGCCTTTAGAAGGGAATTTAGAAGAAAATGTTGGTATTTTTATAATCTTGAGTGTGCAGAAGATCTTTCTAATATGACTCCAAAGACCAAAAAAAATTTTAATTGCTATATTTAACTACATAAAAGTATTCCAAATGAGGAAAATATAAAAGATACACTCTTATTGGAGGGAGCAGGGATATTTGCTAGATAAATGACTGAAAGAAGTGAATATACTCACATAGAAGACTCTCTTACAAATCTAGAAATACATTAGAAACAATTCACAAAAAAAGAAATTAAAATGGTCTGTATATGTAAGAAAAAGTGCCAACCTCAGCCATGCTCAAAAAAGGCAAATGACTGTAACATCAGGATAACACATTTTGCTTATCAGATCGGTCAAGATTTGAAAGAGTGATAATACCCAGTTCTTTTTTTTTTTTTTTTAAGATTTTTATCGATTTATTTGACAGAGAGGAGAGATCACAAGTAGGCAGAGAGGCAGGCAGAGAGAGAGGGGGAAGCAGGCTCCCTGCTGAGAGCCCGATGCGGGGCTCGATCCCAGGACCCTGAGATCATGACCTGAGCCGAAGGCAAAGGCTTTAACCCACTGAGCCACCCAGGCGCCCCATAATACCCAGTGCTGATGAGGATGCAGGGAAAGAGCCAGTCATGAACGGCTGGTGGGAAAGCCAAGTGATGCAGCCTTCCGGAGAAGGCAACACACATTAACAGCCTTCTCGTGCTTTATCTTTCTTGATAAATTCCATGCACAGGTGTATTCAGTGAAGCCCTTCTATAAATATGTGAAAAACTGGATACAATTGGAAAGTTTAGAGAAAGGGCTAAATAAATTATCATGCACCCATCCTAAGCAGCATTAGAAAAGAATGAGGGAGATCTTTGTGTGCTGATGTGAAACCACCTGCAAGACCACGGTTAAATAAGAAAGGCTAATGCCGAGCAGTAGGTATGTATAGGAAGTTTGTAGTTGTGGGAAAACAGGTGTATTTACCTGTATAGGCACAGAAATCCTAAAAAGATGCTCCCCCAAATTAAGAGTGGATGGTGAAGGGGGATGAGATATAAGTCATTGGTACTTCTGAATGTTTTATCTTGTGATTTTTTTAATATAAAAAATAAAACAAGAACATTATGCCAAATATGTGTATTTCCACATGGGAAAGCTGTCAAAAGTTATCAGCGCAAACGGCATGATCCCATTAAAAAAAAAAGTGTGTGTGTGTGTGTGTGTTCTATGTATCTGGCTTATTCATTACTTCATCTCACTGTGGGACTCAAAATTGGGGCTTAATAAACATTTGCTGAGGGGCACCTGGGTGGCTCAGTTGGTTAAGCAACTGACTTGATTTCGGCTCAGGTCATGACCCCAGGTCCCGGGATGGAGCCCCACGTTAGGCTTCCTGCTGAGCAAGGAGTCTGCTTCTCCCTCTCCCTCTGCTGCTCCCCCTGCTTGTGCACTTTCTCTCTCCATCAAATAAATAAATAAAATCTTTAAAAAAAAAAAAAAAACAGTCATGCTATCACGCCCTGCCCCAGCCCATCTGGAGGTGGCCAAGGGCACTGTGGTCTGGGTGCCACTGTGGTCTGGATGGGGTAGCACACAGACCAGGGCTGGATGCTATTGCTTCGCTGACATCCCAACATTCAAAGCCTCTGGTGGCCTCAGTTTACTACCCCAAAGTCATACAGCACCTGGTCTCGCTTGAACCACTTTCCCCTTTGCCCCCACTAAACTTGCAACTTTTCCTGAAATAGGGCTGGCCCCTCATAGCTTCACACATACAACTTCCTGATCTGGGATGTGGCCCCCACTCTGCCTCCTGGCACACTGTTCCCCATGCAAGCCAATCCTGAATGCACACTCAGAGACACCCCCATGGGAAATAGCCCGCAGTCACCATGTACCCAGAGTTCCCGGGGTCTCCAGAGAAACTCACTTCCCCTGGACTCCAGTCACCCTCCCAACCCCATTCTGGGCAGATGGCTTGCAGCCCTGATGCTATAGCTGGCATGCTGCGTCCATCCTGAGACAGGATGCTCAAGCAGAACACTCTAGAACCTTCCTCTCTTGCTGATGGCCAGGGAGGCTGACGCTATCCTGACCACCTCCTCCTCCCTCACAACTGTGGGCCCATAAACAATTCTTACACATTAATAAGCAACAAACACCCCATTAAAAATGACTATCTTCCAATCGGTGCACTGCGGGTAGAGTGGAGGCCTTCCCGATTGGCACAGAATCGCCAATGGTTCAGGAATCTCATCTTAGAATTGGGGGAGGGGGGTAGCTTCTGGCCCTCCCTTGCCCCTCACCCAACCCAACACCTCCCCAGCTTCTCCGGCCGGGCTTGGCACCTGACACCCCTGCACACAGGGTCTCATAACCTCCCAAGAGTCCTTATGTCCTCTTTCCTAAACCGCACTCCCAGCAGGGAAGGGCCGAGCCCTGGATGTCCCAGTGCAGGAAGACTGGAGGACAGTGTGGCATTGGTTGGGGGAGGGGACTGAAGGCCCCTGGAGTCTGCGTGGGCTCATCCCGAGCACACCCACTTGCACACCCTGTCTCTCAGCGTCCCTCATTCCCTGGCTTTCCCTGGCCCCCCACTCCCACACCACAATGGGCATCTGGACACTGGGGATGGGGTGAGGTAAACCGAGTGACACAGGTCTTGTTCCTGGAGCCTCGGCTCCTCTCCCCGTCCCTCTGGGCTGGATCTCGGGGTCTGGCAGCCCCGGGCCCCGCCAGTGGGTGAGATGTGATGGCCGTCCTGGAGCTCTGGGCATGACAGAGGCCAGACCTCAGCAATGGGCGGGGCCGGAGCGGGCAGGGGAGCACGGCTGACAGCCCCGTGATGCACCCCACATCAGAAGAGCGCAGTGAGCCCTTGGGATGAGCCCGGACCCGATTCCCTCGGTGCCCCCAGTGCCCGCCCCCGCTGAACACAGGCTAGGAGAGAGCGAAGATTGCGAGAGCAGGTGCCGAGGCCCGGGCAGGGCGGGGGCGGGGGGGGGGAGCAGGGGGGAGAGTGTTTTCCAGGATTCTGTCCTCTGGACGTCAAATCCCACCACTGCCCTTGGCTGGCTCCTCAGCTGTATGGCTTCAATCAAAAACCCATCCTCTCCAACCTCAGATTCCTCGTCTGGTAAACGGGCACAATGCTCATGTCTCATCCCTGGGGTGCTGTGTGGATAAAAGGAGAAGGTCCCTGTAAATGCTCCCAGACCAGCAAGGGCTCTGGGTGGGCACTCATCTGGTGATGGAGACACCTCGCCAGGGCCGTCTGGTCCTCTCCTGGGGCCCCTCACCCCAGGCCCTGCTGGCTGGCCCCCAACAAGCTGCTCTTCCCAGGGCAGTTGGGGCTTCAGGTGAGAAGTGCCCTTGACTTCTTAGGGCCCCAAACATAAGTCCCCTACCACGGGTCCGCCTAGCCTGTGGCCGACCCCTCCTGCTGGGCTCTGCCTCCAGCCCCTTTATCAGAGGCCTCGCATCTCTCTCTCCACATTCCTGTGGCCCTAACCCTGCTCTGGTCTCCGTGCTTAAAGGAGAAACCCTTGGACTCCCTGCACCAGCATCTCGGCCCTCTCATTGCTCACCCCTGCATAGGCAAACTCCGGGGAGGCTCCTCAGCACCCCTGCTCCTCACCCCTACCCAGGCTCTGCCCACCTCCCCTCACCCACCAAAGCCACTCCCCTTTCCAGGTGCATCCCTGTCCTGTCCCAGCTTCCTGACCCAGGCTTCCTTTGAGACTCCTCCTTCTCTTGGCTTCTCTCCCTCCACACCCTGTCCCCCCATCAACTCTGATCATCACATGTAACATCCGTTTTGTTTCTTGCTGAAGTCTGAGCTCCTAGAACGTGCGTTAGCCACAACTGAATGAATAGGGGGAGAGAAGCCAGGGCCCAGCAGAAGGGCTGCAAAGCAGAGCCAGAAAGCAAAGGCCATTGTGGTGGGCAGAATGGGCGTCACTGTGCAGACAGGGACCCGCAGGCGGCTAGAAAGGCTGGTGACTGAAGGTAAGGACCACGGAGCCCAGCACGCTGGATTCCAACCCTCCACTTCCTCATCTGTAAAGTGGGGCCAATAATAACCCCCCAGAAGGTATTTGGGGGGGTTAAGCCAGCATACGATGCCAGCCTGCCATCTGGTTCTCACTTTAGCCCCCTGAGATCATCTCCTTCTCACCACAAGCCTGGAAGCAGGTCAGATTACTGTCCCCATTTTTCAGATGAGGAAGCGAGGCCAGAGAGCTTAGGTGGTTTGCCCAGGGCCACAGGGTTCAAGGGTGATGGGATGGGATTTGAATCCAAATGGTCTGACCCCAGAGCCACTGCTCCCAAACATGGCCCAGCACATCACAGGTGCTCCAATAGCAAAGGTACCCGCCCAGCTGGGGCTTATCCTCTGGGGTTGCCCAGAGGTGAAGTCAGTAAGGAAGCTTTGGTAAAGGCTTTGGGCTGGAAGATAAGGACATAAGAGGCCAGATGAGAAAGGACAGAGAACCTCAGCCTTTAGTCTGGGAATCCGAATGTGAGCCAATGGCCACAGGGAGCCAGAGCAGGTTCTTGAGTGAGGGGAGCCCTCCAGCAGCAGCAGATGGGGTGGGTGGAAGACCATGGGGAAGTTGATACTCTAAGAGGACAAAGATCAGGCCTGGCTCATTCAACCATTCAGGCCTCTGCACCTGGCTTAGTGCCTGGCACATGGTGGGCACACGATTGGTGGATAAATGAATGACAGAAGGCCTGAGTTGCTGCATTAAATTGGATTACACCTGCAACCCAACAGGTTCTATTCTGGGAACTGCTCCACAGACAAATGACCCAATGATGTGTGTATAAGGCTCTTCCGAGCAGCTTTGTTAATAATAACAAAAGACAGACCATAATCAAAATGTCCATCGCCACAGGCCACCTGCTCGATGGAATACTACACAGCTGTAAAACGAGGCACACCCTTCCCCAGCGACACAGAAAGACCTTCAGCACCCAGTAAGTGGAAAGAGCAAGGTAGAGGTCACAGCACAGAGTCTGGTTATGTTCGCATCGTATGATCTTATCAAACGTCCATGTGCATAAAGAAGCTTGAGAAAGCCCCCCAGAAGCTGACAGCAGTGGCTCTCTGTGGCGGGGGGGAAGGAGGGGGGCTTCACCCTTCTGTCTACAAATAACGTTGAGCCGCATGGACTGCTGCATATCAAAATAATTAAATGTAAAATATTTTGTAAAGGGTTCCAGGGTGAGGCAGGGTCTACGGAGAAAGCGAAGAGGAAGATGGGACTCAGCCCTGCCCTCTGGCCTTGGGGAGCCAAAGCTGGGGCCATGCGGTTCACCCCCAGGCCCCTACTGAGGGGTGACTGGGGTGGGGGCAGGAGGTGATGAACTGGCAGGGGTCACACCTCTTCCTCCCGCTGGGCAACCTGCATTCCTGATGGGTGCCCTGTTGTGCAGGGGGGGAAACTGAGGCACAGAGGAAGCAAGTCCCTTGCCTGCCAGGTCACTGGCTGGTAATGAGGTAAAATGGGTATACGAACTCCTACCCTCGGGGCGCCTGGGTGGCTCAGTCGGTTAAGCATCACCTTTGGCTCAGGTCATGATCTCGGGGTCCTGGGATCGAGCCCCACATCAGGCTCCCTGCTCCGTGGGGAGGCTGCTTCTCCCTCTGCCTGCCACTCTGCCTGCTTGTGCTCTCTCTGCCTCTATCAAATAAACAGAACATTAAAAATAAATATTTTTAAAAAAGGAACTCCTGCATCAAGCTCAGGCTCACTCCTCTATTTCATTCATTCATTCAGACAGTCATCAGCTAACCCCTGAGCCCCTGCCCTTTGCCAGGCCCTGAGCTGGACTCTGGGGACTTGCATGTAAGTGGGAGGCAGGCCAGGAGAGACCGCTGGGGCTGGGATTTGAAGGGCCAGTCAGGATCCGTGGATGGGAGACGAGGCAGAGGGAAGAGTACAAGCACAGCCTGAGAGGGAGGTGGGGAGCAGTACCGCTGGGTACTGCAGGCGCGGGTGCCCGGCCTCACCCCTCCACTCTTGACTGAGCCTCCAAGCAGAGCCCGAGACCTGCCCCTTCCGGGAACACCCAAAACTGGACACCCCAGGCCCGGCGCTGGTGCACTAGGGGAGGAGCCGGAGAAAAGGCAGACCTGGGCGGCTGGCTTGGGGGGAGGAGGTGTGAAGGCGGGGCCGAGGGTTCAGACCCAGGAGCGAGGGGCGCAGAGCGGGGAGGGCACGGGTGGGGGTGGCGGGTGGCGGCAGCTGCTGTCCCTCTCCGGCCGGCCGATGGGCAGGGCCGATAGCAGCAACGCTGGGCCAGCTGAGGGGGCTCACTGCATCCTCCCCCCAAAGTTCTTTATCAGCAAGATGCGCCGTTGCCAGGGAGCCTGCCTCAGGCCCTGCTCCAGCCGTTGCTGGGAGGATTATCAGAAAGATTTGAGGCTTTTTAATTAAATCTGAGCCAAACGCAATCCCTTACCCGCCACTCAGAGAAGCCCATTCAGTTTCCCGTTGACGTCTCCGATAGCTTTGTCTCGCAGACCCTGCTATCAGGCTACCTATCTGGTCGCAAGGCAGGCGGGCCCCGTCCCCAGCCTGACAGCGGCGGGCACCTGGGGAGGAAACGCACGGAAGGGGCCCCCTCTGCCTGCGAGCTCCTGGCCTCCAGAGAAACTGCCCCGAGCCAGGCAAGAAACCAGGCATCTCTGACCCCTCCATTCGGCCTTCAAAGCCACATCCCCAAGGCCGCAGTGCCCCAGCCCACGCCTCCTGGGTTTTTGCTCAGTGCTAGGTGTCGTACCCAGCTTGCAGATTCCTCGGGCTGCAACCCAAAAGGAAGTCCTGTTATCATTTCCATTTTACAGAAGAGAAAAATAGAGCCCAGAGGGGAGGTCGCTCACCCTGGTCCATACGGCTAGGAAGCGGCAGAACCAGGATTCAAACCTGGATCCTTCGGGCTTCACGGTCTCAACTCAGTGGCGGCATCTACAGCTTTGAGCGCCCAGCTGGGCATCCCAGCCTCCCTCCCGCAAGGGCCCCTGGTCCCCTTCCAGAAGCTCTCTCCACCAGTGGTCACGCCACCAACAACACTGAGAGCTGACCCTTTCTGAGTGCCCACCCCGCGCCTCATTCGGGCCTCAACCCAGCCTCAGGGGCCAGACTCGGGTTCTGCCCCATTTCTTGATGGAAGAGTGGGTCGCTTGCCTGGGGTCACAGAGCCAGAGAGGGTCCCATCCGGGGCTTCCTCGTTTAAAGCTGGACATCCCAGCCTGGCTCTCCCCCAGAGGCAACTGCCGGCCCCGGCACAGCCAGGGAGCGGGAGGCGAGTCGGGGTCGGGGCTCAGAGTTGGTTCACCCTGTGGCCAGAGAACAAAATTAACTCAATAAATAATGTGGGCATGTGGAGGTGGGGGCGTTCTTTTTAGAAAATGTGCCAGCTCCAGGCACCCACGCCTCTGCGTTGACTTTATAGAGCTAAGTTGTAATTGCAGGTCCCACACACTAGCCGTAGCCGCCCTGCAGAGGAGGACGCGTGTTCTTTTTAATTAAATCTGTCTGTTATCTCAGTGTATTGTTGGATGAAGGGAGGCCCATTAGTGGCGCGTGGGTTGCTGGGAAACCGCTTGCTGCACTGGACACACAGTCCCCGCAAAATCCCCCACGGGGCCACAACTGCTGGCCCCTCTCCTGTCCACACTGGATCACCAGGGAGCTCTGGACAGAGCCCTTTCCCACTCAACCCAGTAAGCTCCAGGCTGGCACCTGCCACCCAGAGCTCTTGCTGAACCAGGGAGCCCCTCACACCAGGAACTGGCAGGAGCTGGGCTCTGGCGTCAGAGAAACCTGGGCTGAATCTCGGCTTGGCCACTTGTTTGCCGTGTGACTCTCAGATGGTAGTTTCACAGCTTTCGGTAATTGACCTCACACAACACCCCAAGAAGTAGGGACTGTTGTTATCCCATTATATGTAACAGGGAAACTGAAGCTCAGAAACTAACTACTGTGGGTCACATGGCTTACATTATGGCTAAGCTAGGATTTGAATGGACTACTGCCTCAGTTTCCCCACGCGTAACATAAAGGTAATAATCCTCAATTGGGAATGGAGGCATTAAATAGAACCTTCAAGGACATGGAATAAGTTTCAATAAATGATGGCTGTTTTCATTTGACCTTTATAATTTAAGTATATGAGTTGGCTATTGGCCCCATTTTCCAAACAGGAAATTGAGGCTCTGGTCCCCGTAGTCCCTTGCACACACTCCCCTGACATCAGCTCATACCTGGACATCCCAGCAGCGTCCTTATTGGGTTTCCTGTCCTAATCTCATGCCTTTCAATCCTGTCTCCTATGGGCGCCCAGAGCTGTCTCTCATTCTACCATCAAAATAATGTATATTTAACTTCACTTGATTATAAAATAAAATCAGAATAAATACATATAAAAGAAAAGTATAAAAAGAAAATTTAAATCACATGTAATCCCACGTTGTTATCTACTTGGGTTAACTTCTGTCTGTCATTTTACTATTTGCTCGCTCATTCATTTATTCATTCTATCTTTAGTGAGCCCTACTCTCTGCCAAGCCTTGTGCATGGTGCTGGGAAAAAAGTGGTGAACAAGACTGACCTTGTCCTTACCCCCAAAGAGCCCAACACAATGGGAGGAGATTGATATTAAACAGACAAGCACATCTGTAATATTGAATCTCAAGTGTCAAATGTGCTGCGCCACACATTTAAAGGATCATACACTGTAACCAAATGGAATTTATTCCTGGAATGCAAGAGTGGTTTGACTGAAAACTGACCAGTGTAATATGCACATTAATATAATGAGGGGGGGAAAACACGCATGATCATCTCAGATGCAGAAACAGCATTCAACAAAATTCAACACCCTTTCATGATTTAAAACACACACACACACACACTCAAAAAACTAAGAATGGAAGAAAACTACCTCAATATAATAGAAGCCATATATGAAAAACCCACAGCAAAAAAAATTTTAATTAATTAAAAAAAAAGAAAAACCCACAGCAAACATCATACCCAATGGTGAAAAACTAAAAGCTTTTCCCTAAAATCAAGAACAAGGCAAAGAGGCTTGCTTTTGCCATTTCCATTCAAGATAGTAGTGGACATGCTAGCCAGAGCAATTAGACAAGAAAAAAGACTAACAGACATCCAAACTAGAAGGGAAGAAGTAAAATTATCTTTGCTCACAGGTGATATGATCTTGTATGTTGAAAATCCTGAAATTACACATGTGAACAGGCAAAACATGGTTAGAATAAATTCAGCAAAGGAGGATACAAAGTCAACACCCAAAAATCAGTTGCATTTCTGTACACCAACAATGAACAATCTGAAAAGGAAATTAAGAAAACAATTCCATTTACAAAGGTATTAAGAAAAGAATAAAATACTTGAGAATTAACTGAGAAGGTAAAAGATTTGTATGATAAATATTACAAAACATTTCTGAAAGAAATTAAAGATGATAATAAATGGAAAGACATCCCATATTCACGGATAGGATAGTTAATATTTTTAAGAAATCAATGAAGTGCCTGGGTGGCTCAGTCATTAAGCGTCTGCCTTTGACTCAGGTCATGATCCCAGGGTCCTGGGATCAACACCCACATCAGACTCCTTGCTCAGCAGGAAGCCTGCTTCTCTCCTTCCCACTCCCACTGCTTGTGTTCCCTCTCTCCCTGTGTCAAATAAATAAATAAATTCTAAAAAAAAAAAAAAAAAGATATCAATATTACCCAAGACAATCTACATACTTAAGGTAATCTCAACCTTTTATCAGACATAGAAAAATGCATCCCCAAAACTAAAGTTCATATAGAATCTCTAAGGACCTCAAATAGCCAAAACAATCCTGAAAAAGAACAAAATTGGATTCTCACTTCCTGATTTCAAAACTTACTATAAAGCTACATTAATCAAAACAGTGTGTACTGGCATGAAGACAGACATATAAGCCAGTGGGACAGAATAGAGGGTCCAGAATGATTTTCAACATGAATGCCAAGACGAGTCAATGGGGGAAAGACAGTCTTTTCAACAGATGATGGAGAGAAAACTGGATATCTGCAGGCAAAAGAATGAAGTTGGACCATACAATCCAGCAATTCCACCTCTGGGAATATACTCAAAAGAATTAAAAGCAGGGAGGCAAAGTACAATAGGAGAAGGGAGAAGAAGACATAAACTTTAATGTTATTTTATACCACTTTTGAATTTTGTTCCACAATCCTTTTACAACCTTGAATTTTTTTAAAAAACAGAGCACAATCAAGAAATTAGGAATATGTTTTTCAAGTAGTATGACTTAAAAATTTCTCCTTGGGACAAATCTTTACTATCTGCTCACCTGGACTGAAATCCTAAAACCCATCACTTCTGGCTGTGTGACCTTAGCAAGTGGCCTCACCCTCTCTGAGCCTCAGGTTCTTCATCTACACTATCCCGATGGGAACAACCCTGTAAGAAATGAGAGCATGTATTAACTGCCCAGCATGTAATGGGTGCTCAGCTCTTCCCACCTGAACTTGACCAGAGCCCTCACACTCAGCTCAGCCTCATCATCCTCACTCCCTGACCACACCAGGACCACCTCTAGCCCTGGCTTCAGCTGAGACCTCTCCCTTTGGGGGTGACCCTAAGCGCATCTGCCCTCAGGTGTGGCTAGGAAGTCCCCTCCACATGGGACAGGAGACTGGAAATGGTGGCCCCGAGGAAAGCAGTCCCCCTCTGGGGCTGGAGTCCTGCAGCCCCCGTCCATCCCCTGCCAGTCAGCCAGCGCATCTGACGCCCATGTGTGTGCTCCTCCGACCAGAGGTTTGAGTTCCTTGTTTTATGGCTTTCTAATCCTTACTTGGCAGAAAGGAAGTGGTGAGTCCGCCGGGCCACGCAGAGAGTGGCCAGGGGATCCGCAAACGAAAGATTCATGGACCATCAAATGGGACTTGTGCCTCTGAGGCTGCCCTAGCCCTTCACATGGACATAAATCACCGCCAGGGAAGGAAGATAAAAGGTGCCGGGATGCAGGGTCCAACTTATGAGAAGCAATGTGCTGAAGGGGACTTTTCCCGTGAGCTCCTGCAGAGCCGGGCTGGTGATGTCCCAGGGGCTCCTGAGACCTGGTCCTCACACACCTGCCCCCGCCCCAAAAGGCAAGCAACCTGTACAGTCACAGAGGGCCTCCTACTTAGAAGGGCCCCAGGCTTGGCTTCATGCTTTGCTGTTGCCACCCTGAAATCTGCAATAACTTCTGAGCAGAAGGCCCCACGTCTTCATTTTGTGCTGGGTTCTGAAAATTACGTATCCAACTGTGCCTGGCCAGGATGGCTTTGGGCACTCGCTGGTGGATGTTTATCTGGCTCAGCATGCACACCCCTAGAGACAAGGGTGGCCCTTGTCCTCTGGGGTGGCCCCCGAGTGTGCTAACAGGCAGCGGAAGCTCAGAGATCTTATGGCACAGTGCTTGAGAGAATGATCCCATTCTAACAGTCCTGGCTCCCCACTGGCTGCGTGACCCGGGGCATATTTTGCACCTCAGTTTCCTTGGCTACAGAATGAGGTTAATATCCGGGCTAGCGGGAGGGTCCGGTGAGATGAGGCATATATGGTCCCTGGCACGTCGTGCTTCTGTGCTTAGTCAGTGATAGCTGTTATTATACATTATTGGAAAAGGCCTCCTTCTATCGGGTTGGGATCTGCGGGCCTGAAGAGTGGTTAGCGGTTAGCAGGAGGAGGTAGAAGACAGTAGATGCAACACACAGGAGCGCTCACGCTCTAAAGTCAAACCTGTGAACTTCACCTGGGCTCCACCCATCAGGTACCTTGTTCTCTGCTGCCATCTGCTGGCATGAGTCAGGCACTGCATCACATCACTACCGGGACTGCGGGACACCAAGTTTCATTTGTTCTTCTAATGATTACAAGATAATCAAATCATTTGACAGTTTACGGAAGGCCTGCTCTGTGCCAGGCATGGGAACTTTGTGGTGAACAAAAGACAAAGTCCCTGACCTCTTGGAACTGACATTTTCGTGGGAGAAATGGATAAGTCAGAAAAACAATACTTTGATTCCGGGATGAGCACAATGGAAAGGGGGCGGGGCAGGCGGGCAAAAGGTGGGGCATAGAGCCAGTAGGTGCTCAGTGGAGCCCAAAGGACAAAGTCCATCCTGGGGCAGGGTCAGAAGGGAGACAGGCTGAAAGGCAGTCAGCCGGGGGGACCTGGGGTAGGCTCCAGGGCTTTTCTGGTCCCACCAGTCTCGCTCCTCAGCCCTGCTTGCACTTCCTACACAGCTCTGGGTGACTTCCTCCTGGACTCGAGCCTTAGTTTCCTCATCTGGAATATGGGGAGAATCACAGCCACGTCTCAAACTCGTGCTATTGTGAGGATTCAGTGAGATGCGGGAGGGGAAAACATTTTGTGAACTATACTGTTCTTATCCATTATAATCCTGTTGTTGTTAGCTAACATTTGTCATGCACCCATTAAGGAGCTCTGCTAAGCTCTTTCATAAATTACCTCAATAAACCCTTCAAAAAAAAAAAAAAAGCCCCTGCTAGGTAGATACTGTGACCACTCACCCCTTACAGCAGAGGAAATCGAAGCCCAGGGACGCCCAGCACAGTGGCAGTAGAGGGCTTGGGCGAGTGGGAGTTTGGGGACAAGGCCTGTGAGCAGGAGGCCGAGCGTCTGGCACTCTCCAGAGTGTCACCTGCACCGCCCTTCGTTCTTCACCACCCTGAGGGGGAGAAGGCGAGAAGAGAAGGTGGGACGTCCCTTATGCCGGCAGCCCCAAGGCTCCCGCCTCCTACTCCGGGAAACACTACCTGGTGGGCACAACGCGTCCACACAGGGCCACCCTCCAGACGCAGGGGTGACCTCCTGTACCTTGCGAATTAGTCATTCACTGTAAGCCACCCCCTCCGACCCTGGATATGCTGCTGCCCGTTCTCTCTGGCAGCCATCACTGCTCTTTTCCAAGCAGCACATGAGGCACGTTTTGTCCTCACTACAACGACGTAAGTGACCAACCCATCCTGCTGTGTCTGGAACTTTCCAGGTTTTAGCACTGAAAGTCCTGCATCTCAGGAAACCCCTCAGTTCCGGGCAAACCCACACGTGTTCCAGGTGAGGAAACAGAGGCTCCGAACAGACACGCACTTGCTCGGCATCCCGGTCCATGCACTTCGGAGCTGTCTTCCGGCTAAGGCACCGGGCTGGGCCCTGCGGGCAGCGGGAGCCATGGAAGGTTCCGGGTAGTGGCAGGCTCAAGCCCAGGAGCTCACTGCCCACCCAGGCAGGCCTGCGCTGTGTAGCCATCGAGGAGTCCACCAGGGATACACTTCGGAGGAGGGCAAGCTGAACCAACAGCAAAACACCCTGTTACACTCCCTTCCTTGTTTAGGTTTCGACTTTGAAGATGCAAATGCCTCAAATAAGTTCAACATGGGCTCGAGGCCCAAGAGACTCAGGCCCCAATTGCTTCCAAATGGGGCAGTAGCCCTCACCTCCCCAGAAGCTGCGGTTGATATACACGTGGTTTCAGGGGCCTGAGCATCCCTAGCAGAGCACGAGGGGGCTGCAGGTGCTCCTAGAAGGCCGGGCCACGGAGTGGGAAGGGAAGGCTCAGACTCAAGGTCGCCAGGTCAGGGGCAAACCCCAGCCCTGAGCTCCTGCGGTCAGCCACCACTCACTGAGTGATCACTGAGTGAGCCCACAGACATCACCGGATTCTCGCGGTGCTTGGTGAGGTAAGACCAATTATCCCCAGTTTATAGACGGATAAGCTAAGGCTGAGAGACCGCACGACTGGTCCCAGGTCCACCTGAGCCAGCATCCTACAGCCTGAAAGCCCCACTGCTGACCTCCCTATCCTACCTCATGGCTACTTGAGGTGCCACCTAGTGGGACTTGGCCCTCTGTGTCTGGGTTGCCCGTCTGGAAGATGGGAGAAAGAGCCCACATCCAAGTGGCTGTTGCGAGGACCCTCAAAGAGACTGAGATTGTAAAGCACTCAGGAGGCATGGGGTCATGGCAAAGGCACCACTGACATCCGGCGACCATTATCTTCAAGTTCAAGGACACGATTTGCTATTCTTGTTGCCGCTGTGGCACTTGGGAGCAAGGAGGGCTGTTTACCGAGCACTTACTATGTGCTGGGTCCTGCTGCATGACCTCTTGTATACATTAACTCACGCAATTCTCACAACACCCCCCAGACAGGCCCCCTCATCACCCTCCTCGGCAATTTACAGGTGCGGGCTGTGAGGCCCGAAGAGAAGGAACTTACTTGCGTGCGTGACTCGGCCGCTAAGCGGTGGTGCTGGGATCTGAATGCAAGCAGTTGAGTGGCCCTGCACTCCGGGTTTGATTCCAGAACAGGGGCTTCTGGAGGCAGCTAGGGCCCCCGAGACAGGGGCAGGACGCTGGAGGCCTCTGTCAGGGCACCCGGGGCATTGTGGACACCGAAGCTGGCCCACCGTCCCAGCCCTTGGTCCCTGAGAAGGTGGGGACATCCCCTGTTTTCCCTGTAAAGTGGAAGGTGAAGCCCCAAAGAAACCGGGGTGCAGGGATGGACAGTGTGTGGGCGCCGGGGGTGGGAAGCCACGTTCTGTCTGCAGTCGGGACCACCTCACTGGGGGGCGGCCCCCACACTGAGGCCTAATGGTTAAAACGGAGCCAGACCTAGGAAGAACCAGGGATAGTGCCCCTGCTCGCCAATCCTCAGTTTCCCCATCTGTAAAGAATACGGGGGGAGTTGTTGCTGCCCTAGAGGAGGTCACGGACCGGAGATAGAACCCCAGGCATCCGTGACTCACGTGATGCAGGCAAAGGCTGGGCTGGGCCAGTTCAAGGAGGGAGGAGTGGCCTTTGTGGAAAGGGCCAGAAGGCCTGGAGAAGGGGCCCTGGGACCCAGCCCTTAGGGAGCTCGAGCAGTTGACCACAGAGCCTGAGGGGTTGAGGGCTGGGTCAGGGCCGGTAGAGGGAAGGAAGCCCAAGGAAGGGGGCTGGGGCGGGGGCTCAGGCAGCAGGCCCAGGCAGGGGCC
>CM053615.1:70723525-70800283 GCA_028646535.1 Procyon lotor
AGGAAGGAAGGAAGGAAGGAAGGAAGGAAGGAAGGAAGGAAGGAAGGAAGAAAGGAAGGAAGGAAGGAAGGAAGGAAGAAAGGAAGGAAGGAAACTAGTCCTGGCAATATCTTGATTTCAGACCTCTGGCCTCCAGATACCGTGAGAGAATAAATTTCTGTTATTTTTAAGCCACCCCGTTTGTGGCAGTGTCCCCCGGCAGCCCTGGCAGGCTAACCCGGGGTGGTGGCCGTCCTGTGGCTGTCACCTGTGGCACGCCGAGGGGATGTGCCCAGAGAACGAGGTCTCCAGGACGCCAAGAGTCCCTGCACACATCTGCCCTCCAGGATGCCACACAGAACCTGAAGACCCAGGATGTGTTTGGAGCTCAGGGGTTCTCTCCAAACATCGGGGAGAATGTCTAGGTCTCCAGGCACCCAGTTAAAGCACATGGTCTGTGAAGCCCAAGGAGGATCTCTGGAGCCTCAGGGCTTTACCCCCAGTATGCCACCTGCACGGTCAGCACGACCAGTGTGCACCGCCCGTGGGTGTGTCCGGCGGGGCATGGTGAGTGTACTGACCCAGCTGCCCACGTGCGTCTGAGACAGGTCAACAGATGCGGAAGGACCCAGCCACAGCACACAGAAGCCTCCACCACACACGTGCTCGGAGACGACGGCAGGTGCGACCCACCAACGGCATCCCCCGGATGGAGTTTGCGGCATGAAGCAAATCTACGACACCCGGTGCGTCCCCAGCAAGCCAGGGATATATCTGCAGCCCGGGGCCGATGCCTCCCCACGGAGGTGGCTCTGAGGACTCAGAGCCGCTATGGCACATGGAAAGCAGAGAAGGAGGAAAATCCATTTGGGGCCAAGAGCTCTGTCTGAACTTTGTCCTTTTCTCAAGCAAAAGAAAATATTATTTCACCCTCTAAAGAACCACACATAATAACAGGCGAAATGTCAAGACCAATGTTGATATAAACCCCCAAGGAAAACAAACATCCCCGTACCTTCTCCGCGGCCTCCCCACCTCGCCCTGCTCAGCTAGTTTAAACAGATCTAGCAGTGGGCAGAGGGGAGGCGGGGGGAGCGGGCAAAGGCTGCCTGGCTAGGAGAACTAGGAGGGAAGCTGAGCCTCACCAGGACCAGGAGCCGTCTGGGCGAGCCTGGCCTGGAAGGACACCCAGACCAGACAAGCTGTTAAAAGCCTGGCCTGCTTTCAAATCCCCGCATCTGTCACTGCCTGTGTGACCTTGGGCAAACAGCCTGACCTCTCTGAACCTGAGCTTCCTCACTGGCAAATGGGGAGGACAGTATGGGAGCATTCAGGTAGGGTACTGAGCACAGTGCCCGGCACAAGGGGTAAATAAGAGTAACTGTCATTACTGATCATTACCCTCGGCCAGGCCAGGTCTCCTTGGGGGAGGAGGGGGGCCCCAAGACTGCAGGACTGCGTGAAAGAACATCTCCTGAGCACCCACTAGCATCGGCGCTAGTGTAGCTAGCTACCTTACTGTAATCCACGCAGGCCTGGGGCGATGACCATCCTCCAGCTGCGAGAGAGGAAACAGCTTCAGAGAGGTGAAGGGACTTGCCCAAGGTCATAAGGCTGGGAAGGGGGGCTGAAATTTAAAACCAGACCTGCCTGGCTCCGAGAGGATAACTCTCAGGAGTCATCCTGAGATGGATGGATGGAAATGGAACCCCATTTCCAGTCCAAGACTCTGTGAGGCTCTCTGTCCCCCAGGATGGGGTCGCATATTAGACTATACCACCCAAGAGACCTGGTTTGAGTTTGGTTCCAGCCTGAAGCCCCCAGTACTGGCCCTCCCAGCCCGCCCCACCCAATACAGGTCCTCCAAACTTGCAGTCCGGTTTTCTTTTTTCCTTTTCTGAATTGAAGGGAACCCAACAAATATCGTCAAGCTCCTTCTCTGCGCCAGACCATGGGCTGAGCGTTAGAGACCCAGAGTTCAATCCTCCCTGAATCCAGCCCTCAAGTAATTCCCAGTCCTGGTGGAAGCGTGGGGTGGGGGGAGATAAACAGACAGGACAAGACTATTATGATATAATACTTACTTTCATTGGTGCCTGTATAGGCTCTAGTAGGACTGGGGGGGGGGGGTACCAGCGTCCTCCAGGGGAATCAAAGGGAGGGAGCATCTGAGCAAAGGCTTGGCTATGAACAGTAGCTTGCCTGCAGGACCAGAAAGGAAGGGTGTTTGAGTCAGAAGGAAGAGCTCTTACAAGGGCAGAAAGGCAGGAAAGCCTCGAGTGATGGGGGTCTACACGTAGTTCACATGGACATCAAGAGAGGGTAGTGAGCTGATCTAAGATTCCCCAGTAGAGAGTAGGAGGGAGACGCTGGCAGGGGCCATGTCCTAACGGGTTTTATTGAGAAGAGTTTGACAGTGAGAGCAATAGGGAGCCCTTGAAGAGACATAACCGGATCCCATCCGCATTTAGGGAAGGTCACTCCAGGTGCAGTGGGGAGAAGGGTTTGGAGGGGAAGGCTGGAGATGGGAGGAGCCAAGAGAACATGGCACCTGATCAAGGGCAGTGGTCGGGGATGCTGAGGAAAGGGGCCACCCAGGACGCACGTGAGGTAGAATCAACAGGACTGGGCGCCCCGTGTGGGCTGGAGTAGAGAATGAAGCGGCAGAGGGAGAAGTCTAGGAGACGCACCAATTTCCCCTTTTGGTAAGGGGGCAGCCCGAGAGGAGGGCGCAGGAGGGGCTCCCATGCAGATGCACTCAGTCTGAGGGGCAAATGGGGTGTCCCCATGAGGACACCAGGACACCAGCAGGCAGCTGGCTGCGGCATTCTGGAGGAAAGCCAGGGCTCAAGTGCAGGTCTGGACATCCCCCGTCCCAAAGTCAGAGTGGCTGACATTTCCCAGGGAGGATGGGGCAGTGCAGGGAACGCTGTGGGCCTGCTTTGGAACACTAGGGCAGGCCAGAATTTAAGACACGGAGCAAAGGAAAAGGTGCCAAGAAGTAGCCAGAGAAGAAGCCGCCAGAAGGTGGTGACCCAGAGTACAGGGGAAGGGTGGGGACAGAGGGCAGAGGGCCAAGAGCTGGGGGGAATGGGGGGTGAGGAGGTAGGCACGGACGGGGCCACACGCTGGCCTTTTTAAAAGCTTGGCAGGAAATGGGAAGAGAGATAGAAGATGGTAGCCAGCAGGAGGCTCAAGGTCAAGGAGGGTTTTTATTTCAAAACCGCTATGAACTCAGAAGTTCACATCACAGGAGCGGGTCCCTGGAGGCAAGGAGGTCCCGCGGAGCGTGCCCAGGAGGTGGTGGGCTGGGCCCACGGGAGTGGTGGGGCTTCTGCCCTGAGACAGGGACAGAAGTGATGAGCGGGGAGGGTCAAGCCAGCCAGAGTAGAGGGAGAAGCCGCACAGCCCAGAGATGGGGGGATGTCAACGCCAGGGCAGGCTGAGGAATCCCGCAGTGTGGCCCGGAGGTAGGGAGGCCCGGGCTCTGGGTTCAGACTGACCTGGGTTTGCATCCCGGCCCCAAGACTCGCCAGCTGTGTGACCCTGCCATCCCCCCACGTGGCTGTTCCCTCATCCCTGAGACAGTGGGGGGAGCAACAGTCCCTGCCCCGCGGGAACAAATGCACGAAAGGCATCCAGCACGGGACCCCGCAGCAGAGGACCGCGATAAATGTTAGCGCATAAGAATAATAAATAATGAGGAGCTATCGAAGGGTTTTGAAGCCGGGAAGTGACAAGGTCAAATCTGTATTTTAGAAAGACCCCGCTGGAGGAGGAGGTAGCCTTGGGGAGAAACTAAAAGGTCGTGCACTTCTGGAGGTATTTCTCTGAAGTCTGTGGGAAGTTTGTAGTGTCAGGTTAAAGATTTTTATTGGTTCCATGTTTGGTTTTTGATTCGGCTGTTTCCTCGGGTGCTCGCGCGTCAGATGCTGGTCTCACTGGGGTGCTCGTAACTGGCCTGGTGAATTGGGTCTATTTGTGGCTTCGAGATGTATTTCAGAAATGAAATAAACTAATGCGGAAAGTAAGTACAGAAAAATAAAATAAATAACGTGGAGGGAGGATTTGGGGGAAAGCCTGGGCCAGGGTAGGTGGGGGGACGCCTGGTCTGGTGGGGGCCCGCGGCCCCCCGAGGAAAATGCAGTGTAGTGCGGGGTGGTGCCCAACCGGGGAGGGGCTGGAGGTGAGTCCCTGTGAAGTCTGGGCTGTTCCTCAGGGAAGATCAGCCACGGGATTTCAGACACGGCTCAGCCCTCCTCTGGCATCCCCTGCACCCTGGGCAGAAAAAGCATCTATTCGGGAACAGCCCTGAAGGGTCTCGTAGTGGATTCCTGGAACCCACAGCGAGCCCGAGGGCTCAGGACAGGGTGGGATAGAAGGGTAGCAGTAATCATAATATGAGCAATGCTTATGAGTGGGTTCTTACTCCTAATCCATATGCCAGGCCCTCTGATGAGATACACACTGTTCTCAACCCCACTGTGCAGAGGAGAAGACTGAGGCTCAGAGCACCCCTTGAAGAGACACCCCACTCTTCTCCACCCCGTCTCCCAGACCCTGGCCTGGGTGGAGCCCTAGGCTGAACTGCCTCCCGGAAGCCCCAGGGAGACTGAGCTCTCTGCCTGTAACTCAGGCATAAGGTAGAAAGAGCCAAGGGGAGCAGTGGCTTCCCCTTCCAGGTCTCTGCTGACCTGCTGTGTGACCTCAGCCAAGTGGCTTCCCTGTCTGCGCCATGGCTGCCCCCTCCTCTGTCAAGTGTGGCTCAGTGTCTAATCCCTGGGGCTGCTTTGTGGAAGTCACTGGCCCCTGCCTACTGACCCCAGCACATAGTAGGCCCTCCACAGAGGCCCGAGCCCTCTACCAAGGCTTCGCTGTCAGGCCCGATTATCTCCATGGAATCCACGCTGTGAAAATAAACATGAACTCAAGTGGCCCCAGTCTCCGTGGCAGCCAAGGGGAAGCTAGGTCCCCAGCCTGTGTCTGTTCTGGGCAAGAACAAAAGTTTCCCTGTGAAGTTGCCCCCACCCCCGCTTCCCTTCTGGAGCCAGCTGGGATGGGGGGGTGGGGGTGGGGAGGGGGCCGGGCCTCCCGCCCCAGGAGCCTGGCCGCCTGTGGAAACCTAGCCTCCCTCCCACCCAACCCCATCCCAACACCACCCAGGGCGGAGGCAGGTGAAGGGCGTCCAAGCTCAGGAGCCCCAGGGTGGAAAGCTGGGTCTGATAGTAGATTTTAAGGAAGAGATGCTTCCCCCGGATGGCCCTGGGGACAGAGTGTGCAGGGACTGGAGCCCAGGCATGTGGGTGCGGGAAGCTGCTGTCTTTCTTACAGAGCGCCATGCCGCTGACCCACCAAACACCCCTTCACCCCGCCGCCCCACAGCCTCCCTCTTAGACCCTAGGTTTCAGAAACTGGCGCTGGAAATGGTGGGCCCCGGAAGACACAGCAGAACCAGCACAGAATTCGGTGTCAGAGAGAAATGGCACCATTTCTGGCTCCATCACAAATTGCCGTGAAACCCTGGGCAGGTTAGGTCCCCTCTGAACCTCCAGCTGTCTGTGTCACGGAGCGGACCACCTCCCTGGGGCTGAGGGGCTGCCACATCCAAGTTCACCAACACACTTCAGTCCTGTGGCTCCTTGTGCCCACTGAGGACCAGGCAGCATCCTGGGGTGGATACGAGGGGCACCCATGGCGGGTTCAAACCTGCGACAACTTGAGGAAACAAGGGAGCTGGGCAGTGGGAACACAGGGTCAGGGAGGAGCAGTGACACCTGAGGGCCCCTGAGAACGAAAAAGAGCCAGACTCGGGCCAGGGCTCAAGGAGCAGAGGTGGGCACGGGCAGGATGCGGCTGCCCCCGGATGGCAGTGTGGCAGTCCACGCGTGTGGACACAGCTCCCCAGCCCATGTGCAATGTGACTGCTCCCCAAGAGGGACAGGGGCTGTGTGGAAGAAAGCCCCTCTTTACTAAACTAGCCTTTCATGTGCCCAAGCAGCCCCTGGGGGCCCTAACCCAGCAAAAGCCAGAGGAGTGAATTCTCTTTCCCCTCCAGGGTCGTCGGAGCCCAGGAAGGCCAGAGGGAGAGGGGACAGCAGGCCCCAGTGGAGTCCTGACATGGCCAGGGGCACAGGTGAGGGAAGATAGAAACATTGTTAAATGGTGACCAGGACTTACGTGAATTTAAAGCTCAATAACTCTATTTAAAAAATTTAATTTGTGGGCGCCTGGGTGGCTCAGTCGGTTAGGCGAAAGCCTTCAGCTCAGGTCATGATCCTGGCGCCCTGGAATTGAGTCCCGCATGGGGCTCCGAGCTCCATGGGGAGTCTGCTTCTCCCTCTGACCTCCTCTCTCATGTTCTTTCTCTCTCTTAAGTGAATAAATAAAATCTTTTTTTTTTAATTTAATTTGTGGGGCACCTGGGTGGTTCAGTTGGTGAAGCATCTGCCTTCAGCTCAGGTCATGATCCCAAGGTCCTGGGATCCAGCCCCGTGTTGCGCTCCCTGCTCGGCTGGGAGCCTACTTCTCCCTCTCCCTCTGCCACTCCCCTTGCTTGTGCTTGCTCTCTCTCTCTCTCTCTCTCTTTCTCTCTGTCAAATAAATAAATCAATAAACCTTTAAAAAGTAAAAAAAAATTTGTGATTGTTCATTGCTAGTTTGTAGAAATACAATAGATTTTTGTCTTTTGATCTTATACCTTGAAATCTTACCAAACTCACTAGTTTTAGCAGCTTCTTTGTAGATTACATTGGATTTTCTGCATGGATGATCATGTCATCTGCAAACAAATGCAATTCTAGTTTTCCCTTTTGAAATAAAATGAAAACCAGGACTTACCTGTGGGTGCATGTTACATACCCCTTGAGTCTCCCTGAAATACCTGTAAAAACGGGGCTCTGCAAGGTGCTAGGTCTCCTGAGTGAAGAGGCTGGTGCTCAGAGCTAGCAAGGTCCAGCTTACTATTATCACAGGCTGATGAAGTCAGCCGTGGAGTCCCTCCCGAAAAGTCCCTCCCCTGCAGGAGGATCATAATTCATGACATTAGAACTGTTCGGTATCTGATGCAGATAAGGATTGGAGCCCACAGAACTGTGCTCCCTGTTCTTTTGGACAGGTGTTTAAATGTTTGATGATGTATTGCTGTTGATTGAATATGCCCCCCCACAATATTCATATGTTGAAGGCTAATCCCCAGTGTGATGGTGTTTGAAGGTGGGGCTTTTGGGAGGTGTCAGGCCATGAGAGGGAGCCCTCATGTATGGATTAGTGTCCTCATAAAAGAGACCCTCGAGAGTTTCCTACCCCTTCCACTTTTCAAGGACACAGGTGTTTATGAATCAGAAGTATGGCATCGCCAGTCCAACAAATCTGCTGGTGCCTTGATCTTGGACTTTTCAGCCTCCAGAACTGTGGGAAGTAAATTTCTATTGTTTATAAGCCACTCGGTCTCTGGTATGCTGTTTTGGGGGCCTAAGAACACCAAGTGAGACATCTATTTCATTCAAAAGGAGCATTTCAATGAAACTTACAAATGTAAGTTTTTCAACCTGTGAAAATGACTCTGAATCTTAGTCTTAGAAACCGACCATTAGAAAAGTATGAAATGCACAAAGATACAGATCAATCGATTGACAGATAATGGAGAATGCCTTCACAACACCGTTTATACAGAAATAGCTCAGGGATAATCTGAGTACTCAGCAAAACCATAAAATGCTATGCAGCCACTACAAACGACAGCACTGTGCAGAGATGTCTTTATGATGTGTTTGACTTTTATCTGAGTGAAATAAGGTACAATGCAGTATGAGAGGAGAATCTCATTGTGGATTTTACAAGTACATACACATAGAAAAATGTCTGGAAAGAAATGATTTCAAAATATTTACTGACTATCCCTAAGGGGTGAAATAAAGACTACTGTGCACGTTTCCCCCTTGGTTTTCCTTTTAGTTTCATCTACATTTTCCTGCAACAACGATACAAACAACTATCATTTATTAAATATGTCCTTCATGCCAAGCACTGTATCGAGGACTTTCTATAAATTTCCTCATCTAATCTTCAAAGTAACTCTGGGACACAGATACTGTAGCTTTGTAGGCAGAATTCTGTCCATACCCAACTCAAGCTGATTTAAGCAAAGAAAGAGGATGAATTACCTTGTGTCGGTGGAAAATCATGACTGGCATCAGGAAGGGCTCAAAAGTTGTCCACTACAGCTCGTTTCTCTTGGCTCCTCTAGAGCACGCTCTCATTAGGGAGCAAAAAGGCTTTGCAGCAGGAACAGACCAATCCTCACAACCGCAAGACTACGCGAAAGAGGGGCTTCGCACAAGCCCTAGGGCACGTCATTGGACTGGCTTGGGTCACATGACCAACCGCCAACCAATCGCTGGTCGGGTGGTGGATGCACTGATTGGCTTAAGCCCAGGTCACGTGGTCCGACGCACGCAACCGGGGAGTGAAATCGTGGTTCAGAGTGGGCGGGAATTGGTTCCTCTAAAGCAAAATCAAAAGCAACGTAATGGATGCTGGCTGGGGATAAACAAACAAACAAAACGACCATCCACAGCAATTATAGTCTCCAACTTACTGATGAAGAGGCTGGAGCTCAGAGATGGGAAATAGTTTGTTCGGAGTCACATAGATAGTAAGGGCGGAGGGAGGATTTGCACCCTCATTATCTAACTTGAAAGACCATAAACGTATTTACTACGTGTTATTGCTTTCCTTCGTTGCTTGTACATTATTTTGATTAATTCAGAAACAAAATAAAATCATAAGCCTCTGTCAGTGGTTTTAGGGCACCTGGTGCTGATGGGGTCAGAGCGGTGCCTGAAACACTTGTGCCAATGCTTCCTTCCGAGATGGTGACCACCCGGTTGCTTTGTATCTTTTCATCACGACAAGTGGCCAAGAGCAGCCCTGACACCAGCAAATGGCAAGTGCAATTCAGAAAAAAAAGAAGACGCTCCAAACACAAGTTACCATAGCAATATCTGATATTTATTGGTGGTTTATCACGTGACAGGCGTTTTGCTCTTGAGTCCTCATGACCACCTGTGGAGGTGGAAACAGTCGCTATCTTGTGTTGCAAAGGAGGGAACTGAGGGGCGCCGAGGTGGCACAGTCATTAAGCCTACCACTCCTGGTCTCAGCTCGGGTGGTGATCTCTGGTGGTGAAATCAAGCCCCACTTTGGGCTCCAGATTCAGTCCAAGTCTGCTTGAGATTCCGCCCCCCTTCCCTCTGCCCCTCCCACTTGTGTGCTTTCTAAATAAATATATTTTTTTAAAACCTAGGGAACTGAAGCACAGAGAAGGGAAGTTCCTTCCCAAGGTCACACAGCCATCTCAGGTGGAGCCAGGCTGAGGCTGAGTCTAATCCAGAGCCAGCCCTTAATCACATGTTCTGATGCCTGTCATAGTTTCTCTCTGGCCATGAGGGGATTTTAGTGGTATCTGCAGAGATCAGAACTGTAAAACGCAAATGATAATTTAATTCAAAGTACTGAAGGAGCCAGGTAAGGCAGACGCTTGCGGCTAACATCCTCCTGGTATTTCCCTGGGCATTTGCCACGGAAAGATTGTGCAGTCGGGGGCTGAGGCACAGTGAGTGCACAACCAAATCCTGCTAACTATTCTTGTTGTTGTGACTTCAGTCTTAATCTTAAGTTTATAATTATTGTATATGGTAAAGAAAGTCATCAGCAGTAAAAAATAAATCTAACCTCTAAGTAGACACTTAGGTTTAAAAGGTTCAAGGGGCGCCTGGGTGGCTCAGTCATTAAGCATCTGCCTTCGGCTCAGGTCATGATCCCAAGGTCCTGGGATGGAGCCCCTCATCAGGCTCCCTGCTTGGCCAGGAAGTCTGCTTCTCCCTCTCCCTCTCCCCGTATGTGTTCCCTCTCTCGCTGTCTCTCTCTGTCAAATAAATAATTTTTTTAAAATGTTCAATTAGGAAAATGTTCGTGATACATTGTTAGCGATTTTTTTAAAAAGCAAACTATAGTTTTATAAATAAGTACATATGCATATATACACACACACATATATATGTATAGCTTGATCCAAACGTTGTTTCTTTTTTTTTTCCAAACGTTGTTTCTTAAAAAACGATATCCATACATTTAAAAAAAGACCAAAAGAATAAACAAAAAGGCTAACTCTGGGTGCTAGTACTACTATGGATTGTTCTTATTTTCTCATTTGTGCTTTTCTATATGTTCCAAATTTTCTATAATGAAGTAGATTGTATCCATAATTTAGAAATTATTGAATTTTTTACAAAGGTTTCGGAGTATAAGAGGCATTAGACTTCCATAACAACCTCAAGCTTTGCTTTTCTTTTAACTTTCTTTCTTCATTTACTTGTTCATTCAACAAATACCCACTGGTTTTGCTGCATGGGCTCATGCTCAGAGTGGATCAGACACAGATTTCCTTGAGGAGCTTCCAGAGCAACAGGTGGACCTACAGATGGACAGACAGTCAGTCCTGTGCCATAATTGTGGTTCGTCTCTGTATCCCAGTCCCTGGGATGGGGTCCGAAATAGAGTTAGGTGCTCCAGAAACACTTGTTAATGAGCGGGTGGAATCAGGAAGACACGAGTTCAAATCCTAGCCCACTTGAGTTCCTGTTTCTGCTTCTGCAAAATGGGGGGATAATACCTACCTCATAGGGTTGTCTGAAGGCTCAGTTAGCATGTGAAAAGTCTTCTACACAGTGCCTGGAAGTAGTACAAGGCCCTCAACAAAGAAAAGAAATCATGTATTTCAAATCGGGTAAATTATGGTAGTGTACCAAGTCTGGAGTCAGGCATTCCTCTGCAACTATCTGGAGCTTGCCTAGAAAGAAATTCGGTTTAAAATTTGGAGAAGAGTGTGCAGACTAGACTTCCACTTCTCTAAGAAAAGAAGAGGTACTGGGGCGCCTGGGTGGCTTAGTTGTTAAGCGTCTGCCTTCAGCTCAGGTCATGATCCCAGGGTCCTGGGATTGAGCCCCGCATCAGGCTCCCTGCTTGGCAGGAAGCCCACTTTTCCCTCTCCCACGCCCCCTGCTTGTGTTCCCTCTCTCACTGTCTCTCTCTCTGTCAAATAAATAAATAAAATTTTTTTTAAAAAGAGGTATTAAATTTTAAAATGAAAGGAAAAACCAAAAAGTTGAAGCAGCAAAAGTTCTGGAAAGGCAGAGGAAGGAAACAGGGTAGGCAGGGAGAGATAGGAGCTAGGCTGCTCATAGTAGTCCATGTTTTGTAGAACTAACTTGGAAACCAGGTGAATTTCACATGATCATAAAGCAATGTCAATTGTTTCAAAAAGAATTACAAATATCAAAAACAAAACAAACAAGAAGCTAACTTACAATAAGCTGTGAGAAGCACATGCAGAGGAATTACTCCATCGCTAAAGCCCAGTGGTTTTGACTGTCCATCCCTAATAAGATAGTCCCTAAAGGCAAAGCAAAAATAAATAAACTGCAAAAGAAAAAAAAATCAATAATTACATTGGTGATGGTATTGGTGTTCTTCTCTGAGAATGTTAGGTGGAAGCAGGGTTCAGCAAGTAAGTGTATCTTTCACTGGGAACTGGAGAAAAGGACACCCAGCCCAGAAGAAAGGATATACTGATGTAAAATGGACGAGGTTAAGGAGAAACATTGTAGTCTTGAATTTGAATCAGAAGTATCAATATGATGAGGCGCCTGGGTGGCTCAGTTGGCTAAGCCTCTGCCTTCTGCTTAAGTCAAGATCCCAGGTCCTGGGATTGAGGCCCCCATCCGCTTGGGACTCCTTGCTCAGCAGGGAGCCTGCTTTTCCCTCTGCCCCTCCCCCCCACTCATTCTCTCACTCTCTCACCAATAAATAAAATCTTTTTTTTTTTAAAGTATCAATATGGGGCGCCTGGGTGGCTCAATGGGTTAAAGCCTCTGCCTTCAGCTCAGGTCATGATCTCAGGGTCCTGGGATCGAGCCCCGCATCGGGCTCTCTGCTCAGCGGGGAGCCTGCTTCCCCTCCCCCTCTCTCTCTGCCTGCCTCTCTGCCTACTTGTGATCTCTGTCAAATAAATAAATAAAATCTTTAAAAAAAAATAAAGTATCAATATGACCACATGATGTATTTTATTTTTAAGCAGTTTTGGGTTTACAGGAAGTACAAAGAGTTCCCCCATCTCCCTTCATCTCCCTCTCTCCCCTAGTTTCCCCTTTTATTAACTTCTTGCATTAGCGGGGTATGCTTGTTACAATTAATGAGTCAGTACTAACAAATTATTATTTAACTAAAGTCCATAGTTTACATCAGGCTTCACTCTTTGCCTTGTACCTCCTTGGGTTTGCACAAATGTATAAGGACACGTATCCACCACTGCAGCATGGTAAAAATAGTTCCAGTGCCCAAAAAATCCTCTGTACTCTGCCTATTCATCTCTCTCCCTTCCCGCCCCCGGCAACCACTGCTCTTCTTACTGTCTCCATAGTTTTGCCTTTTCCAGAATATCATATAGCCAGAATCATACAGCATTGGCCTTTTCAGATTGGCTTCTTTCACCTAGCAATATAAATTTATGTTTTCTCTATGTCTTTTCTTTTTTTTTTTTAATTTTTTTTTTTAAAGATTTTATTTATTTGACAGAGAGAAACACAGCGAGAGAGGGAACACAAGCAGAGGGAATGGTAGCGGGAGAAGCAGGCCTCCCGCAGAGCGGGGAGCCCGATGCGGGGCTCGATCCCAGGACTCGGGGATCATGACCTGAGCCGAAGGCAGACGCTCAACGACTGAGCCACCCAGGCACCCCTCTCTATGTCTTTTCATGGCTCGATAGCTCATTTCTTTTTAGCACTGATTAACATTCCACTGTTTGGTTGTATCACAGTTTATCTATTCACCTACTGAAGGGCATCTTGGTTGCTTTCATATTTTGACAATTACGACCCACAAAACATTCTATCTTTTAAAAAAAAAACAAATATTTCCTAGCTCTGTCCACTAAAAATGCCCAGGAACAGTGACCAACCCAACAGCAATGAGCATCACTTAAACCTCAATTGTGGTCTCTAAGTACCACTCCTCACTCGAAGAAACCAGGGTTTCTTGGAGAAAGACCTGATTTCAGGCAGAAAATATATAAGGTGAGTCCGAGGCATCTTGATATTCCAAAAAGCAAAGAAGTTATCAAAGTCATCTGGGGTCAGAAGTCCTTAGGAGCCAACCTAAGAGGCTCTCTCTAGCCACTGGAGATGATTTGAGCATTAACAAGAAGAATAACTGCAGAGGATTAAAAAACAGTAAATAACATTAAATCCCTATGTTCATCATGATACCTTCAAAACTCAGTAACTCTAAGGATGGAGTATTGAGTGATATTCACAGTATCACATACCTCAGGGTAACTAAAGGGTTGGTGAGAAGAAGTTCCCTTTTACAAGCGTTTCAACTAACAAAGGAAGAAGGAAGATAGAATTAGAAGGTCATCATTTTGCCCTCCCTAATGAAATAGTGAATCTCGGCAATGAATATCAACAACTGCTGACATCACAAAGAGAGGGATCACAGGCATTTATGGGCCTCCTGACAGAAGGACACAATACCTCCCGTAAAGTATTATGGTCAGTGGGGCACCTGGGTGGCTCAGTGGGTTAAAGCCTCTGCCTTCGGCTCAGGTCATGATCTCAGGGTCCTGGGATCGAGCCCCGCATCGGGCTCTCTGCTCGGCTGGGAGCCTGCTTCCACCTCTCTCTCTCCCTGCCTCTGCCTACTTGTGATCTCTCTCTCTCTCTCTCTGTCAAATAAATAAATAAAATCTTAAAAAAAAAAAAAAAAAAAGTATTATGGTCAGAAAGTGAACCCGAATCCGACCAAGCCCCTGGATCTAATTACAGGAAACACAGAGGACAGAGGAACACGTTAAAGGACCTCACAGGGATACAAGCAGCACAACCCACACGGGGGGGGGGGGGGGCAGATATTCCACAGGACAAACAGGTCCCTTCAACAAATAAATGGCAAGGGTGGAGAGGTGAGGGTGGAAGAAAGGACAGGGAAGGAGGGAGGGAGACTACAGATTGAAAGAGACTTAAGAGACACATACGGTCTTTTTTATAAGGCGTAAAAACATTTATGAGACAATCAGGGAAATGTAAGCATTGACTAGGAATGTGAGATGATAATTTCTCCGGGTGTGATAATGGCATTATGGCTATCATCTTTTTCTTTTTTAAAAATATCCTTATCTTGGGGCGCCTGGGTGGCTCAGTCAGTTAAGCCACTGCCTTCAGCTCAGGTCATGATCCCAGGGTCCTGGGATCGAGCCCCATATCAGGCTCCTTGCTCAGCGGGGAGCCTGCTTCTCCCACTGCCTGCTCTGCCTGTTCTGTCTACCGCTCCCCCTGCTTGTGTTCTCTCTCTCTCTCTGACAAATAAATAAAATCTTTAAAAAAAAATATCTTTATCTTTTGGAAAGATATACCAAAATAGTTATGGTTGAAATATTATAGAGTCCCCAAGATTTGCCAAACAGTCATTGGCACATTATCCTCTTTACTTTGATACATGTTTGGTATTTTCCAGAATAAAAAACTTTACCAAAAATACAAAATAAAAGCACCTCTTAACAAAGGCAGAGGCAGGATCTCTTGAGTCGCTGGTATTTTTGTGTATTCACTTCTGTGTAAATGTGGCCCGAGTGGCTACTTTCTTTCTAATACTCCTGCTTCCTTCTAAGTGCCTTTTGGTGAGTTGATTCTAACCTGCCTAAGCAGAGGTGAGGAGGGGCTGTGGGCGATGCCTTCTCCCCATATTAGCGTGCACCCTGGGAATAAGCACCAACCACTGGGCAGAGGGAACCCAACTGGGCTTGGGCTCCAGCACTGCACCCAATTTTGCATGAGCGAGGTAGGAACATTAGAAACCCAACCTTTCAGGGTGGGATCCTCTCTGGGTCATGTGTTCACAGCCAGGTATGAACCAGGTGGATAAAAGCAGGGTCATGTAATGATTAAGATGCTGGGCTCCGAAAGACATAGGTTCAAATTCCAGCTCCCCCAGCATGTGCCTTCCCCTCGCGGTGTATGAGTTTCCCCATCTGTAGATTGAGAACAATAGGACTACCTTCCTCCTAAGGCTGTTGTGTGGATTCGGCATGAGAATGTGTGTGAGGCACTGTACTCAGTACCAAGCTGGAGGGGCATCCAGCCCATGGTGGTTATTGCTGCTGCTACTCTTGCTGTTGTTATTTTATATTAATTATTAGATAGCCAGAATATAAAGTAGGGCCTTTCCCCGCAAATTGTTCCTTAAATTTGCTTCCTTACAGAGTATGTTGTATTATGGGGCACTTTCTCAATTATTTCATTTTGACCAGTGCAATGCTATTTGGGAAAGATGCATTATCCTGAAATGACCTCGGTTTCATGCTCATTTGGGATGTTAATCACAGTAACCCGACAAATGGGCTTAAAGAAATAAAGTAATTTTGTGAAGCTTTAGAATTTCTCCTGGGAGTGTGGCCTTGTAAGCACAGTGTGGCCATGCTGTTGCAAACAAGCCTTTTACAGTCCACTTTATAATGCATTACAGAAGCTCTACAGATTATGAATCTATGCTGACAAGAAGAGTAAGAGTAACATTTGGCAAATAGGTATTTGCGGTATAGGACAATTACAGCACCATGCATGAACTTGTATGTCAAGCAACTTAGAAGTGGAAACAAGTGCTTTGGGAAATGATGCTGGACATCTTGAAAAGGGGGGTAGTCAAGACAAAGAACACAGATTCAAAACTGCAGGCGAAGCACAGGCAAAAATTAAATTAAAAAGCACAAGCAAAAATAGACAAATTGGATTTGAAGATTAAAAACTTCTGTTCATCTGGGGTGCCTGGGTGGCTCAGTCATTGGGCATCTGCCTTTGGCTCAGGTCATGATCCCAGTGTTCTGGGATCGAGCCCCACGTCGGGCTCCCTGCTCAACAGGGAGCCTGCTTCTCCCTTCCCAGCTCCCCCCTGCTTGTGTTCCTTCTCTCACTGTCTCTCTCTGTCAAATAAATAAATAAAATCTTAAACAACAACAACAATAACTTCTGTTCATCAAAGGGCATAATCAACATAGTGAAAAGGCAACCCAACTGCATGGGAGAAAATATTTGCAAGTCATATATCTGATAAGAGGTTAATATCCAGAATACACAAAGAATTCCTACAACCCAACAACACAAAGAACTAAGCATAGGCAGGATACTTGACTAGACATTTCTCCAAAGAAGATACACAAATGGCCACTGAGCACATGAAAAGACACGCAGCGTCACCATTTCATTAGGAAAATGCAAATCAAAACTGCAGTGGGATACCTCCTCGTGCTCATTAGGACGCTATTAGCAAAAAAAAAAAAAAAAAAAAATTGGAAGACATGGAGAAATCGGAATTCCTGTGCCCTGCCAATAGGAATTTAAAATGGTGCAGTCGCTATGAAACACAGTCGAGTGGGTCCTCAAAAAATTGAACCGGAACCGCCATATGATCCAGCAATCCCACTTCTGGGTATATAGTCAAAAGAATGGAGAGCAGGGATTTGAAGAAATGCTTGTGTGCTCGTGTTCATGGTAGCCTTCTTCACCACAGCGAAGGGATGGAAGCAACTCAAGTGCCCACCAACAGATGAATGGAAAAACAGAACGTGGTATAGATGTGCAATGGAATATGATTCAGTCTTTAAAAATAGAGAATTTCCAACACATGTTGTGACACAGATGAACCTTGAGGACATTATGTTAAGGGAAATAAGCCAGTCACCAGTGAATAAATACATCCAATTCCACCTATATGAGATATCAATAGAAACAGAAGTAGGATGGTGGGTGCCAAGGGCTGGGAGGAGGAGAGGATGGGGAGCGAGGGTTTAATGGGAACGGAGTCTCAGTTTTGCAAGATGCAAAGAGCTCTCAAGGTGGATGATGGTGATGGTTGGTCAACAGATATGACTCTACTTGATGCCACTGAACTGTACACTTCGGGTAAGAGGGGGCACCTGGATGGCTCAGTCAGTTGAGTGTTGGACTCTTGATCTCAGCTCTTTCAAGCCCCACTTGGGTTCTGTGCTGGGTATGGAGCCTAGTTAAAAAGAAAGGTTAATATTATGCAGCCACCAAAAAAAAAGAAAGAAAGAAAGAGAGAAATCTTGCCATTTACAACAACGTGGATGGAACTAGAGGGTATTATGCTAAGCGAAATAAGTCAATCAGAGAAAGACAAGTATCATATGATCTCACTGATATGAGGAATTTGAGAAAGAAGACAGAGGATCATAGGGGAAGGGAGAGAAAAATGAAACAAAATGATGAAACCAGAGAGGGAGACAAACCATAAGAGACTCTTAATCTCAGGAAACAAACTGAGGGTTGCTGGGGGGGGGGGGATGGATGGGGTGGCTTGGTGATGGACACCGGGGAGGGTATGTGCTATGGGGAGTGCTGTGAATTGTGTAGGACTGATGAGTCACAGACCTGAACCCCTGAAACAATTAATACATTATATGTGAATTAAGAAAAAGAAAGGTTAAGGTAGTAAATTTTATGTCATGGGTATCTTATCACAATTAAAAATAATAAAAAGGAAGAAATGCAAATAAAGAGCTTGAAATTAAACTGTCTCAGAAATTGCAAGAAAAATCATTTATTTATATTTATTCTCTCTCTCTCTCTCTCTTTCTCTCTCTCTCTTTAAGGGGGGCAGGCAGAGGAAGAGGGAGAGAATCTTAAGCAAGCTCCATGCCCAGTGCAGAACTGTCTCACATGACCTGAGCCAAAATCAAGAGTGGATGCTTAACCAACTGAGCCACTCAGGTGCCCCCTATTTATTATTTCTTTTTAACTCATCTGTGGGGTTACTGTTCTAAACATCCAAAATTAGAATAAAAATTGGGATTATAATTTTGTAGATAATACCCAATTCATAAATGTAATATTTTAAGTAGGCATGTGACAGTTTCAGCATCTTGGGTTTATATGCTCGAATTGACTAAAAACATTTGGGGGACATCTTATCACTAGAGAAGTACAAGGGTGCTTCCCATCCCTTCTTCCGTGTTCAGAGAACATATAGAATCATCTGGCAACAGCACTGTTTCCCCCAGCCAGGCTCTCTTTGGACAGCCCTGGTCCTCTCCAGCCCCTGGACTGTTCCAGACTCCCCCACAGCCTAGAACCCAAGAATCCAGCGCTCTGGGCCTCACAACTCCCACAAAGTCTGCCCTGCTCCCCCGTGGGATGCTTCCTAATGCAGAGAGCATTTGGCGTCTACAAGGCTGGTGTTTGGGAGACTGTTTCAGTCTCCTCTTATGAGAAGGAATGAACTACTCAAAAAAAAAAAAAATGGCTGGAAACAGATTTTTTTCTTTTTTTTTTAAGTTTATTTATTTTTAAGTAATCTCTACACCCAACATGGAGCTCAAATTCTTGACTCCGAGATCAAGAGTCACATGCTCTCCCAATTGAGCCTGCAGGGTACCCCCAGGAAAGAGATTTTTTAAATTGCTCCTGCACCCCAACAGCCTGAAAATGGTTTTCCTTTCACAGGGTCCCCTTGGGGCTGTCATCTTCCAATGGGCCCCACAATAAGCTCCCACCATGGGAAGCTGGCCTGAAGGGCCTCTGGTCACAAGTGGCAGACAAGGGGGCCTTGAGAGAAGAATTCTGACCATTGCGACCAGGCCCTGGGAGCTTATGTACGGAACCAGGACCCTGGTCGCATCCACTTGTCCCCTTGCACATGAGACCATCACAAAGCCCCTTGGAGCTGCCATTATGGCTGCCATCAAGAATCCCCAGAGATCAGTCTCTCCGTTCCTCACCCTCTCTCATCCCCTCCTCCAGGCCTCTTTGCTCCTCCCAAGCCCCAAATATTCCCACTGCCTCAGTTTCCCCAGACTGTTCCACCCTCCCCTAGAACCTGGCAGGCCCAAATCTTCCTTTGCATCTTCTCTAGCATGGGCTGTGAATCCAATCATCTTCAACCCTACCCTTAGCGCTCCTGGGTAGAAGGGAAGGCAGTGAGGGGGACAAAGGAAATGAGATGATCATTCAGGACAAACAATCAGACTCATCTTCTGCCATGAGAATCTATTTCATGCCTCGAGTCCTCAGCTATACACAGGGGAGGCAGATCCCCAACCACCAAGGGAGCACAGTATGGACCAGGTTCTATTTCGAGGGCACTTGTCCCCTCTGCGTCTCATAGAACGCCTTCCATCGCTTTGACACTGAGTGGTGCCCTCCCCGCCGCTCCTTCCTGATCCCTCCTGGGTTTCTCCCTGAAACTGCAGGGTGGGTAGGGGTGGGGGACAGGTAATTCCATCTCACCATAAAGGAGAAACACGTGTCGCTGAAAACATTAAGGGAAACCTGAGCTGGTCCAGGAGGCAAAAGAAGGTTTCTGGGAGGTGGTGACATTTACACCAAGGTAGGAAGGATGAATAGGAGGAAGGTAGGAAAAGGCAGCAGAGAGAACCTTCCAGGCAAAGGGAACATCCCGTTCAGACCCTGCAGGCAGGAGAGAGCGAGTGTACACTGATTGAGAAGCTAAAATAAGCACAATGCGGTTGGTGAGTGACACAGAGAGGAAGGAGGAAGGAGGTGGACACGGGCCAGGAGGCCTTAGGGGCCACTGGGAGGATTCTAGACTTGGAAGTTGTTCCTGGGTTTGAAGAAGCTCTTCCAGGGAGAGTAACTCTGCCAGGCAGATGGTGTACACCGAAGGGTAGGTGGAAGCCAGGACTGGGCAGGGAGGCGGGGGGATGAATTTTCTGGCTTCTCTGTGCACGGGGAAGAGTTGCAGGGCTGTCCAGATCCCACAGAGCTCCACACCATGCCCAGCTCACCACCCTTCAGAGGCTGCCCAGCACCCGCAGGTGGGAGTTTAAGGGCAGGAGCTACTGGCCCGGCTCTGCCACTCAATGACCTTGAGCAAGGCACTTCCCCCACTCTGAGCCTCGGCTTCCCCATCTGCATAATGGGCATCAGTGCCAGCTGCCTCGCGGGCCTGTTTGAGGATTCCGTGAGATCACAGATGTTCCGGCCTTCACAAAGGGCCTGGTACAGTGAGTCACCGAAAAAGGTGAATTACTGTCGTCACTGCTATTAGTGTTATTACTGATACTCGCAGCCTGTCCCAATTCCTGAGCACTGTTCTGTCTGTTGCTTCCTGGACTGTCTCGGGATCAGCCCTGGGACTGCACGCGATGCTCTACTTCTTTGCATAAATGTGCATATTGCACCGAGGGGAGCCCCTCCTTCCTCAGAGGGTCCAGCGGGGTTGCTCGGGGGACACATTCCAGAAAGAATAACTGTGTAAAATGAAACCCTGAATCTGGAAACACAAGCTCTATGGGAAATTAGAGGATAAGGTCTGCTCTGCGGACCGCCCAACCTCATTCCATACAAAAGGGATATTGAGACCCAAGGGCCTGGTCACTGAGCCTCCTGCCTATGGTCTCACCCCTCACCACAGCCAGAGAGATCTTCCTAAAAGAAATTAAACTTGGCCATGGCATCGTGCTGTTTGGACCCTCCCATGGCTCCCCACGGCCCTCAGGTTCAAGTTTACGCTCCCCAGCATGACCAACAATGCCATGTGCTCAGGCCCCTGCCCACACCTGGAGCCACATCCTTGTTCTGACCCAGCCACACATGCTTCCGCTGGACCGAGTTCTTTCCTGCCTCAGGATCTCTGCACACCAAAGACCCTCTAGTCATATCAACCCCACTTTCCAGCTGAAGAAATTGAGGAGAACCAGCAGGTGGCTCCTGAAACTAAGCCCCAAACCAGGCCATCCAGACTCCAGAATCTTTGCTCACGAAAGAGGAAGCACCTGGTTACCCCTCCATCCGAACAGGGGAGGGAAGGTGGTTCAGATAAGAAGGCCGAGCCAAGGAGCAGAATGGGACCAATGCGGCACGGAGCAAAGACACCAAAGTCAAAATTAATGCATTCAAAACCCCATATGGCCACTCGTACACCTGTGGTTTAAGGCAAGACATCTGACCTCTCCGAAGCTCAGTTTTCTCATCTGTAAAGTGGGGCGTACTGTGAGTGTTCGTTCAGGAACTACCCATGGGAAGTGCCCGGAATGTGGTAGATTCCCAACGGATGGCACGACGCCACCCTCCCTGGCCGCATCTCGGGAGGCTGCACCAGTCCAGACCAGCCCGTCCCAGACGAGACTTGCATTACCCGAGGTTAGGCTGCCGGGGCCTGGGAACCATCCCTGCCCTGTTTTCTGTTTTGGGTTTTGTGTTTCCCAGCGTTTCCTTTGGAAAAAGTCCAGCTTCCTCCCTGCTGGAAGGAGGCAGGAGGGGATTGTTCACGCCTGGGCCTGGATGCCCAGGGGAGCTGTGTGGGGAGGTGACAAGAGCCTGGGGTATGGAGTCCGGCCAGTTCAGGTTTGAATCCAGAATCCGACACTTAAATGCTGTGTGACCCCGACAAGTGACTTCACCTCTCTGCAGTGCTGATTTCCTCACCTGTTAAGAGGTCTCGGGATTTCTACCTCAGGGAGGATTGGATGCAGAGGGAGGGACTCGGATGAGAGAAGATTCTAGAGGCACTTTCCCAGTGTATGTACAATGATTCCTTTTGAGCAGGTGTTGAAGATGGGGAAGGAGCTTACATTGGGAATTACAAATATAAAAGCCCCCTGGCAAACAGAAGAGGGTGGGCATCGTGGGGCAGGAAGAGGGCAAGATCAGGGGGAGGGGGAAAGACACAATTCAGCTCTAGATTATCATCACCCTGCTGGAATGAGGGTCCGAGATGATGACGCCTCTGATGTTTCAAGAGAAAAATCTGTATTTTCATCCAAAATCACATGATCAAGATAGGGTAAGGAGCGTACACTATATGATTCCACTTACACACAATTCAAAAATAAGGCAAAACTCGTGTACGGTGATGGAAACCAGGGTGGTGGTGGTTTCCTTGGAAGAGGGGTGGGCAGTGCCCCTCGAGGGAGCATAAGGAGAGATTCTGGAGAGCTGGAAATATTCTCTTGATCTGGGTGTTGGGGACATGCGTGTGTCCCCTTTGTAATCGCATGTTTTGTGTACTTCTCCAGGTGGATATCATACTTTAATAAAAACGCTAAAATAATTTTAGAGCAAATCAATCAAGGCTGCAGTGCTGGGAGGAGAGATAGTCAGGATGGGCCAAACCGAGCGCCCCTGTGGGTGACATCCCACGCCCCAGCTGAGACACGGGCACAAGTGCGCTTGGCCCCTGAGACCCCGAACTGACTCCCCACCCTTCCGGAGCGCCCCCGCTTTCCCAGCCACCCAGGAGGAACGCCCATCCTGCCCTGCCCCAGCTGGCTCGTCTGGAGGGAGAGCGGGAAGCCCCGTCTCCATTCAACCTGCCTGTTTGGCCAGATTCTGCTGAGCTCCAAGTCTAGAGAAGACAGTATCATCTACCACGTCAATGATAAAGCGACACCCCCAAAACACCTTTATTTATTATCCCTTACTTCGCCAAGAATACCCAGAGGACAGTAATCAAAGTTCAGGCAGAATTCTGTTTCCAAAAAAGGCTTTCTAGAATCTGGATGTCACAAAGCCTGCCCCCCCCCAACCCTAAGCAGCTCCCCACTGAGCAGCAGCAAACTCAGCTGGTAGCGCCCAGAGGGCTGGTGGTTGGCAGTGGGATGGCCCCCGCTCCGCCCCCCTGCCTAGCCTGGATATCTAGGTTTTATTTTTATTTTCACTCTCATTCTTTTCTTTTCTGAGAGCCAGCAGCAGAAGACGTACACGCCTCCTATATAAAGCGGCACTCGCCAAAACAAATGCACATCAAATGCATTTATTTGCACAGACACTCATAAAAACTTTACTAGACACCAAATAATTCCAGGAAGGGGCAAACCTCCAACTCCGCCAATCCCCAGCGTTTTGAAGTGGATTTAAGATAAAGATCAAATAAGATGGGCGCTGGCCTCAGCATCGCATCCAGCCCCTTCCCCAGCCACTGACCCGCAGGGTGGAGACGCATGAACTTTCTTGCTTTTGTGAATTTGTGTCCAATTCATATAAAATGTTTTCCTGCAAGTTATTCTTAGTGTCCTAATGGGGCTTTTACGGCTCCAAATACAGTGCTTGGCTTTTCCTTTGTTCTGGCCCAGGTCCTCGGTAGGGGAAGCCCCTGGTTCTAGATGGGCTGCTGGAATAACCCAGCCCATCCATTTGGCAAGAAATGCAAAGATTCTTGAGGAAAGTGCCTTTTAAAAAATAAATATAAATGGCACCTCGAGAGTCCCACACAGTCAGTTTTGATGCAGTAGGCTGAGGCCCCTAATTCTGTTGCCTTCCAAAGCTACTCCAGACCCGGGCTCTGCAGCCAGGGCAAGTGGAGAAGGCTGAGGCTGTCTGGGCAGGACATCCGGGCACTGTCCTGGAAGTCCCCTGCACCCAGCCCACAGCTGCCTGGATCTGAGTCTCGCTTGCCCTAAAGGAAGATAAATGGCTGGGCTCAGCATGTGTCAGGTCCTGTTCGGGAGGGGAGGAGGCAGCTATGATCTCCCCAAGTCCCAGGGATTGCTTATATCCAATTATTCACCGCATACTTACAGAGGCCTACTCTGCGCCCGGCACTGTAGTAGGCACTCAGATCCTCTCAGCAATCCTGTGAGATAGATGCTATTACTACACCCCCTTTCCAGATGAGGAAGCTGAGGTGCAGAGGAGAGCACTTTCTGGGGTCCCACAGCCATATCCTGACCCAGACGTTGGAGGCTCCCTGAGTCCTGCTCCTGGCCACTCCTACTCACTGCCTGGCCAGCGGAAGCCGGTAGCCGTGGGCCACCTGGCCAGCGCACTGTCCCTCTCCAGTCCTGAGCACTGACAGAAGGCCTTAAACCTGAGCCTGAGCTCCTAACCCACCGGGGAGGAATTCCGTGACTCATGAGCCAGACTTTGCAGTGAAAGGCCATGGGCCTTGGCCAGAGCCCCTGCCAGCTGGTTGAGGTGGGGCTGGGCTGCAGGAGGACCTTGCTGGGGCAGCCCTCCACATCACAGACAGGCACACACTGCCTCAGAGCCACACACACTTCGTCTCACCAACAAACGCCGCCAAAAATCCTGTCCTCTGCCACCTCCCCCTCACTCGCCCAGAAAACCCCAGAGGGGAAAGAAAGTGAGAACTCGCTCTCAGCCCTGAGTCTGAGCACCCCAGCTTGTGATCTTTCCACAGTCATTCCTCTTTTTGGACTTCCACCTGGCTCCGGGGCTCAGGAAGACCACAGAAAGTTTTCTCTCGGCTGTGGGAAGGTGACTGGGTTACTTCTCACGCGCACTCTTCTCTCTGCCAGCTAGGAAGGGGCCCAAGCCTTGGCCCTAGGTGTCCTGGGGTCAAGCATGCTGGGGTCCTCGGAAGAAAGCGTGGTCACCACTGCCTCTGAAAGTCTCTTCCAGCTCTGATGTGGCTGCCCTACCCCTCTCCCGGAGCTCCTGGATTTCCCGAACCCAGCTGCCACCAGGGAATAGTGGCCCCCCAACCCAGGCCTTGTCTTGGGGTGGCTCTGGTCCAGTCTGCGTTCCACCCATCTGAGGATTGCCAGGACCAGTGGGGGAGGCAGTGTGGAACAGGTCTGAGCAATTGGCGGCTGTGGACTTCCCCAGCAGGGTGGAATCCAGCATGGGTGCAGCCCCTCCTCCCCGCCTTCATGCTCCGTGGCTCTCTGCTGGGCATTGCCCAGTACTCCATCCCCACCTGGGACCTTTGCTTCTAGCTGGGGTTTTAAACTGGGAGGGCACCTGGGTTCGGCTCCCTTCAGAAGTGCAGCCCAGGGGAGGATGGACAGGACTCCACTGTGGAGAGGGGTGGTCCCAGGGCCAGGTTTGGGAAGAACAGTAGCACAGGCAGGCACGGGAAGTGCAGGGACCCTGAAGAGAGGAGCAAGGGGGTACAGAGAAGGGCTCCGTGAAGATGAGGCATTGGCAGGATTGGGAGGGCTGGGACTCCCGCTGAGCTTCCCTCTCCGTTCTTGCTGCCTTCCAAACGATTCCAAACAGCTGGCTGGGTCTTTCCTTAGGTGGAGAAAATCTGAAGCTGTTTCTGTGGCTGAAATCCAAGCCACAGAGAATCCCAGATAGGCGGGAGCGCCGAAGTGCGAGCGGCTGGGGCGTGGTGGGTCCAGGACCGCGGAGGGCCCCCGGGGGTGCCGGCGGGTGCCTGATCAGGCGGGCTCCACCGCGCGGAGCAAGATGCTGCTAGGCGCCTACGGAGGGTAGCTGACTCGGGGGCCTAGGCTTCCCATTCTACCGTCCAACTGGCCACTTCAGCAGAAGTGGTGGGGAAGGCGGGAGCCACGATCGTGCTAGAGAGAGACCTGGGTGTTCTGTGCATCTGTGTGCGAAGTACCCGGGACCGCGGACTCGGCTGGGGGAAAAAAGGCCCGGGAGCCCAGACAAAGGGCAAGGAAAAGGACTTATATGGTGATCCGAAGTGTGGGGGTGTGGCGAGGGGGATGAACAGACAGGGAGCGGGGAGGACGTGGAGGGAGACCGCAGGTTTGTGGACTGAGCAGACCCACGCCCAGACCAGAAAGAGCAGCCGGTGCTTGGTTCGGGCACGCATTCGGCAGCCTCGGGTGACTCTGAGCGCCGTCGGTGGCCCTCCAAATGTCGGCCCTGGCGGTGTGGGCTGTGATTTGGTGAGGGGTGGGGGGTGAGTTACCAGGATTCTACATGCCCCAGGACGAACCAAACCGGAACACCAGAGCAGGGCTGCTGGCACGTCCTGCCGCGCTGAGACCTTGCTTTGGGGTGGCCCCGGGAACGCGACCTTGGGCAGTCCGCGGCCCCGACTCAGCTCTTAGAGGCCACCCTGAGGGTCACAGAAGTCCCAGAGGCCAGGCCACCGGTGCCCCCATTTGGTTGAAGGGGAGAAATGCGGAGAGGAAGAGGCCGGTCACAGGGAAGGTAGGGAGACAGTTGGAGGAGGCTGTAACGCTGCACCCGGAGCGTGGGGTCTGGGTTGAGTGTGCGGGGCCTGAGACGGGAGAGGATTCCCAAGCGCGCTCTGAATGAAAAGGCGAGGGTCTGGGCCTGGAATCAGGACCCTCTAGCCCACAGGCAACGGGTGCAGGGACGCAAGGCTGCCAGCAGAGGGCAGAATGCGCCCGGTCGGTTTGCCAGTACTGTGCCGGGCTGTGCGCGCCCCAATTTTGCCTGCCCGGCTTCTCCGGCAGCTGCGGCGCCCCCGCCCCAGACGCCGCGGGGGATGGCGGCCCAGGCCCAGGCCCAACCTTGGGAGCTCAGGGCCTACCAGGCTGCGCAAGGACGAGGAACCAAGGGCGTATGAGAGAAGCTAAAGACTCTCTCACCCACCTTTCTGGACACAGACACACAAAGACGTGGAGAAATACACGGAGTCACAAAACCACGCGCGCGCGCACACGCACACACAAAAAATCCCCCAAAACTCTGAGAGACATGCAAGCACACAGAATCATTCAGAAACTCGAAGATACACTCACACAAAAATGACAGTAAGACACATAAACAGAAAAGTATCGCAAACACAATATAGAGGTTGAGAGACACACAAAGACGTCAGCACCCACATACAACAACAGGGACACGGGAACACATACAAAGACCTACAAACACACAGAAGATACAAAGGCATGTGAAGACCTATAGATGCACACGCACATGGGCACGGGAATCACACCCAGATACACAGATTCACACATTCCGCGCCCAGGAAGTCTCAGGCACACAGAAATACAGTATGTGCACAGACACGGGGGCACAGGCATGCAACAGACTCCGAAGCGGGAGCATCGACGCGCGCGCGCGCACACACACACACACACACACACACACACACAGGTACCCACCGACACACAAGCAGGTACTGGGATGAGGCGGGAGCCTTCTAATCCTCCACAAAGCCAGGCCCCTCCGCGGGGCCCCGCTGCACAGGGGGCCACTTCTGACCAAGCCTCCGGCAGGCTCCAAATCCGATCCGCCCTCTCGCCTCCAGCGGGGTCAGGGGACCCGCCTCCCTTGCCCTCCGCCCCCGCCCCGCTCCGCGCCGCTGCTCCGGTCCGGGAGGGGCGGGGACCGCCCCGCAGCGGCTCGAGGGGCCAGCCAGCGCCTGCCCCGGGCCCGCACCGGGCCCCCCTGCTCCCGGCCTCTGTAGAGTCCTAGGAGCCGAAGACAGGCAGCCTAGACGCTGTGTTCCGCAGCCGGACACAGCGGCCAGCGCACCCAGCGCGGGTATCAGGCCGGGTGGATGCCAGGCCCAGCGGGCACGAGAGTCGGGGGCTCGGTCTTGCCGACCTTTCACTCCCCAGCGTCAGAGCCCGCTCTGCCTAGTCTGACCAGGGCGCTGTCTCTGCCAGGTGCGGCCTACAGACCCCTAGCCCGGCCCCTCCGCCACCAAAAGTAGCCTGTCCTGGCCACCAATCCCGTTTCCATCGAGCAACCGAACACACATCGTCCTGAGCCTTCAGTAACCGACCCCAGGGCCACCCCCCCTCCTTCCCGTGCAATTACAAATCCTGTGAGGCCAGGTTCACATTCACTGTCCCCACCTCTGCCCAGGGACCCCGTTCTCAGGCTGAATCGCCCTCTAAACTCTCCGTGCCTAAGCTGGGCCTGACCCTCCTCTGCCCAACGCCCCCCATCCTTGATCCCAGGGCTTTTCCAGGATCTTCGCTCACCCCTCTACCCAATCTCTGCCACGCCTGAATCTTTTCCGGACCCCTCACCTTAAATTCGGGGCCCAACCCCCTCTCCCAGGTCCAGGACCCCGTTCGGCCAGTCCTGGGCCAACAGCTCTTCCCGCCTGACGGGCCCCGTCCCTCAATCCAGCAGCCAGCCTCCCCGCGGACCAAAAGGGCCCCGGGAAGGCGCCGCCGCCCAGGGGGACGTCAGCTCAGCCCAGAGCGACCTACCTTGGCCGACAGATGGGGTCCCCGGGCGGCCACTCTCGGCCGGCGCCTTCCCCTGGTGGATCCGCTGCGCTCCCCGCCGTCCGCACAGTCTGGCCTCGCACGGGGCCACTCCTCTAAGCGCTGAAGCTTTACAAAATATTAATAATAAAGAAAGCAAGCAAGAAAAAAGAAAGCCTTCATTCCCCAACTCCCAAATCAATTTTTCAAAGGGGTGGAGCAGAAGGATTTGTTTCGAAGGTGACCCAAACTTCTGCAAGGGGCCAGCCGGCGCTCTGTCAGGCCGGGGCGCCGGGGCCCGCGCTCCGGGCCAGGCGCGGAGCGGGGCGCAAGCTGGGGGCGCGGGGAACCCTCCCGCGGGGGGGGAGGCGACGGCACTATTTGACGTGGAGCCTCCGGCTCATCCCGGCGCACGGATACGAGGCGCACCAATGAGTTCAAATGTCAGGAAGTTTGAGGAGGGGTGAGGCGGCTCCCGGCCGGAGTATCCCTCCGCCGCCAACCCCAGCTCTAAACCCAGTGGCTCCGCGGGCGCACCATGGCACTGGAGTAGTGCGGGGAGCGCGCCTGGAGCCCTGCGGCCCGCTGCGCCCCGCCCGGGACCCCGCTGCGCCGCCCGCGCCCCCCCAGTCCGCGGGGCCGCCCCTGCACCCCCGCCCCCTCCCCCGCCCGCCGCCGCCTCCGCCGCCGCTGCCGCCGCCGCCGCCTCCTCCCCGCGGCTCCGTCTGCCGCCGCCGCCGCAGCCCGGCTCCGGGACTGACAAGCAGGTGACAGAGGAGCCGGCGCGCGTGGCTGCGAGTGCCCGGGAGAACGCGGCGCGGACTGCGGCGCCCCGGCCCGCCCGCACGACGTCGGGGCCCGGGGCCAGCGCGTCGGCGCTCCACGCTCGCCGGGGGTGGCCGGCGGCCCCTGCTGCAGCCCCAACCCCGCGGGGGCCGCGCCTCCCCGGCTCCGGGGCCGCGGCGGCCGCGGCGAGCGGGCAGACGGGCGGGCGGGCGAGCACCCTGGCCGGCGGGGCCTGCGGCGCGCCCCGCGTCCCATGGATATAGCAACAGGTCCCGAGTCGCTGGAGAGGTGCTTCCCCCGTGGGCAGACGGACTGCGCCAAGATGCTGGACGGCATCAAGATGGAGGAGCACGCCCTGCGCCCCGGGCCCGCCACTCTCGGGGTGCTGCTGGGTGAGTGCGGCGTCAGACGCCCGAGTGGTCATGGGCAGGGGACGGGGGCATCCTCCCGAGATGGACACGGGCGGCCAGACCAACGGAATAAGGAAATGGTTTGCAGGACGTGGGGGTGCGGGAGGACACAGACTTGACTGCTGCAGTGATAGCTAGGAGGGCAACAGGCACCCCTAAACAGGCATCGTGAGGAGACAGAGGTTTGCAGGGACACCACCTAGGAGGAGGGAGGCCAGGACAGCTCCAGCTAGCACCCACCATCCTCCCTGGGCCTTGGTGCTAGAGCTGCCACTCCCGAGGGGATAGGAGGCGGGAGGCAAGAGTGATGGAGGACCCAAGTAGTCACCTTAGCAAGCTTGGAAGCGGTGCCAGGTCACTTGGTGGGGGGAGCTTCTAAGAGAAAAATGTCCCCTGGGCCACTCAAACTACAGGTTTTGGGGAGATTGGGGACAGAAGACCACGAACGCCACCGTGGGGCGTGTCAGCCAGCAAGCGCCCCAGCCTCACCTCGCCCGTCTTGGTCCCAGCCGGCTACCCCGCGCCGCGCGGGTTCTCTTACGTAGTAACACCAAGCGCCGGATCTCCGGAGAAAGGGAGAGTGCAGAGCCGAGCCGAGGCTCGAGACCCGCGGCCTCTCCGCGCGGGAGTCCGTGGACTGGGACGAACCAGCTGAGGCTGCCCGGGCCCTGGTGCGGCGGCCGGGAGGAGGGGAGAGCAGGCGGCGGGCGGCGCTCCCGGGTTGCCCTCGCCCTTGGGGCCCGGGCTGCGGGCACCGCGCGGCCGGGACGCTGGGGCCAAGCTGGTCGGCGCTGACCGCCCGGCTCTCGCCCTGTGCGCTGCAGGCTCCGACTGCCCGCATCCCGCCGTCTGCGAGGGCTGCCAGCGGCCCATCTCCGACCGCTTCCTGATGCGAGTCAACGAGTCGTCCTGGCACGAGGAGTGTTTGCAGTGCGCGGCGTGTCAGCAAGCCCTCACCACCAGCTGCTACTTCCGGGATCGGAAACTGTACTGCAAACAAGACTACCAACAGTAAGCGCCTCTCGTCCTCCTCCTTCCCTGCCGCCGCCGGGCACTCGAGCCCGGCCACCCCCACTGCCAGGCCAGGCCCGCGTCCGCCCAACTGCCGGCTCCGCGCGCCGCTGGGCCCATCAGCTCCGAGGGCTGCGCGGGCTGTGGGACTCCTTCCTGGCAGGGACGAACCATCCCAGCCTGGCTGCCCCTGGTCGAGTGGCCGGGAGCCTATGGCGGTCCCTAGTTGCCATCTTTTGTCCGGAAACCTGCAGTGGTTGGGGTACAGGACAAGGCCCTTGGCCAACTAGGGGATACCATCTCTCTGTCGAGGGAAAGGGCCTGACCTCACTGAGGCCTAAATTGGGGACCAATAATTGATTTCCAAATGCCAACAATGCTTTAGGGAGCCAGGCCCTGGTGGTGTGCTTCCCCAAAGTAGGATTTTTTGGAGGTGCGGGGTTCCTGGAGCAAGGAAATGGAGTTTGGGAGGCTGCTGAACTGCCTGGGCAGCTCAGGGTGCTCCCTTCTTGTACTTTCAGTCCCTGATGGAAAAGAGTGCCCGTTCTCTCCAAACCGCTCCATGCGGGAATTTTGCGCTTGACAATTTTTGCTGGCTGGAGTAACTGTCTAGGAAGAGGACCTCAAGAGGTGGCAAACCACAATCTGGGGCCCCCCCGGGGTGGGGATGAAGAGCTGCCCAAGTCAGCCTTCCCCAGCAGGCCCTCTTTCTTGCACAGTGTTTGTGTTGGAGAGGGAGGTGGCTTGCTTTGCCCTGGTGTAGCCTAAGCCTCAGGGTTGAGTCCAGAGACTAGGAGTTGAGCCCTACCTGCTGACTTTTGTTTTTAGCTGAGATTATGCATTTGTCTGGCAAGGTGCTGGGACAGATAAGAGCAGATGTGGGCTTCTTCTTTTGACCCTCTGCGTTTTGTGCTTAGCAGCATGATTGGGAGGGAGGCAGAGAGGAGCAGTAGGCAAAAGAAGGGTGTGGGCACAGCCAGGGAGGCGAGAACTTTCTAGTGAGGCCCAAAAGGCCCTTTTAGACAGGGCCGAAGGATGAGGAGGCTCTCAGGTGGTTTGGGCCTCAGAGGGAGCTGTGTGCGCCCAAGCCTCCAGGAAAAGGTTGGGCTGCCAATGCCTGGTAATGATTGCAGCCTACCTGTCTGCCCAGGGACTCTTCCTAAATCCAGGCCCTGATGGGAAGTGGAGCAGCTGGGGTGCCCCATCTCCATCTATCTAGCCGCTTGGCTGAGGCCTGGAAATAGTGGGACTGTAGGCTAGAGCCCTGGAGAGGGTATTGGGTTCGCCTCTGAAAGGTTCTGGCTGAGCCCCACAACAGCACCTTATCTGCCTGTGCTCCCCTGGTCTGGAAGGTCCGCTGGGACCTGCTCTTTGCACCTTGCTCTTCCTGCCCACTGGGGGCTCTGCGGGCAGGAACTGGGGTACATTTCAGAGTCAACTCTTTTGCTGATCCCAGAGTTTTGTTGAGATCTCTCCATCTGTCTGGAGCACCCCAAGTTAGGCACACGGCCGTTGGTAGGTTGTGTGCTATGCCCTGGACTGATAGGATTCTACTTCCAGGAGAAAGTGTGGCTGCCAGTCAGTTCGGCCACAGGCAGGCACAGAGCAGGACAAATAAAATGGAGAAAGTAGTTTGGGTAGATGTGGTTGGGGGCTTTGGCCAAGGGGCAGGGCTCACCAACTTCCAGCCCACCCACGTCCTGCCGGCCCGCACCTCTGCCTGCCTGACCCTTAGCTCAGCTCTGGCAGTGCCGCTTCCAGCTCAGCCACCAGCCTGGGTGACTCAACTTTGGGGGCAGGAGGCCCAGGAAACTGGAAATGGGCCTCCAAGTCATTGGTGTAGATTTTGGAGGGGAAAAAAAGTTTTACATACCGGAAGGACCCTTTCCAACCTCTTGTATGCATCTCCAGGGCTCTCCTCAGTTCTCCTTGGAGTTTCTGCTTAAAACGAGAGGATGTTCCCTGGTTCTTCGGAGCACAGAACTGTAAAGTCACAAAATTTGAGCAGACGTTCCCATGGCAGAGCGGCCAACCCCCTAATTTTACAAAACAATTAAACATTAAACGTTTGTGTTGGCTTTGTTGAAAGCCTATTTGTTTTTTAAAAAGAGAGGAAAAGGGCGCCTCTCGGAGAGCTTGATGCTTCAGTGCAGTTGGGATGTGTCTGCCAGTGAATTCTGGCGCCCGGTGAATCTCAGGTCCTGAGTTCCGAGTCTGGGTCCCGCAAGGCGGCAGGCTTCAAGGTGGGCACTATTCACGCCCCTCTCAGTGCCCTCCTCCTCCCTCGCCCCCTCTTTCTTCCAATAAGGCCAATTCGGTATCTGCACTAGGCCGGCTGGTTGGGGGCTGAGGAGGGGTTGTTATCGAGACAATCCTGTGGACAAATACCCGGGCGGGTCTCGCCTCAGCGTTTCTCAGGGAGACGCGGGCGCAGCGAGGCAGGCAGGGGCTCACGGGGGAAGCGATGTTCCTTTGCACAATAAAAGTGTATTTCACGATTTATTTTTTTCCTTTGAGGATCGCAGATGCATATTTATTGCATCAGTGCGTAAATGCGTTTCAGACGAGAAACGTGCCTTCTCGATTTGGTCGAGCCTTTGTGTCCGCAGTATAGGGAAATTAACACCCCCCCCAATAACTTGTGAAAAATATGTCCTCACCCCACCGAGGAGCTTGCCGGGCTTGGTCCTTAGAAAGAGGTTGCTATTTTTATTAAGCGTCTCTTCTTCCTTTCGATTTGTTTTAAAGATCCGGGACACCCAGAAGCGCAACGTTATTTTACGCACCACGGGGGTGATTAATTGACGATGGGGCACATTTAATAGCATTTGATAAAATCCACCCGCACGTCCTGGACGGATGAAACAGAGCGCGGGCCACGGCGCTTGGGCATTTTCACGCGTAACTCGAAAAGTTTACTTTTTCTTCGTACGTGTTTTTGGGGGCTCCCTCTTTCTTAAAAAAAAAAAAAAAAAAAAGCGTCGGATCGATCTGCGCCCGAGGCTCTGGCCCCTCCGCCGCCCGAGCTCCTTCTCGGACTCAAAACCTGGTTAGAAACCGGGAGGAAACGGGGCCTCCAAACGCAAAATCACGAACACCTCTCTCTCCTTCCCCCGCCGGAGAACACATGAAAAAAAAAAAAGAAAGAAAGAAAGAAAATGACAACATAATCCCCCCCCCGCCCCATTTTTTTTTTCTTGGTGGCTTGGCCAAATAGAATTATGTAAGTCTTTTTTCTTGCCGTCTGTCGCTCGTCTGGAAAGCGTTTCTATCCTGAGGAGGTGGCGAATTCCTGGAGGAGGCTCCGGAAGGGGGGAGGGTCGGTGGGAGAGTCCAAAAATCTGTCACAAAATGGAGTCTAATCGCTTGTAAGACAGCTCCCAGGCCTGGCGACCCGAGATCCGCTGGTGTGCGAGCGGGAGCCTGCGTGCGCCGAATAGACGCGGCGCTCCTGCTCGGGCCGTGCTCCTGCTCGGGCCGTGCTCCCACCTCGGCGTCCCGCGCTGGCGGCGCCCTTCCGCCCGCTGGGCCTGCCCGGGCGGCCTCGCCTCTCGGCGAGCAGAGTAACAGGGCTCCGCCGAGCCTGCGAGGGTCCCCGTGGGCTGGCCTGCCCAGGTAGGATGCGCCCCCCGCCCCCTCCCGCCCAAGGGGGGAGCAGCGAGACTGTGATTGAGTTTCAGAAAAAAACTGAGTCCCGGGGTGGGGTTTTTTTCCCCCCCTTTTCTTTTTTTCTTTCCTCCTTTCTTTTTTCTTTTCTTTCTTTCTTTTTTTCTTTCTTTCTTTTTCTTTTTCTTTTCTTTTTTTTTTTTTTTGGGTAAATCTACCCCAGCTCGCTGGGGCTCCAGTGACCCAACCTGGCTTTTCCCAGCACATTCCTTTCCTTCTTTCCTTGGAAGTGTTTACACCGGGAAAGGCCTACCAGGGAGGCTCACCTCTCCTCAGAGCACCAGCTCTGGCAGAGTAGGGGTGTGGCACTCCGAGAGCCAAGTCAGGCTCCAGCCTTTTCTGCCTGCCCTTTCTCCCAGCTTGGAAGGCCCCCCACAAGGCCTTCCCGCCGGGTGACGGTTACCAGCAGCACCTCCTCTACCCGTAGGTAGTCTCGCTTGTATGGCCCCATCTGTCTCGCTCTTTTTGAACTGCAGACACCCCTGCCCGCAGCCTGAGCTAGAGGGTCGTCCTGGAACTGAATCCCCTTGGAAGGAAAAGCCCTCGATTGGCCTTACAGAAAGGCCTCGGTAGTGCTCTCCCTAGGGAGTTGAGGGCTGAAGGGATCTCTTTCTGCCAGCCCAAGTCCGGAGACCCTCTGGCCCCTGGGATGGCACCCTCCTTTTAACCCCAGCACCTCTGACTGCAGGTAGAAGGGTGAGCAAAGGCTTTCCTAAAGCTGCAGTCATCAGCTGCTGAACGGAGGCATTATTCACAGCTGACTCCTGGCTCACCCTGTATTCCCCAGACTCTGGGCTAGTGTAGCCTAATTTGTTTCCCGGCTTTTTCTCGAGTCAGGGAAGAAGGCTGTGAGGATTTCCTCAAGAGTAGGTGCCCTGCCCATTGGAGCCAGGCTTGGGACCACACAGTCCTGGCATCTACCTAAGCCTCTTCTGTAAAATGGGGACATAGCCCCCTGGGGGAAAGGATTCTAATAAGGATTCTAGATAACATGCCCCCAAGGACCTGGCATCTCGCCTGGCATGTTGTTAATACTCTGGAAATTATTGTTGTTACCATTATCACCAGCAGTGTGGCAAGGAATGTCTTGTCTCCAAGGAGCTACCAAACTGCCCAAGGGTTCCATGCCAGAGAAAGGTACAGCTGCTGGCATGGTAGGCTTGCCACAAGCCTCTCTATGCAGGGAAGATGAGGGGCACCCCGGGAACATCATTCCCTTTGCCTGAGTGGGGCGCTGTGCGGGCCCAGCCCCGTCCCGCAGCCCTGCCTCTTGGCCAACCGCCTACCTGCTTCAGAGCCCCAGGTTCTCCATCAGCAAAGTAGGGGTGACGATACAATTTCCCAGAGTGGTTGTAAGGATGACACAAGGTACCTGGTGGGCCTTCAGCCAATGTTCATACTCCATGGGATCCAGTATCCTCTTCGCTACCTCCAGAGAGGCAGAAAAACTTCTGATCGTATAGATAAGAGCAGTTGCCAACTGTGCATTATCAGGAAGGGCAGGTAGCAGGATGGGGCTGGCGTTCTGGCCTCTTTCTCCTTGGGGCCCACGCGAGCGAGTGGGATGGGTCCAGAGCGAAGATCTTAACACTGAGGAGCAATTCAACTCTTCAGGGTCTGAGAATAGCTCGGAAAAGCATACTCAATAATACAATTTCATATTTGGAAAAGCCTTCATGCTTACTGTTTTTGTGATTCAAATGACAAGGGGAAAAAAAGCTCAACCCAACATCTCCGAGGATGAGAGAGAGATGGGGTGGGGGAATGAGGTGGAGAGACCCAGGGATCTGTTTGTTTCTCTGAAAGATGAGGTTTAAAAGGTGGAGAAACACCAGCTCAGGGGGTCAGAAGGATCCTTCATCCCACAGAGATTTGTTCTGTCCAGGATGGGCTGGCTGCGCATCCCCCCCGGGAACTTCCTCTGTCCTGCAGCTATGAGGATTTTAAAACAGAAAAGGAAAAAAAAAAAGTTCCCAGCCCTACTTTGGCATTAGTTGGGCTTAGGAATGGAGGATACATCCAAGGACATGAGTTATAACTTCCAATTTGTTGGACACCACCATCAGGCCTCAGCTTCAAGGGAGGGAGGGAGGAAAGGATGCTCCACTCCTTCCAGGAGCCTGTAGGAGCTGTCAGTCAACCCGGGGTACAGGAGGACCCGGAGCCCTTGGCTTTCTGGTTGACCCGGCCCTCTCCAACTGCCAGAGTCCGTGCTGATGGCAGCACGGAGCAAAACCAAAATTATATATATTTATTGCTACTGCAGTCAGAAGTGGGGAGGTGGTGGTAGTGAAGGGAGGGTAAGGCTGAAAACCATATTTGAAAAAGTTGATTCACGAAAGCAGAGGAAGCCAAGTGGCAGACGTTTGCCATTTCATCGACCGGCTGGTGTTCTCCATTCATGTCATAAATGTCTCCTGTCATTTGAAGCCAAAAGCAACATGATTTGGCTCCCCGGTGGCCTATAGGGTTTTTCTCTTTTTTTGCAGTAAATGTTTATTTGTTAATAATATACTTTAAACAGCCTAGCTTTGACCTCAAGTCTCCCGAAGCATCCATCTTCTCCCAGAAAAATCTTTCAAAGTTTGTGTAATTTTGGGGGGAAGGTGTAACTGACGGGGCAGTGAAGGGTCTGTGTTTGCTTTAACTACCGCTGTGTTGTGGAGTGGTGGGGTATAAGGGGCCACTGTGCTCAGAATGGCAACTTTCTTGGGTTTCAGGCCTGGCTGACAGCACTTCCTCGCTGCCCTTTACCTTTGCTTCGCCTGATCAGAACAAATAAATTTCTGCGTGGGCCCTTCCTTTGTTATTCCCGGGGCAATATTGTATCCATTTCTGTTCAGCTTCTTGACTGACGGCCCCTGGACCTGCCCTGTCGACCCTGGGCCCCCCCCCCCAAGGGGGGCTGGGGAGTGTAGGGGTCCCAGGGATACGTGAGCACATGGGGGGGGTGCTTTGTCTCAATTGGGAGGCTGACGGGCCTGGACGGCGTGTGCTGGCTGACGGCAGAGCACCTGGCTTGCCCCGGCACTTGGTGAGCTGGGGGAAGTGTGGCTGAAGGAAAAACCTAGTTCCTGGAGTTCGGTTCCAGAAGAAACAAAAGATGTTTGCTTCCTGGCCGGCCCCTGCTTAAGAGGTTTCCCTGGGAACTGTGAGGTGGTTGCCAGGCGGGGAGGGTTCTCAAGGCTGCCCGGAGCAACAGAGGTGCCCACCAGGGCTGGCAGGAGTGAGGAGACCACCGAGCCGCTGGCTCGAGGCAGAAAGCTAAGTGAGCATGCTGGAACACAGGACGGCCAGGGGCTCCCCCAAACCCCAGGGGGGCTCTGTTGGGTGCTGCAGCAGGAGAGGAGAGGAGCAGCCCTGGGTCAGGACGAGCTGGGTGTGACTGCTGTCCCCCCTTCTCCCACCTCCTGCTTTCCTCTGGGACTCAGCGACTCTTGTCATGTGATTCCTGAATTGCCATAGTTACGGGGCTGTCGGGGTGTGGGCACCCGCCCAGGCCTGGAGCTGCCCAGAGCCTGTGGAGATGGAGAGGACCAAGGTGTTCTGGAAGCCGCCTCCTGCAAATGGAGGGCCTCCTGGGCGGGGCACATTTTCTCTAAGGAAAGAACAAAATTGCAAGAACAGATCAGGGATCAAGACTGTCTCTGGCTCTTGTGACGCAAGCCGAGGGCCTTTAGGGAAGGGCTCATCGCCTTTCTTGAGCCTCGGTTTCCTCCTCTGTGAAATAGGGGTGCTGGTTACAATCTCACAGAATAAGACTCGCTCTCTGAGGATAAAGTGAAACAAACCCAAAGGTGCCAGCCTCCGTCAGGCATTCCGTCAAAGTATGTTTCCTGCCTGCCTGGGAAGGGAGCTGGAGACGCCCTGCCTGGCAGGAATGTCTGCCTTCCACACCGGCGCAGAGCGGGGAGCCTCCCAAACGGGCCTCCTGGAGCGGCCTGGCCCACCGTCCTCCTCCGTGCCCAGGTCCCCAGGTCGGGGCGTGTTCCGAATTTTTCCCTCAGAACGGGAATGGGGCAGGTCTGGCTGTCAGAACCTGGTCCTTGGAGGCAGGCAGTCAGCAGCCTGTGGATGGCCCCCCATGACCACTGAGGCACATAGGTCCTGCTTTTATCCGACCTACTCCTGAGCATGGCCCGTGTAGGTAGGAGCTCACAGGAACAGAGTCTTACTGACCCAGGGGGGCAGGCCACGGTACTTGTACTTCTAGAAAGCAAAGGAATTGACATTTCTCGAGTGCTTCGATGTGTATTGGCCTTTATTGCCTTAGGTCTCTGTATAGGTGAGAAAACGGAGGTGGAGGGAGGGAAATAACTTCTTTCGCCCCCGAGTTACTCCGGAGCAGATTTTTCCCTAAGTGGGTCTAACTCCCAAAGCGGATGGGATCCCTAAGTCCTCAATTCCTGCTTTTCCCAAAGCCCCAGAGTCTGCTCCGGGCAATTGTGATTCACCTTAGAGCGCCCAGCCTGAAAGGGGTGTGGGGTGTGGGGTGTGTGTGTGTGTGTGTGTGGTGGGGGTTACTGCCCCAAGGTTGGAGGGGGTGGGGTGGGGGTCACTGCCCTCTTCGCACCAGAATGTCCGCGTAGGGCCAGCCCTTGCCAGAGAAGAAAAAAAGGTTAGAATAACTGCCTTTCCCCCCAGCGGTGAGCTTCCTCCGGGGCTCGAGGCGCGCGGGCGGGGCGGCTCTCAGAACTCTCCACCCTCCGGGCCGACCTCTCCGGTGGTTCCTGCTTCTCGCTCTTTCCCCTCAGTGGGGGCAGCGTGGTGCAAGGCTCCTCGGCTCCGGGGCTCTGCGGCCGCGCCACGGGCGCCGGCAGAGGTTGATGAATTTCGGTGTCACCAGGGGTTTAGCCCGGATTTGGGAACCGCGCGCTCTAATACGCGCACACGGTCCTGCCCTTTCTAAAGTGCAGCCCTTTCACCCAGCCGCTGATTTATGAAGGAATCCGATCCCGGGACAGGCTGGGCTGGAGCCGGGAACCGGGGCCCCGCCGCAGCCTTCGGACTCCTTCGTGTTTCGGGGGCCTTGGGCGGCTCCCGGCGCTCTGCTGCGCGGGACTCGGGGCGCCGTGCTGGGTCGCATCTCCCGCGACGCAGGAGGAGCGAGTCCTCTCGGAGCCACTTAAACCTGCTGAAAGGGAGCGAAGCGGGTGGAGGGAATTTTCTTTCGGAATTGAGCAAAGCCTTCGCCCCTCCCCAAGCCCTCCCGCCAGCCCCCTCGGGCAGGCCCAAAAGCGGCGCGTTCGGGAGATTTGTTTATCGAGAACACAGAAAATTGAAAAAAGAGTCTAAGAGCTTTCTCCCGCCTGAGAAATGTGCACAGTCCCTCCGCTCCTGGAGGCGGTGAGGCGACCCGAACGCAGGGTTCCGGGAGCAGACGCTCGGGCCGACCCCAGCCCCCTCCCTCCTGCGCCCCGGCCGGAGCGCGGCGGGAGGGCAGATTTTTTTCAGATTCGGTTTGTAGGGGGGAAATGTGGTTGTATCAATCCACAAATATTTACTCTTAACAGACTTGTATCTGTGGAGATTTCGAACAAAGACAGTTTAGGGGGATTACAAAAACCCTAAACCCCGTTTTTCTCTCGGACTTGGTGCTTTAAATGCCAATTACAGGCGAGCCATATCCAACAGCAACGGGAGGAGGCAGGCAGGGTCGGGAGGGGTTGGGGGGGCGAGTCCAGCCATTAAATGTAACTTTTCATTATGGAAAGGATTTCGCTGGTTTTATCTTCTAATAAGATTATGTCACGAACACAAGTACCTAGGACGGTGCTGAGTGACAGGGCTCTGTCGTTTAATCAGAGACTGTGCCGCTCTGACCGCGGGCCCTTTGTCCGTCGGAGTGAACTACGGAAACTTGCCGTCCTAATCCCCTTATTCATGTCAAGCAGAGAAAAGAAGCCAAGCACCTTACAACCGTGTCCCCTCCACCCCTTCCGAGGGCGGCGGGAGGAGGGGAGCTCCGGTCCTGTCGCCCCCAGGGCGACTTTCGTTTCCGAGGGCGCTTGGGTTTCCCGAACCCGCCAGGCGTTGCAGCGGGGGTGGGGGAAGGGGTTGCTTTTGGGGAGCCTCAGTTGTCAGCTTCTGGAAAATGGGGGCATCGGCCCCGCGACCAGAGGATGCCGATTGGGAGGGGTGGGGAGTTTTTTGTCTCCACTGACGGAAAGCATGGGCCGCTCTGTCCCCTCTTCCCAGGAAAGGTGGCGCTGGGGGGTGCACACCCACCATCCCCATGAAAGCGGGATTGACAAGAAGGGAGAGGCCGAATGGAGATGCCAGGCTGGGGTCCTGCGCGGGGCGGATTTCGTTGGATCCCTGGGACTGATGTCGCGACGCTCGTACTCCTGCGCGTCTCCGGGGTTGACCATTCCCGGCTGCTCGCTCGGCCCCTTTCTTCTGAGGGCGAATTCCTTTGTTCGACCCCCGCGGAAACCCGCTTCTCCGCCGGGCCCGTGGCGCCTTTATTCTCGCAACCGCTGCTGCCGCCACCCCTATCCCACAGTGTGCAGATCTGCCCTGCGGCCGGCCCCCGCCCCCCCTTCCCCCGCCCGGGGCGCGCAGACCCAGCTGGGTCTGCCGACCGGCCCCTCGACGTCGCCGCCGCAGCCGCCGCCGTCTTGCCCCAGCCCCGGCCGCCTGCTCCGGCAACTAGAACTCCAGCCCGCACAGCGGGCGCCCCGGGCGCGGACTTTAGCCGCCTGCGTTCACCTCCGGGCACAGTCGGAAGCCGCGGGCGTCGGAGAAACGGCCAGGCGCGGTTCCGGGTCGCTGCACCGGCTGAAAAAACCAAAAGCAAAACCAACACCCAGCAAATGAAACCTCCGTGCCCCCAGGGCTCCACTCTGCACCCCTCCAGAGGACCAGGCCGGCTACCTCCCCGCCAGTTCCTAGGATCTCAGGCCGGAGGCCCCAGAGTCAATGGAGCAGGAGAGGAGACTTTGAAGGAATTTGTCTCTGATGTACCTGGCTCCTTAGCCTCCTTTTAAAGCTCTTAGTCTGTGCTCGAGGGCAGCCTCCCCGGGACCCCAGTGCGTCCTGGGAACTCTCTGGAGACGCCTGACTGCTCAGTCTCCTCCCTCCAGAGCCCAGGCTGCGGTGCAGGGAGGATCGGCGGAGAGCAGGGTGTCACCTCGTAAAAGCGACAGGCAAGGGCTGTTTTATGGGGAGGGAGAAGGGGCAGGAAGTGATGCTTCCATCTCTGGCCCCACAGGGATGGAGAGCCACGACGGAAAGAGCAGTATCTGGGCAGGGGACCAGGGACAGGGGGACAGGGCTGGGTCAGAGACAGTTGGGTCTTCGACCATTAACCATGGGACTCGGACAGACGGAGCTGGGAGCCAGGAGCTCACCTCCCGCGGGTTCCCTCCCAGAGTTCTCTCTGCAATCCCCGGCTCAGCCAACAGCTCTGGCCCTTCCTCCCAAGCTGGGGCGGGGGAGAGACTTTCTCCCTCGAAACACTTGATACCAACTTCGGTTTTTTGGCAAGAAAAATAAGCCTTGTTTGGAAAGGGGGGGGTCGAGTGAGCTAGGGAAGGAGCGAGCTGGCGGCAGAGCAAACTTCGCGGATTAGGTTTCAGCGCCTCCGCCCCACCCCCAGCCCCGCGGCGGTGATTTGTGTGCGGGGGTCTGTGACCCTACGAGGCATCAAACGGCCCGCGGGAACCGGCCGAGTTCAGAGGGACAGTGGGCAGAGGGCCGGCCTAAGACAACGCAGATGGTTCATATCAGCCCGGCCCGGCCGAGCCCTGGGCCCACCGGCCTGGGCGGCTCGGCAGGGAAGAGGTCTGGGGTATTCCAGGGAGAGCCGGGCCTGAGCGATAGGAGGGGTCCAGAAATGCGGCAGTCAATGCCCAGTGGGTCCCAGCTGGGAAGAGGCGAGGGGACCAGTGATGGAGTGGAGTTCCTCCTCCAGGTGGTCCTGACCCTCCCTGTCTCCCCAGAGTATCCTCAGATACTCCAGCCTCTGCCAAGTGGCCAGAGCCGACCCCACCCCTGCCCTACCGGCAGCTGGGGCTCATCCAGGTCCTAGTACCCCTCCCCCAGGGACCTCCAGTGGCCTCTTTCTTCTTGGGGAGGTGCCCTGCCCTCAGCCTGCCTGCTGTAATGGGTTTGGGAGGCCCTCACCTCCCTCGGACATACATTCATGCTTTCGTTCATTTGTTCGTTCCTTCGTTCCTTCCTTCCTTCCTTCATTCTACCACTGTGATAGAATACCCTTCCCCTCTCTGCCCACTTGAGCCCTTCTGCCTGGCCTCAGTTAACTCTGAGGGACTCCTCCTTTCTCCCTCCTAACCCCAGGGGGAAGCTGAGAGGTAGGCTCCCTCACACTGTAACCCAGAGCTTTGCTTTTGCCGGGGTGGGGGGAGGGTCCTCCTTGGTCAGTCTGGGAGGGGCTCTTGTCTCAGAGACTGCTGCCTCCTCTCCCCAGAGCTGGGGCTTGGCTGGTTGTCAACACCAATAGGCCCAGGCTTCCCTGCCCTATTTCCAGGGTCTGGCTCTCCCTGCGACCTCCAAGAACCCTCTTCAGTGATCACAGAGAGGTTGCCCTGGGATGATACCCACCACCCAGACCTTGGGCTGCTTTAGGGGGTCTCAGCTGAAGAGCTCTTCAAGATCCTTGTAGAAACGGGAAAACTGAGGCTCAGGCGTGGCTAGTATTTGCCCTAAAGCTGACTCAGTTGTGGCAGAATGGAGGCAGGACCCTAGTCTACCCACTGCTGAGTTAGGGGCCTGTGTGGCAACTCCACACTTCTTTCTAGAACTCGGTCCTGGACTCTGGCTTTAGCACTAGCTTACTCTTTTCTCCCAAGGCTGAGGTCACTGGAGGGGAAGGCCCTTCAACCCTAGTTCCTGAGGGGGGTAACAGGCATGTCTCCATGATAGAATGAGTTTGAGAACTCTCTGGATTGCATGGGGCCATGCACATTTGGCAGTTTTATCTTCTAAACTGGGACATAGAAGGACAAGAGCCCGGTGTCCACATCCCTCTGACCTTCTAGTGTCTGACTCCCAAACACCCTGGGCTTGGCCCTTCCTCTCTACAGTGGGTCACGGGGAGGCCAGTGGCCTGGCCAGGGGACTGCCAGGACATCTCCCAGGATCCCTGCCTCAGGGGAGCAGCCAGCTGGGTCATCTGTACACGGAAGACACATCTGTACTGCACATGTTAGAGGCCGAGCAGAGGACATGTGGTTTGGGATGTGTTATCTTAATCGTATTTATTAGCCAATCCTGAAATTTAAAAAAAAAAAAAAAAAAAAAAGTTTGATACTGTTAGCATTGGGAAGAGCTCCCCAGATCTACACGGTGACAGATCAGCAGAGGCCGCCGGCAACAGCCGGCTTGCTTTCAGCTGGGATCAGGATGCAACTGTGGAAGTTCTTGGGGGTGTTCTAGTGTGATGGAATCTCTGTGCCGTGAAACAACACTCACTGCTTTCATTTTCCCAAGCAGAGATCTGAAGCAAAATTAATTACCCCGCCTTGACTGATAGTTATTCTGTTGGAGTATGGTTCTAATCCTGATTAACATTCTCTAAAGTCAGGCATGAAATATGACTTTTACACCACACTCTTTGGCATATGTTTTTCTTTTCCAGGATATTTTTCAGACTATCTCCAAGCCCCGCTGCTGTTCATTATTTTTGCCATAGGTCTAAAGTTGCCAGCCCCAAAACCAGCCCCGCGCAGAGCACAGCCAAGGGGGTGGGGAGTGGGAGCGACATCTCCACTCACGATGCAAATTGCTTCTGATTATTGAGCTTTGAATGTTTTCCTCCATCATGTTTTTATTAAAAACTCGGGCATATTTACGCTTGATGGTGTCTTCAATTAGGTTAAAAAAAAAAAAAAAAAGCAAGGGGTTCCCCTTTCCATAGCAGTATGCAAAAAAAATAGTTGTTATGACCACAGAATTATCGTCCAAAGCTGGTTCTAGTAAACTAGCCCTGCTTTGACAAGCCCAGCAGGCTGGGAGCTTTTTTCTAAGTGTTCCAGCTGCTGGGGAAACAGACCAGAGAGGAAGCCCACAGAAGCCTCCGTTCTGCAGGGTACTCTGGCTGCCTCGCAGGAGCTACCACTTCCCGAGTTTCTGAGCTGCAGAAGGAGGCCCTGGCTGGCTGCAGGGGGCTTGCTGATGGGCAGGTCCACCCCCGGGGGTGCAAAACAGCCGCAGCCGCAGTAAGAATCACACAGCTGATGCTTGCTGAGTGCTCCTGGTTTGTCTAGCACTGCTGTAAGCGCTTCACAGTTTTTAAAGGTGCTGTGGCTGTGACGTGGGTATTGTGATCATTTACAGAGCAGACGACTGAGGCACAGAGAGGTCGAGTAACTTGCCCAAGGTCACACAGCTAGTTAAGTGGAACTGGGATTGGAGCCCAGGCATTTGGTCAGGAGAAAACTTCCAGCGATCCTTTGGGAGGGCAGAATCTGGCCCCCCGCGGGGTTCAGTGTCCTGTGGTGGCCAGGCACCAGAGCTCAATGTTACTTGTTGGATGAATGCCTCGAAATTAATGACCAGTGTTTATTGCATACCGCCTGTGGGTTTGATGGGAATTAGCCCGCTGGATCTTCTCACCGCCCGGGGGCAAGCATTCTTATTATCATTTCCCATTCTGCAACACTGAAGCTTGACCTGAGAGGTGCCGTGATTTCCCTAAGGTCACACAGCATAAGGTAGCAATGATAAGCTACCATGTACTGCGCACACGTTATGTCTAAGCTCGGGGCTAAGCCCTTGGCACCCCAGACCTTGGTGAGAGTTCCTAAAAGGACCAAACAAAGGACCTGGAAGGAAACCAGGTTTCCAGGTGACTGAATTGGGGCTCAGGGAGGTAAAGCCACACACCCAGGATCACATAGCCAGTGGGGAGCTGCACCAGCATGCCTCTGTGCTCTGCGGGTGTGAAGACTTGTCCTCTTGACCACTTCTCAGCCTGGGGTAGGGGGTGCTGGGGGATGGGGGAAACACCTGAACGGCACCTTCTCAGTGGGTCTCACCTGGGCTGAGCGACGATCCTGGCAGTAGGTGGACATAGTCCGGCATTGAGAGGTTGGGTGTGTCTGTGGCTATGTGGCCTGAGGCCTCATGCCTTCCCAGCCCTGTTTTACAGATGGGGAAACCAAAGCACAGAGACCTTCAGTGACTCGCCCAGGGTCACACAACTGGCGAACAGCTGATGGGACTCACGCTCAGGTGTTCTGGATTTGGGGTATCGTTTCTCAGACGGGCTGAGTCCTCATCTTTATCGTCAGCATCATGCATGACTGCGCCTGAGTGCCTTCCGAGTGCCCTGCAAATACGCAGCGACAGCAGGGAAGTTCAGAGAGGGAAGGCAGTTTTCCCAGGATCGCATTGCAAGGTCTAGCCGCTGGTGTGGGGCCTGCTCAGGACAGGGTACAGGGAAGCAGGCCCAACGCACAGCTGGGAGTTGACCGGCCCTCAGAGGGCCTTTACCCTTGCCCTGCGGGTACAGCAGCTCAGGGCAGGCGCTGTCTGCCCTTTGAAGGGGACAGCGCCTGAGTGTGTCACTTTGAACTGCAAAGGGGCCTGTGGCGAGGGCTTGGCCCCCTCCCACAGGCCCCCGCCTGCCTACCCCTCCAGCTCTGGTTCCAGTCGGCAGGGCTGGAGCCGGAGGGGCGGGCAGGGCGGCGGCCCCCCTGCGGGATGTCAGCCTGATAAGTGAGCAGCCGCGGGGCCCTGAAGGAGGATGGAGCTGGCCGCCCACTGGTCCGGCCATCCCACGTGGCAAGAGTTCAGGCCAGTCACCGAAGTGCCAGCCTCCCACAGGCATGCCCTTGTGGCTGCAGAGAAACATCTCCCCGAATGTCAGAGGTTTAAATTAAAATAACAGTAATGATCGTAATAACAAGAACTTGTAAAAGGAAACATCTCGCCCTGGGGCACGGGGAGTATCGTGGCACCAAGCATGTGCGCCACTCGGTGCGTGCTCCTGGCACGAGGTCACGAGGGGGGTTAGTTAGGTAAGAGACAGGGGCGTCTGCACAGCTAATTACCAGGAACCCAGCTGGGGGGGGTTTCAGTTGTTCAGCCAAGTCCTGGCTCAGCTGGGCTAGGACCGGGAGCCCCTGGGCGAAGAGGGTGGGGTGACGGGCCAAAGAAATCATGTCAGCTCTGTCCCCAGACCTGGGCATGTTGGCCTCTTCTCTGATTTCGTGACCCCAGAACTGACTTCTTGGGAGGCCAAGAACTTAAGCAGGTTCTTTGCCAGGTGGTTAGAGAAAAGACGCCAGTGCTTTGGAACCTTGGGGTTCAGAGTATGATCTGGCTCTGTCACTTCCTGGCTGTGTGACCGTGGGTTTGATGCTTTACCTCTCTGTGCCACAGCTCTCTTACAGTCTGTTAAGGACCAACACCTGCCTGAGAGCAATGATGAGATTTGAAAGAGAAAGCAGGCACAACGTCTTCCGATTAGGTATGCGGTTCTTGCCGATACTGCTGCCGGTGCTCCCACAGTCCTCTGTGCTGGGCCCGAGCAGGTGTCTGGCTTTGGTTATGTGTGTCAGGTGGTATCTTGGCTAGAGTTCTCTGTGTGCACCATGCCTTGGCTAGACCGGAGCGTCTAGTAGGTGCTCAGTTAATACTGAAAGAAAAGAATAGAGAAGTAGCTCAGGAACCTGACTGACTGGGCTGGACACCAGGCTCAGTCCCCTTCTAGCTGGGCAGCCCTTGGCAAGTTCCTCAGCCTCTCTGAGCCTCTGTTCCCTCACTGGTAAAATGGAGCTCCTGGAAGAACCTGGCTTCTAGGGTTATCCTGAGGATTAAATGAAATAGCGTGTGCCAGGAGCCGCACCAGTTTGTGGGAGCTCTTTTTGCTCGTGGGAAGGGCCGTGGGCAGGGGTCTGGTTAATAACACAGGACGGCAGGAGTCTGTGCTGGCTTCCCTGGGCAGGGACCCGTGAGATGGGAGGCAGGAGCTAAGAGGATCTAGGGAGGGTGTTTCAGGTCGGGGCACAGGAAGCAGGAATATTAGGGGTTAAGTTGGTGGGCTGAGAAAGTGGGCTGGGACGGTGAGTCTGGCTGGAGAGGCTGCTGGGGGCTGCTGGGAGGCAGGGCAGAGGGGGCAGGGGCTGGTAGCTATGCAACGGGGTTTGGCTTTTATTCTGTGGGCAGAAGGGAGCCATCGAAGAAGATCATACAGGTGGGTGACAGGACAGGAGAGGCACTTCATGGGGCTGACACTGGCAGCCCATGCGTGGGCCTGGGGACTGGAGACCCACAGGACGGGGCGGCTGCCTCCTCAGAGGTGAGGATAGCGAAGGGGCTGGAGGAGGGACAGGTTCAAGGCAAAGTTAGGAGGCAGTTCTGAGGGGGGAGGGGAGGGGAGGAGGTAGAGGGAGAGTCAGAGACCTGGGGCTTGGAGCTGGGGTGACTGGAAGCCCCAGGTCCTGGGTTGCCTGGCTGAAGCCTTGGGGTCCTGAGCTCTCTGGGCTGGTCCCAGCAAGAGTGACCCTCTTGTCTGGGTCGTTCCCAGGTCTGGTTTCGTGGGCATGTGACCTATGCAGTCCCACAGGACCTCACACCCAGAAGGGCCCTGTGCTTGGTTCGAGAAAAAAGGCTATCGCCCTTTTGAAATTCCCAAGATGGTCTGAACAAGTACCCCACCTTTTCATTTTGTTCTGGGCCCTTCAGACCATGTAACCAACCCCAGTCTCCGAGTCTCTGACTGGGGGCCTGGGCTTGGAATGGAGGCCTGGGTGGCTGGAGCTGGAAACAGGCCTGCCGGGATTAAGGAGACCCCCCCACTCCCCGCTGTACCGTTGACCCGAGGCTTATCCTCAGATGCCTCTCCCTCCTGGCTCCTGGCTTCCTTGGTCAGGCCCTGCCCCCTCCTCCTCTGTGCTCAGCCACCAGCTCACCTGCGATTCCCCCCACAGCATGTTCGTCCATGTCTGGGTCTTGCTCAGGCTGTGGAGGGTGCGCAGGACATACTCGCTGGCCTCCTTCCCATAAAGTCATCTTCCTCTGAAGCTTAGCATAAAAATCATCAGCTTCATGAAATCTCTCTGGCTCCATATTCCGCCCTGCCTGGCCCCTGAGCTTGGGTCTGTCTTGAAGTGCTTCTTAAACATGCAGATTCCTAGTTCTGCGGAAGGACTCGACCTCTCAGGGGGAAGCCTATGAGTCCTCATCGCTAGCTGCCCTACCCCGAGGTCTGAGAACTTCTGCTCGGGGTACACCCTGGACTGACGCAGGGCCTTGTACTGGGTCGGTGCTCGGCCGGCATGTACTGAGTGAACGAATGAGCTGTGGTCGTCTGTCTCGCCCCACGCAGCCTCCCCACAGCGGGGCCCGGGGCCTGGCATGGCGTGGCATCAGTGGGTGGGGGGTGACCAGATGGATGGCAGGGTCTCAGCACATGAGGACTCTGGCGGGGCCAGGCTTCTTCTCTCCCTGAAACCCCAGGATGTCAGGGTCAGGCTGCCCACAGTGGGGACCAGCATGGGGAGTGGGGGGCAAAATTAGTACCCTCTAGGAGGCAGGAAGTGGGCAAAGGTCATGGGGGTCCACCAGTGCACCGATTCTCAGTTTCCTCATCTGTAAAATGGGCACAACTGTCCCTTCTCTCCCGGTCATTGGAAGGATTAACAGGAGGACATGATGCATTTGGCGCAAAGCTCATTACTCAAAAAACAAGGGGAAGAAATGTGTCCTACCCAGCTCTCATGACATTATCGTTAGAGTGCGGTCATCAGTATTTTTGTTATTGAAGAGAATTCCGGCAGAACAAACCCCAGGAAGTCCAGCTGACCACCCCCCAGGCCTCCCGAGCCTGACTTGCCCCCTTCTTTCCCCTCTCATCCACCTCCTTGGGGTCAGCCTCCATCCCCACCCTCCCCCACCCCCTCCACAGGGAGCCGGGAGCACAGGTGACTCGGCTGGACTGATCTTGCCGGAGCTCCAGCCTCACAGAGGACAGAAACAGGGAAAGGCCAGGGTGGTGAGGGTAATCCTGTGGGTAAAGGGCTGTGCCGGAGGGAAGGGTGCTTAGGGAGGGGATGCCTGGAGGAAGCTTGTCCCAGACGGGATGTTGAGACAGAATCAGGGAAGGCGAGGGGGAGGGTGTGGACTACACCCAAAGCCATGGAAGACAGTGGCCTTCGAGGAGAAATAGCGTCCCCTCCATCCCCTCCCCGCCCAGCCCCGTCCCTGCCCGTGCTCTCCTCAGGTCACCACAGCTCTGAAGACTTGTTCAAGTCCTAGCTCCTGCTGTGTGCCGAGCCCTGGCCGAGCCCCGTGAAGCCCCCAACAGGCCTGAGACGTAGAAGTGATCATCGTTCCCATTTTACAGATAAGAAGACTGAGGCTCGGAAGTGGGAGGCAACTTGCCCAAGGCCACGCAGCCACCTGGCAGCCGGGTCTGCCTCGAGCCCGTGTCCCCCCCCCCCCGCCCCCCCACCTCCTCTCCCGGGCACCTGCTTGTCATCCGCTCGCTGGGTGCCCACATGTCCCATGGGGAGCAGGCGGAGCAGCCTAGGGCTCACACAAAAAGCAAGGGGAGTGGATCACTGGGTCCTGGGGAGACTGGGCATGAGAACATTTTGAAAACCCTGAGTAATGGGAGGAGATGCTATGGCCGGTGCACTCCAGGCTTAGAGGCTGACGTGCCCAGAGGGACCGAGACCTTCTCTACGCGGGACTCGGGACACAACCCAGTCATAGCCATGACCTGGGAGGCTCAGAGGAATAAGTGTGTGTTTCAGAGACTGGTGGTGCCAATCTTGTTTCTGTCACTTGCTGCCGCTTAACCTCAATTTCTTCCCCTATAAATAGGGCCGCCAGGAAACCCCAACCAAGATCCCTAGCAAATGAAGAAATGGAAGCTGACGTTTGTCCTGATTGCTCTTGCCGGGGTCAGAGCCTCAGGGGATTGCATCTGGGGAAACCAGAGCCCAGGGAGGCTGCTCAGTCACCCAGCTGGGAAGCAGTTAGACTCAGGCCGGCCTGCCGACAGCTCCTGCAGCTGTACCGCCCAGTGCTGTGGGCTGCCGCCTCCTGGGGAAAGGAGGGGAGAGCCCAAGGCTGGCCCGTGGGCTGCTGGCCCTTCAGTGCCGGGCAGTGGGACGGCATCCCACTCCACGGCCCGGGGACGGGTACTGGGGATGGTGAGTGGCGGGGTGACGGCCTGCAGAAGGGCAGCCTCGTGATGGCCCAAGGGTTCTCTGGGTGTCCTTGATTCCAGCACCTTCTCCAACACCCTTTTGGGGTCAGTCACACATAGGACTTAGGACCACACTTGGGGCTCCCTCCCTCCTCTCTGGTGTTTACTGCAATGCTACCGTGTCCTTGCCCCAGGTACTGAGGACACCAGTCAGACACAGCCCTGTCCCCCAAGAGCTCACTGTCCAGTGGGAGGGAGGCACGTCCCTGGCGGTACCTCGGTCAAGGCTCTGATGGAGAAAGCATGGAGCATTGTAGATCACAGGAATGGGGCTCCTCTCCCAGACGGAGGGGTGCGGAGGAGGGCTTTCTGGAGAACGAGCTATCCAAGCTGAGGGCAGGGCGTTTTACTGGTGAAGAGAGGAGTGGAGCAGCTTTGGGGCAGAGGGACCAGCATGTGCAAGGCCTGGAAGTGGGCCCTAGTGGCGGTGCAGAGAGAGGTTCGATCACGCAAGGTCTTGAAGACTGCAGGAGGAGCAGGGCAGGACCAGAGAGGTAGGGGCCCCGCAAGGCTGGGTCGAGGCATGTATACCTGAGTGCGGATGGCTAGAAGTACAGGTGTGCGTGGGTGTGTGTGCACAAGGGTCACCAGACCTGGCCCTCGGTGGGGACTTGGGGGGTAGGTATGGGGCTCACGTCAGTGCGTGCAGGGTGTCTGCGTCTGTGTCTCCATTGGGTGCACGTGGGCACGCACCTGTGTAGGTCCATCAGCGATGGTGCTGTGCGTGCCTGTGTTTTTAAGAGGGTGTGTGTGTGTGTGTGTGTGCATGTGCGCGTGCGCCCGTGCCCATGGCAAGCTGTGAGGCGGCCCCTCTCTGTCCAGCTGTGCTGCCGGGAGCCCAGGGAGCCCTGGGCCAGAGGACAGGGAGCTGTGGGCCTCAGCCGGACCAGCCCCACCTGGTCTGGCCCAGTTAGCGCCTGGTCTTGCCACCCGGTCTGCCTAGTCCCCACCTCTGCCTAGCACCGGCCATGCTGGCGTGGGTGGGGGGGTTGTCCCTGCTGTAAATTGTCCCCCAACAGTTTAATCACTGCAGTACCTGCCCTGCTCACCGCGTCCAAGCTGATGGCGGGCAGGAGGCGGGCGCCGCTCGTGGAGCAGGCAGGCAGCATCCGGAGAGGCAGGTTCCGCGCCTCCTGGGGGGGACTGTGGCTCCTCCTGCTGCTGCGTCCGAATGCTGGCGCAGCCGCTGGAGGGCTGCTGCTCGGAGGGATGCCTGTACTGCTCAGTGTGTGGGTCCCTGCAGGCGCTGCTGTGTGCGTGCTGCACTGCGGGTGTGTCCGTGTGTCCGCCCGTCACCCTCTGCCTGAGACACCCTCTGCCTGAGCTCACGTCTTGGTGCTCACACATGTTTGTACCACCTGCCTGTGTCTGTGTGCGTCAGCGGGGCAGGCAGGGAGAGTTGTGTGTGTGTGTGTGTGTGTGTGTGTGTGTGTGTGCGCGTGTGTCCGTGCACGCGTGTCCGTGGTAGGGTCACTGTGTGTGCGCCTGTCAACCATTGTGGGCTGATATGGCTGGGCGGGGAGGGTGTGCACGTGTGTGTGTGTGTGTGTGTGTGTGTGTGTGTGTGCATGCGTGTGCGGTACAGACTCAGGGGTTGGGTATGACGAGCGGAGCCTCAGATGGCTCCTCCTGGACTGTGACGTCTGTGGCCACAGATCCAAGAGCCCAGCCCAGGCTCCAGCAGGATTGCCTCTCACCTTTACCAGAGAATGGAGGGTGGGCTGGGACTGGTGCAGCAGCCCACAGGCCAGCCTCCTCCCCACTCCCTCTCAGAGGTGGGAGCAGGCAACAGGCCCTCCCCCATCCCTTCATCCCCTTTCCCCTCCTCTACCGCCTCCTCTTCTGCCTCTGTCTTCTCAGGTGCTAGGCCCAGGCTTAGCATTATGGCCAAAGGTGTAGACACTTAGGAACTTAGGACGCTCTCCCCTGGTGGGACCCAGACCCTGGGAGGAGACAGACAACCCCCCTCGTCTTCTGTGGCCCCTACTAGGGGTCTACTTTGGGCCTGCAGTCAAGGAGCCTCATCAATGTGCCCCAGCTGGGGTCTCAGGGGTCTCAGGGCCTGAAAGCTCATGGAGAGGGGCCAAGCTGGCACCGTGCTGGGTCAGGGGTCAGGTTCCTGAAAGGCCGAGGAGCCCCCAGCCTAGGTGAGCCCCGGCTGATGTCCCTGGCAGGTGGATCGGGACAGGTGCGCTCCAGTGAACGTGCCCTGGCTCGGGTGTCCTCACAGGTGTGCCCCAATCCACAGCCCCCAACAGGTGTGCCAGTTTTCCTGGGAGGAATGAGCAGGGCTGGCTTGCTGGACCCAACAGGGAGCAAGTGCTGGGGCCTCCACGGTCCCACGGGCTCCCTACTGGCTGCACCCACCCCTGGCCCCGGAGGCCAAGGCCCTGCCGCCACCACCCCTGCCCTGCCCGGGGGAGCGGGGGGCCTGCCACCCGAGGGAGCTGACCCTGACCCCACCCGACCCCCCACGTCCCAGCCTGGGGGCTCACAAAGGGAGGGAAGAGAAGAGAAAAATCGCAGAGATTTGTCTTGTCTCGGGCTGACAGCAGAGCGAGTGATTGCCAGGCCCGCTTGGCAGTTTTTAATCATTTTATCTCTGTTCTCGGCTCTCCGGGGAGACAGCCAGTGCTTAGCAGTCTGCTCAGAAAGACCTCGGGGCGCGTGGCGCAGCGGCGGCTCCGAGCTCCCATTATTAGCTGTGCTCTTCGGAGCGCGCTCCGATCTCTCCCGGGGGAGCCGGTGAAAAATTAACACGGGCCGGCGGCGCGGGCGCCCGATGTAACTGTAATTACTCCATTGATATTCCTCACACAATAGCGCTGTCATCAGTCATTTACATAAACTTTCTCTCGCGAAGACGGGTGGAGGTGCCTAATCCTATTGGGTGCTTCCACGGCATGCATTATACATGGCGCGGGGCTCCTAGGTGAGGAGGGATGGGAGGGAGGGAGGGGAGGAGGCAGGAGGGAGGGGAGGGGAAGAGGAAGGGGAATCAGCGAGCACTGGGCCAGCTGGCTGGGGCTGGGGGCCGGAGCCAGCAACCACCCTGCAGAGAGAGGGTGGGCTATCCGTGGGCTGGGGTCCCACAGAATTGGGGCCAGCCTGCCCCTCCATCCTTGTCTCTCATCTTGGGGCAGGTGAGCCTGATGCTTGATCCTTGGGATGGGGGGTGGGGGTTCCAACAAAGCCTTGACCCGCCCGCGCCCCCCCCACCCTGCCCCTGCCCCTTCACCCACCCCAGGGGGCCAGTCCCTAGCCCCACTGGGCATCTGGGCTCTGGCTGGAGGCTCTTCAGCTGCTAAGGAGTTAAAACCTCTCTGGAAATTATCCCCGTAATGACCTAATTAAAGACTTCAGGGCCACCTACTCCAGGGTGAAAGCTAATAACAGCCGCCCAACAATAATAACCCGATGGAGCCCCCCTGTTATTATAGCGGCCTCCCCTCCCTTGCCACCACCGTCCCCTGACCCCCTCCTCTGGTCCTGCCTGCGCAAGCTGCTGGGGGCTGGGGAGGGCCAGGGTCTGAGCCCCCAGCTGGGCAGAGAAGGGCTCAGGATGGGACCAAGGGGAGAGGCCTGGGATAGTCAAATTTCCGTTGCTGAATATTTAATGAAGCCTGCACGGTTTATTTGGTTGGCCTGTCGATTTTTATTCCTCTGTCAATAGCTTCTCATATGTGGGGCTGTGATGATCTTTAGCAGGGCCTCTCCAGGGATGGCTGCCACTAAATGCAATTATGGATTTTATACCTCAATGTGTTTGATATTTCCACTGATCTAATTTGCAGCCTGGTAGTTTATTGTTTGGCATTTTAATGGCGTTCAAATGCTATGGGAAATTTGATTTCTTTTTATAATTCCTCCTTAACGCAGTTAATGTGGGTGGCGGGATGGCCCAGATTTTAGAGCCCAATGTATAGAAAGAAAAAGGGGGAGAAAAGAACACACCCTTGTATGTATTTAAGGATGTGTCCACTGAGGGATGTGACCATTGAAGCTCTCCCTCTGCGCCTTGGGGCCCAGGCGCCTGTCTGCCTGCCTCGGGGTCAGGGATCTCTGAAAGGTAGTGTCAGAGCTGGGCCGACACGTGGGGAAGCTGACTGTGGCACCCAGGGCGAGGCAGAGGGGCCCGCAGACGGTCCATTGCTCCCACTGTCCTGAGCTCCGTGGCCTGTAGGCCCTGTCGCAGGACCTCTCCAAGTGGCATTGAGGTCACTGCCGGGTCCTGTTTTGAGCAGCTGCAGAGTCAGAGAGGCCAGCCCTCCCACGGCCCGGGTTTCTGCGGCCTGCATCTGAGGGCAGGGGCTACATCGGGCCTGGGCCTTTGAGACTGGGGGTGACTGTGACATGCCTGTCATCTGAGTGACAGGTCCTTGCAGGGCCCTCGGCCGCATTCACCAAATGTATCCACTTCCAAGTCCCAGGTCAGGGATGTCCCCCCCCCCCCCCCGCTTCCTGCCTGCACCTCTCCTTTCCTTCTGTCCTACTTGGAAAGGCTAAGCTTGGGGACATGGCCAGGACAGGCCTTGGCTGCCCCATATCCCGGACCTGGGTTCCAGAGGCTGTGCTGTTGCTTTTCTAGGCTGGACTAGAGAACACGGAGTAAGCCGAAGTCCACCGAGCAAGGTGCAGGGCCCCCCACCTCCTTGGGGCAGCTCCCCTGAGCTGAGCCCCCTTCTCTGACAGCGAGTGCACGGGCTGGGCAACCAGCAGGGAGTGGCCCTCTGTCCTTGGTTAGCAGGGTGGGGCCATGGAGGACACTTGGAGAGCCTGCTCCCGGGACCTCCCTGCCCGCGGCAAGGCGACCCGGGCCTGACCACCAGCAGTTGTTTCAGATTTTCTAAAACACCTTCTGGGGAAAAGGAGTCCAGAAAAGCTCAGGAAACTCTTCCAAGTGGCCTTCCTGGAAATGAGTAGGGAAGATGGTCCTAGGTCCCAGGGCTCCACTGGGCAAGCAGCCTGGCATGTGGCACAAAAGGGAACTCACCCTCAGGCCTTCCAGGGAAGGTCTGTCCAGGCTCCCCACGGACAGACTGCAGACTCCAAGTTCTGGTTTGCAACACGAGGGAGCCCGGAGTCCAGGACTCTGGGGACACAGAAATAGACTGCTCTTTCCTGGACGTTCACGATGTGCTCAGCGGCATGCCAAGTGCTCTGAACACACTCTCTCGCTGCATTCTCAGGAAGCATAAGTGCATTGTTGTGCCCATTTCACACACCGAGGCTCTGAGAGATTTACAGCACTTGCCTCGGGTCATAGCTAATGGCAGGGCCAAGACGTGAACCCAAGTGTGTGTCGCTTCCGAGGCCCTGCTCTTAACCTTGGTGCCTGATAGTATGGTCTTCCGGGGGCTGGGCTAGGCGTGCCTGCTCAGAGTTGGTCACCCCTTAGCTGGGACACCCGCTCCTTCCCCTCCCCTCGCCCTCCTCAGCATCACTGGCCCCAGTTTCTGTCCCTGGGCCAGTCCACTGCATGACTCCCAGGCTGCCGGCTTAGCCACAGTGGGTGGCTTCTGTTTTGGAGGGAATTTTGCATCTCTTGGGAAGAAACAGCTGTCCTTTCCATTTCCCGGGGGATTCTCACCCCGCCATGTTTCCCAGGCTTCTTTTGGGTCCAGTCCATCTTCCCCATGGCTGCTGTTCTCAATACCAGCCCCACAAGCTCCTTGCCCCCTGAAATATAAGCAGTTGTGGTAACCGCTCACACTCCCAGGCCAGGCTCTGGGTGAGCACTTCACACACATGCTCGCACAACTCCAACGAGGTAGGGAGCACGGCCATCCCCATTTTACAGATGAGGAAGCTGAGGCTCAGAGAGCATGCATTCCTGCTAGGCTCACAGTGAGACTCTAGAGCTTCCCCTTGACATCCCCTCCCCCCGACCCCTGACTAGAACAGTTCTAGTGTCCCTCATGCCACCTAACGCATGGCAGTGTGTCCCGGCCAGCACAGGGGGCCCGACGGGGCAGGGGCTAGGATCGTCCTGCTCATAGCCCCTCTCCTGCTGCAACAGGGCCTGGCACATCCCAGATCCCAGAAACACTGTTGAACAAATGACTGAGTGAGTGAGTGAAGCCCCGGAGCCCGTGCTTGGACCTCTTCTGACAGCCGTTCCGAGATCCTCTGGCCCCTTCAGGAGAGACCCCGGGCTGGATGCCAGGTGCCAAGGTTGTTCACGGCTTTCCTCCCACGACCCCCTCGTGTCCCATCACCAGATGCCCCGGTCTCCCAATTCTCACTTTCCCTGGACACTCAGCAGTCTTTCTTGCCTCCATGTCCCTGTCCACACTGTCCCTTCTTCCAAGAATAGCTTTCCCTTCCCTTCGCTAGGCAAGCTCCACTCATCCTTGTAGGACCAGCTCCGGGGTCCGTCCCCTGGCAGCGTCTGCCGTCGCCCTGCGGGGCTGGTCCTGCCTCCCCCAGGTGCCCCAGCCACCCCAGCCCTCCTCACACTGCCCCGGGGTAGTACCTGCAGATGAGCTAGCCTATCTAAAGATCTTTGTTTTATTTGACAGAGAGGAGAGAGATCACAAATAGGCAGAGAGGCAGGCGAGGGGGGCGGGGAAGCAGGCTCCCCGCTGAGCAGAGAGCCTGATGTGGGGCTCGATCCCAGGACCCTGAGATCATGACCTGAGCCGAAGGCAGACGCTTAAAAACTGAGCCACCCAGGTGCCCCAGGCTCTCCTATCCTAGATGGACAGTGGGAAGGATCTGTTGAATGAATGCAGGAGTGAGTGAGGAAAGGGAGGAAACAAGGAGAAGGAACGCTCCTCTTGGTCCTCTCAGGTAGCTGCCCTGTCCACCCTGGGGGTTTGAGACAAACTGGCCTCTGGCTGACTCAGAGCTCCGACCCTGGGCTGGAAGGGACAATGCAGTGAACTGTTCGGCCTAAGTGTGGAGGGGGTGCTGTCAGCAGGTGATGGATAAGCGGCCCCCCCCCGGGCGCCCCCCCTCCCCATCCTGAGAGCTGTCTGAGTGTTAAGCGCTCCTCTCACTCCCTCACACCCTCCCCCTTGCAAATCAGCAGTGAAATCAGACCTGAGTAATCTGATGTTCCACTTAGGAAAGAAAACAGGATTCCCTAGCCTGGGAGGAGGCTGAGGCTGCGGTGGGCAGGGGGACAGCCTGCTAGCGTCAGCGTCCTCGTCCGCCATCGGGGGCCTGATAAGATCTTCACAGCTTGTTATCCTGGGTGAGGCGGGCTTGTATGCACGGCTGGGGGGCGCTCTCCGGGTAGTGAGGTCCTCACTCCAGAACCTGCCCGTGCAGAGGTGTGTGTGCAGATGGATGCAGGACGGACTGTGGTCCCAAGGCCTCTGTCTGCCCCCAGGAGCACCAACTTTGCATCCTTGAGCTTTCTCCTGCGTGTCCCCATCGAGCCCAGGAGAACAGATGGTCGTGGGCAGTAGAGCGGGGCCACACAGACCTGGCATGAGCCTAGCTCAATCGCTTCCCTGCCGTGTACCCTTGGGCAAGTCACACGCCCTCTCTGAACCTCAGTTGCCTTCTTTGTAACTGGGGAGCACACCCCCTGCTCCCAGACCATTGACAAGATTTAGTGACATCCCATTTGTGAGCAAGTTGAGCACTCAACAAATTAGGTGACTATGTCATTCACTGTCTAAACCAGGGATATTTTCAGAGTAAAAGGGGATGTTATTCTTGATTATCCTGGGGCCACAGGTATAAACCAGGATTGTCCCAGGGATCCTGGGATCTATAGCTGCCTGCCTGCAGATCAGGGACAAGTGGGACAACGTGTGTTGTGGGTGCTCCCTTATCCTTCCCCAGTGCTTGTTGGCAGCCAGGGGTGCCTGGGTGGCTTCGATGGTTAAGCAGCTGCCTTTGGCTCAGGTCATGATCTCTGGGCTCTGGGATCAAGCCCCACATCGGGCTCCCACCTCAGTGAGGAGCCTGCTTCTCCCTCTGCCTCTCTCCCCTGCTCATGCTCTGTCTCTCTGTCTCAAATGAATTTTTTTAAAAAAATCTTTTAAAAAAGGAATTCGAAACAATATGGTGTAACAATTATGGAGCATTTACTGCATACCAGGCACTGTGTTTCCTCATGGAATTGTCCCAATAGCCCTGTGACGTAGATACCACTTCACAGATGAGGAAACAGGCTCAGAAGGGACAAGTGATTTGCCAACGTCTCACAGCCAGGAAGGGGCAGAAGTGGGGCCGGAAGCCGGTCTGCCAGACTGCAAAGCAATGACCGCTGGCCCACGCTGCCCACTTCCCACCAGCGCAGGCCAGGCCTTCCATCCCAGCCGCACAGAGGGGTTCAGCTCACCTTGCCAGGTCGCGGGGCTGCCAGCTCTTGGGGGGACCCCCCAGGCCTGCCGCGTCCTGTGTCCCCTGGGAAGGGCATCCTGCAGAATCGGTCTCCCAGGCCGGACAGCCTGCCCCATCAGCTCAGCAGCTGTCAGGATTAAAGAATGAGATGGGGAGAGAAATCCATAAACTGTGGGTTTCGAAAAACCTGTTTGTTGGGTGAGCTATTGATTGACTGAAGTCTCCTCCCAAGTTACCATTTAAGCTTAATGGCAGAGGATGGTGAGGTCAAGCACAGAAAAGGGAGAGGGAAGATGTGTGTCTCCCCCCAACACCCTCCCCCTGCCGCTGCCTGCTCCCAGAATTCCCAGAATAACTTGGCTTGGGCCTCCCGTGGCAGTCCCCTTCCCCTATACTTTGGGGATCAGCTGTCCCCTAAATCTGGAACTCCTGGTTTCCACCTCCTCATGGCGAGATGGTGATGAGAAATGCACAGAGTCGTGCCCTTGATGAGGCATCATGGGGAAGAGAGTGGCTTTGCCCCCCAGCTGAATGGAGTAAGGCTTCTCCTCCTCTGCCCCTTCCTAGCCATGGGGACCTGGGCATGCGACTGCCCCTCCCTGAGCTTCCGCTTCCCCTGTAGAATGGGACTGCTCCCCCCCACCCCCTTGCAGGGTCCGAGGAAACTCAGATTTCCCCTTGGCTGGCCTTGACACTGAGGGAAGTTCTGGGTACCTCTGAGTTAGGTGCCGATGGAGATGGGCGTGTTTCACTTGGGATTCTCTGGAGCAAGACAGGCCCTCTCGGCGATTATGCTGAGTTCCTCAGAATCCCTGCCAAGAGCTGTCAGGCACCCGGGGGCCCGGGGGCTTCTCCTGCCCTCGCAGCCCACCTGCTGTCAGTCTTACCCCAGAGAGGCCCTCTGCTCCCCTCTCCCACCTGGCCCCAGCAGAAGCAAGCACCCTAGCTCACTGAGTTCTTCCAGCTCGATCCAGATTTGTGTTCCTCTGGCCGCATCCCCTGCACCCGACCAGAGGTCCCTGGTGAGGAGCCTTCCCTAGAGCAGGGAGCCCACCTCTCAAATACACAGCCCCTCCCCCATCACATGGGCACCTTTCCCCAGAACTCTGCGCTTGGCTCTCGGCAGACCCTTTACTGGAACCTTCTCTGGGCCCGCCAGCCCTATGGAAGGGCACAGGGAGGATTCATATGTGGACCCTGTCCTTAGGGAGCACTGAGTCTGTAAGGGAGACAGATATGGACACCAGGGATACAAACCCAGGGAGATCCCTACTGTGCCTGAGGGAAGTCCTAGGGCTCAGCAGGGAGTAGAACCACTTCTACCTCGGCTCTGCCCACAGGGTACATGGCTTGGCAAGCTGAACGTGGAGTGAATTTCAACCTATTTACTCTGCTGAGGAGCATCTTGTTCAGTGAAAAACCTATACAACCATACAGGGCAGCCTGGAAGGAAGCAAGATCCATGGAGAGGACAATCCTGTGGATCCTTTGAGTCAGAGATGGTGTTCATAAGGCCGAAGGCAGAAGATCTGCCCTGCAGGGCCCTTGAGCACACAAGGAGAGGGCAGGGGACATGTCACTGGAGAGTGGCTCCAAGTACAGCTGGAAAGGAAGTGGGGCTTATCCTCAGAATTCTTAGATTCTGTGTTTAAGAGTTTGGAGTTGACACCAGAGTCCAAAGGGAGCCACAGTGAGGTATTCAGCAAGGGAGCTGTGGCACCCCAACTGCTTAGTTAGTGGGAAGAAGCTGATGAGGGAGGATGTTTAGGGAAACAGTCCCGCTCTGGGACTCTGGGATGGGAGGAAGAGCAGTGGAGGTCGGGCCTGCCCTGGCTCGCTCAGCACGCTTAGCACAGTACCTGGTGCCCAGTAGACACTCAATTAATACTTTGCGAATGGATTATTGACCCAGGGTGTAGAGGGTTAGAATCTTGGCTCAGATCTCCTTCTTTGAGACCTGAGATCCCCGGCTTCTTGACCAGGGGCAAAACATTGGGCTAACCTCTTTTCTTCCTTTTGAGAAGAGAAAGAGACCCTCAGTTTGCTTTCATGTGACACGGGGGAGATGCCCCAGAGTAGAACGTGAATGACACAAGGAATGTCTGAGTGCCTAGAAAGGCAGGAAGGTGTGCCGACCGCTCTTACGCATTTATCCACCCACGGCACCCTTTCCATCCACCCATCCACCCGCCCATCCATCTAGCCATCCATCTGTCCACCCGTCCATCTGCTCATCCATCCACCCATCCATCCATCTCTCTACCACCTATCCACTTATCTCTCCTTCATTTGTCCATCCATCCATCCACCTATCCACCCATCCGTCTGTTCAACCACCCACCCATCCTCCTATCTCCTTCTCCGTCTACCCAGCCACCTACCTGTCCATCTATCTGTCTTTCCATCCATCCACCTACTCAGCCCGCCAGCCAGTAGTCACTGAGAGTCTACTCTATACCAGACCCATGTTAGACAAATGAAGATGTAACAGCGAAATGTACAAACCTAGCCCTCCCTGGTGGGCTCACAGCACGGCGCAGGAGACGGACAAGTGCTCAGGTAACTAAAATAGGTGCAGTGCACTCTGCTCCAATGGCACCAGGGCCAGTTTGCACATTTGGAAGACAAGGCCTCTAGCTCCTGGCTTCCATTTCTGGGGGCTGAGCATCCTGAGTCTAGCTCTTAGAGACAGTGTTCCCAGAATCAAACTCTTGGTCCAGTCCACTTGTCTTTCTTGAGCTCCTCCCCTGTGCCAGGCCCTGTTCTGGTGCTGGGCCACTGCAGGCACGGTCCTTGCCCCGGGGGCAGGGTGCCCGCTCACACGATGTGCTGGCTTTAGAGTTGCGGAGGCGAATTGAGCAAAGTCAGGGACTAAAGGGTGGGGGCGGGGGGGGCGGAAGGGGGGAGGGATACAGAACATGGTACATGCCCTGAAACCTCTAGAGTCAAGGTTCAGGGGTTTGCTAAAAGGAAGGACTAGCATATTTTGCTTTGGTAGGTTGGGGAAGGTCTTACTTAGGTAAGAGGCCAAATGAACAAATGAACACCCTCTTCTAAATAAATATCATTATTATTATTATTACCAAAGTAATGCATCCTATGAAAACTTCAGATGATAGAGAATATAAAATAGTATAAACAAAAATGGGAAACATCCCTTCCCTCCCCATCCCCCAGCGAGGACCAGTCCCTGGAGCTAGGCTCCTGTAGGGGATGGGATAAATTCCTCCAGACATTGTCCTGCACATTCGCTTTCAGTTCCCCACGCATAACTTTTGGACAGAATGGGATTATGCGGCACGTGCTGCTTGGCAACTTGCATTTCCTGAGCAGTGCTCTTCATGTCAGCGTCCTCATTGTCCAATGGCCCCATCCTCACGTGATGGACGGGGTTTTCATCAGATTTTCACTATGATATCCACTTGCACGGTGAACAGCCTTGCATAATAGCTTTGCACAGATACGCCAGAACTGGGTTAGGATGTGAAGCAGAAGCCCACAGGATGGACCCGAGGGGCGAAGCATTGGCGGTAGATAACAGATTGCAAACACCCAGAAATGCGGAGCACCTTCTGCCTGATGCAGGGAGCGGTCAGTGGTCAATGGCCCTGGGGGGCTCAAGAGTTGTGTGCCTGAACGACCCTCTCAGGAAGGGTCAGAGCTCAGAGCTGGCGGGAGAGGGGAAGACAGCTCTCCAGCATGTGGTCCTGACTCTATGCAGTATGCATTTATATTTTTTCAGCACATTGTGAAATTCATAACAGTCGGTAATGACTTCCTCACTATAGTGGGTAAAGAGAAGGAAAGGGAAAAAAAAAAAAAAAAGGCCCTTGAAGAAAAATGAACCGTGGCGGGCGTGGACTCCATTTGTAACAATATGGAAATTGATTGTTGAGTCAGAGGAATATTTTGTAGTTTGCTTAGCTGTGCTCGGCACTAATAGCGGGGAACATTAGTGAACCTAGGGAATGAGTTATGGGCACATTAAGGAGGCCTCGAGGCAGGCCCCAGCCCCTCGGGTCTGCCTGCCGTGAGCACCAGCCCCTTCCTGCCCTGGGAGAACCCGGTGGGGCCAGAGCCCTGCAGCTGGAGAAGAACACAGGTGCCATCCCGGCAGAGTGGTGGGGACAGGACTTGGGTTCAGATCTCAACCCCTCTCACGTGCTTGCTGGGTTACCTTATGCAGGTGACTTGGCTCAGTCTTTGCTTTCTCATCTGTACCGTGGTGCTAACCTCGCCCAGGGGAGTTTGGGAATACTGGGGGAAATAATGCATATAAGGCACGGAGCACCGGGATGGGCACAGGGGTGGCTCAGCGAGCCATTGGGATAGGTGAAGGCACAGACACGTGGCTGGTTGCCTCTCCAGCCGAAGATAGTGGCTGGAACCTGGCAGTTTGATGCGGGGCTGCGGTGGGAGGCATTAGGAGGGAGTAGTTAGGATGAAGGCTGCCGGGACCATAAGCGTCACCAGGACTGAGGAGGCTGCAACAGTAGGGACCCCAGATTGGGACCAAGTACCTGGGTAGAGGGAGGCAACGATTCCAGCCCTGTCTACACTGGAGCAACTTCCAGACTCATAGCTACCCTGGGTGGGGAGCCGACTGCTGTCTGTCCTGACTGGCTCGTGTGGGGTCTCAGCAGGCCCCTCAGGCCGTGGTCCCCACCCATCCAGAGCCCTGCTTCTTCTTTGGCAAGAGGCACACATCATCCTCCTAATTCCTCAATGCCTTTCTGTCCCTCACCTCCTACATCCGGCCGTTTGCCCCCTTGACTGTCACTCAGATCTGCCAGATCTGTCTCCTTCTCCCTGTACCCTCAGCCATCCCCTAACCCTAACCTCTCCGTCCTTCCCCTGAGCAACTGCACAGACCTGCTGCTCTCAGCCCAGGAGGCCAGCCTGCCCGCCAGCGGCCGCTCCCCACCCCACTGAAGTCAGAGTGCCCTTCTGAAAACGTCAATCTGAACTTGTCCCCTTCTTGCTTAAAGCCTTCATGCTCTTCGGCCCCTTTCAGGAGATTCAGCACCTTCTAGGAGCTTCCCAGAGGCAGCTCCCCTGCTGACTCCTCTGCATCCTCGTGGCCTCCCCACCTCACGGATGCTCCAGCCCCAGGGTCCTCAAAGCCGACAGTCATCACAATCCCCAGAGGGCTTGTTAAACCATAGATTGCTACTTCCCCAGAGTTCCTGGTTCAGTAAACCTAGGGTAGGGCCTGAGGACTTGCATTTCTTTCTTTTTTTTTTTTTAAGATTTTATTTATTTATTTGACACAGAGAGAGATCACAAGTAGGCAGAGAGAGAAGGGGAAGCAGGCCCCCTGCTGAGCAGAGAGCCCGATGCGGGGCTCAATCCCAGGACCCTGAGATCATGACCTGAGCTGAAGGCAGAGGCTTTAACCCACTGAGCCACCCAGGTGCCCCAGGACTTGCATTTCTAGTAAGATTCTCATTGAGAGAAGGCCACTTCTCTCAATAGAAGGCCCCGAGGCCACTATTCTGGGGAACCTCACTTCCAGGTCCACTATTCTAAGCACACAAAAAGTTCTTAATATTCTCAAACATCCCTTTTATCCCTACTTCCAAAGCTTTGCACCCTGCCCCACCTGTGGATAAGCACGTTCTCCCTTCCTTTTCTCAAACTGGGGAACTCCTGTCCCCACGACCCCAGGCAGAGGCCCACCAGGAGCCCTCCGTTACAATGCCCCTTTGTCCCTGTGGGTCCCGCACAGCCGGGAGCTCTTGTCCGGCCACCTCTGCCTCTCCTTGCCCAGCCAGCGAACGCTGTGCAGGCAGGCCTCAGATAGAGGGCTTTCTGCCATCCAGCACCGGGCCTGGCTGCCAGGGGCATGGGCCCTTTGAAGGGGTGCAGACCCGGGCAACGCCACTGGAGGCCAGGGGGAGCAGAGGCCTCTGGGAAGACAAACCCGAGCGGCTCTAACGGGTCAGCTGAAAGACAGACGGGGCTCCGAGGGGGCAGCCAGTGTTTTGTTTTAATCACGAGTGAGATGCTGACGTGGGCCTCCCCGGGGATGACGAGGGGGAGACCAGCCCCACGGGCGCTGGAGGCGTTTCTGCAAACAGCGAGGAAAGCCCCAGTCAGCAGCCACAGGGGAGGGAGGCCAACGGTCCGGGGAAGAGAACCTTCAGTTCTGCCAGCAGAGAGCCCCTCCCGGCCCCACACGCCCTGCCCTTCCCGAGGACCGCGTGCCCAGGGCCTCGCAGGAGCCCCGTTAGGAGCCTCCCAGCAGCTGGAAGTTGTTGGCCGCAGCAAAACTTCGAGCGCATGCCTTCTGTGGGTGCCCAGGGCGGCCCTCGGTGGGCCGGGAAACTGCTCGCCATACCTATTTTAAACACCAGTGTAATGGTTTATGGCCCGTGGAGGGATAATTACGGAGTGCAGAACCCGGCTTTTATGGCCCCTCCTCCCCGGGGCGCACTTAGAGAACAGTGTGTGTCATGTAGCCAATTTAGGTAATGATTCTGATAAAGATAAACGGAATTGTTTATTATAAGTAATTGGGTCTGCTAAGGCCCAGATGAGGCAGTGATGGGGAAAGATGCACTTGGAAGTGGGGATGTGGGGACAGGGGCCTGAATGGGGCTCCAGGGTAGAGACAGCCTGCTTCCTTCTCACTCTGTGTTTGTCTCTCTTCCCTCTCCCCCGTCTCCCTCTCTTCTCTGGGACTGAATGGATCCTCCTCCATCTGCATCCTGGGCAGAGGCTGCTCCTGGGCATAAATAAATCATGGGGTTTTCTGTTGAGTCAGCTGAGTGGTGGGGAGGCACCTGGAAGGAGGGGTGGGAGGAGCCGGAGGGGGTTCCGACCCGCGCTGGGCTCCAGGGCAGCCTGGCTACAGACCCCATGCAGGTCCCTAGACCCCTGAGGGCTGCTCTCCTCCTGGCAGGCTGCTGGCAGGTGCAAGGGGGGCGGGGTGCAGGGACCTGGGGCAGCCCAGAGCTCAGAGGCAGAGCTGTCTCAAGGGGGGACGCTGGCCCCCTGTTGGGGGTCTTTGTGAAGGATAAACAATAAGAAGGCCCTTGGAGCCCACCCCTCCCCACAACACACACACCTGAGACCTCTAATTACGCCTCAGCCCCGGGCAGGGCCGTGGGAACCCTGCCCCTTTAACCTACCCGCTTGACCCCTCTCCCCCAGGTCCCAAGTCCCTCTCCCGGGGCCTCCTGGGTCTCAGCGCCTGGCTCTTTGGGGGAGGAAAGGGATCCTGAAGACCTGGATTCTGAACTCTAGAGCCAGGATCTGTAGGGTTCCCCAGAAGCCAGGCCCTCAGCAGGGGTGTGCACCCATGGATCCTCTAAACCCGTGCCTTTGAGGGAGGTGGGGACGCACAAGCCAGGATCTAGATAGAAGTTCCCACGTACTGGTTTGAACGGGAGCCCCACAACCAAGGTTCGGGCTCAGGTGATCTCACAAAATAAGGGAAGCCTATAAACCAGGGTTCTTGAGATAGAGGACCCCAAATGCCCGGGCTATTGAGACAAAAAAAAAAATCACAAGCCAGGGTGCCAGAGGTGGGGGGCTGCTTAGGTGGATACCCCATGAGGCTCGGGGGTCCCCACTACATAGGCCCATTAGACCCAGGTGTAAGGGCCCCAGCTTGACTGCCTGCGGCTGCAGCTCCCCCGGGTTGAAACCCAAACCGGAGGAGCGACCTGTCACTGTGCCTGTGATCCCCGGCGTGATTGAGAGGGGGCGCGGCGGGGCGGGGCGGGGCGCAGGCCCCCAGGCAGCCCCTCTGCGTGGAGCGGCTGCACAGCAGGAGTCTGAGGAGGAGAAAAAGCGGGGATTTTCTCTTTCTTCCCTGCCTGCTTATCTGATCACAGCAGAGGGAAGGGCTCCGGTTCAAAGGCAGTGTCCTTATCAGCTGGGATTTGTTTGGGGCGTGATAGCTGCACCTGGCGGGGAAGGCTTCCTGCAGGTGGGGGGCGGGGCTCCAGAGCTGTTCCTGCGCGCGCATCGCTGCGCACAGCCGGGGTCTCTGTCTCCGTGCGCGCGGGTCTGGGTGCCTGCGTGTGTGTCCGCGCGTGCCCGTCACCGCATGACCGTGCCGGTCCGCGCACAGCTCCCACTCGTGCGTGACTTGGTGCGTTTGGGTGGGCTCAACAGGTGCTCTGCGCGGGGGCGGGAACAAGAGGAAGGGGCTCTCGGGTCTGGGCGGTGGTGAAGCTCACGCGGGCCTGTGGGAACGAGGGGATGGGATGGTTAAGTGAGGTCACAGACTCGGGGGCAGGGACAGGGGGAGGGGGGTGGGACAGGACGTTGAGGTGTGACCCTGGTGATGTTTATAGGGAAGAAAGAACCCGTGGGAGAGGCCAAATAAAGTGAGCAGGGCTAGCCCAGGCCAGGGCTGGGCAGCACGAAAGCGGGACACCAGCTAGAGGGGCAGGGTACCGAAAAGCGGTGGCCCGGCAGTGGGGCCCAGAGTGCCACGGGGCTTGGCTCTTTTTGTGCTGAGAGTGGACTTAGCTTGAAGCTTTCCCCCACCCCAAACCCATGCCACACACACCCCCTGGGGCGGGGCTTTTTTCCCCCCCAAGAAGCTTTCATTTTCCCCAAAGATTTTATTTATTTGACAGAGAGATCACAGGTAGGCAGAGAGGCAGGCAGAGAGAGAAAGGGAAGCAGGCTCCCTTCTGAGCAATGAGCCTGATGCGGGGCTCGATCCCAGGACCCTGAGATCATGACCTGAGCTGAAGGCAGAGGCTTTAACCCACTGAGCCACCCAGGCGCCCCAAAAAGCTGGAGGGTTTTGTTTTTTGAAGCTGTTTTTTTAATTCAACTTTTTATTTTCAGAGAATCAGATTCATGTGCAATTATAAAGCAAAATACAAAAAGATCCCTGTACCACTGACTCAGTTTCTCCCAATGGAAAGGTGTCCTATAACTAAAGTACACTATCACAACTAGGACACTGACCTCCATCCAATGTTCCTGTCGTACTCAGATTTCTCCTGCATTACATGCATGAGCACGTGAGCCTGTAGGTCTGTGCCCGGGCTCCTGGGTCCGCTAGCACAGACCTAGGTCAGTTCTCTCACAGATGTCCCTCCTGGGGCCCTTTTATAGCCACAGCCCTCTTCCCCCCCCTCCCCCAGCACTCCTGTCCCTAAACCCTTGGGTTTTTTCTTTTGTTTAATCTTAGTGAATGACGCCTCTACCTACGAGGATCCCAAGCTGAAAATCAGGGCACAGTCCTGGTACCTCTCCTCTCTATTCCCTGCTCCCAGGCATCCAATCATCGATGCCTGGCCATTCACCCAATTCTTTTTTTTTTTTTTTTTTTTTTTTTTTTGAGGAATTGAGAAAGAGAGAAGAGGGGGGAGAGAATCTCAAGCAGACTCCCTGCTGAGCATGCGGCCCAGTGCAAGCCTGATCTCATGACCCTGACATCACGACCTGAGCCAAAATCAAGAGTCAGACGCTTAACCAACTGAGCCACCCAGGTGCCCCTCCCCTAATCCTAATCCTTTCTGGAACTCTCTCCTCTCCATTTTACCTGGGTTCTCCCCAGCCAGGCGTGGCCCTGCCCACCCACCCCCTGTGCTGGAACCTTCTCAGACGCAGCCTTCGTCACATCGCTGCACACCCCAGCTCCACGTTAAGACAGGAACCCAAAACACATGCTAGCTCTGCCTTGCCCCCCTCCTTGGCTCCCACTTGCTTTCCCTCTGCACTCCAGCCATTCTGGGCCACTTGCCGGCTCTGGGCTGCGTCTCCACCACTGGGGGCCAGCACCCACCCCTGCTTCTTCCCCTGGGGCAGCTCCTGCCCCTCCTGCAGGCTTCAGCCGGACTACGCTATCTGGGGAGCCTTCCCCAACACTCTGTCTGCGTCCGCTGCCCCTTGGCGAGGCTCCTGCTGTGCTTCCCCCATCCCAGCCCCGACCCCATGTATTGTCATGGTCTGTTTACTCCCTAGTCTTCCCCAGAGACGGCAAATAACTCGAAGGCAGGGACTGTGTCTGGTTCAGCACCGCGAGCCTTGTGTCTACATGGCAGGGAGCGGGCGCCCAAATCTAGTTTGCATGAATGATGAACACACGGGTGGGTGGGCGCTGGGTACGCAGGTTGGCCTGATGCACCCCCTTGGGGTGATGACAGGCAGCTGGGGGCTGGGGCTGGTGGAGGACACTGCTTCGCTCTTGCCCTGTGACCTCCGCCTTTTCCGCCAGGACCTGAGTGCGAAGGCCTGAGCAGCTGTCTCTAGAGAGGGAAATAAAGGAATAGCTATTGGGTGCCAATAGCTATTGGGTGCCTTCTGAAGGCCAGGCCCAGAGCTTGCCACAGGGAATAGGTGGGCCGTGGGAAGAGTAGAGACAGATGTGCACAGTCGTGGGTCTGTTTTTGCCAGCTGTGTGCCCTCGGACAAGTCCGTTTACCCTGTGGAAGGGGGGGGGTGATGATAACGTTTTCCACGTGCAGCTCCTGGGAGGAGACAGGGAAGCAGTAGGTGTGAGAGTGCGAGAGCTGCACTTCTGTTGTGCGGGAACTACCTTTTCAGGAGGCCTTCCGAGGTGCCCTGGCCTGGAGCTGAAGCCAGGAGGGCCCGCTAGCTCCGTCTCTCGGCCCTCCTGTGGTGGTGCCCTTTGATGAGAATATCTCAGCGTCTTCACTGTGCAAGACAGTGGGGCCATGCTGCTCCTGATGGGCCGCTGGTGGGCGAGGCTGAGGGAGCTCGCCAGAGCGCTACAAGTTGGGGGTCCTGCCCAGCACACACTCGTTCTGTCCTCAGAGGGAAGACAGGCAGGCAGCTGGAAAGCGGGGGCCTCAGGATGACTGGCGTCCTCTGCTGAAATCCTGGCTCTGTCTCCTACCAGCTGAGAAGCTCCCCACAGCAGAAGGTGTGGGGAGCCAGAGGTCTTTGCTGTCTCGTTCACCAGCGTACTGCTGGCACCCCCGCTAGTGTTTGGCACACAGTGGCTGCCCCAAAAAATATCTGTTCAGGGACTGAATCGACCTTGGGCCAGTCCCTTGTCTTCTCAAGCCTCCATTGGAAATGAGAATATCCTGTTGTGGTTTTGTTTTCGATGTAATTCACATTAACATAAAATTTCACGTAAAATTCACCATTTCAAAGTGTACAGTCTAGTGGCTTCTGGTCTGCTCGCAAGGCAGGATGCTGCTATTTTGGTCATTGAGAGTGGCATCGTGGGGCAAGCAATCCACAAAGTGGCTCCTGGTCCGGATATGGTGCTGTGTTCCCTGTTTATGGCATATCCACCTGGTAAAAGGGTGTGAGGCAGCTCCCAAGATTTTTTTTTTTTAAGAGCACAAGTTTGGGGAGGGGCCAAGGCAGCAAATCCACAAGCAGACTCCCCATGGATTGCAGAGCCCAGTGTGGAGCTTGATCCCAGGACCCACGAAATTATGACCTGAACCGAAATCAAGAGTCAGGTGCCCAACCCAATGGGCCATCCAGGCGCCCTCCAAGATTCTTAAAATAAAAACAGTGGGTCGAAGTCGTGGAGCATGTAGGGGAAGCAGATCAAGTACCCAAGCTAACATCTTACCGCGATAAAGATTAAATTGAACTCCGAGCATCCTAGCAGCCAAGACTGAAGAGGAGCTAGGACAGAGGATTCCCCTTGTCTGACCGCAGAAGCTGTTGGCTGCAGCGGCAGAGATCTTTTGTTTTGTTTTGTAATTTTCTGTTACCAGATTCATATTTTGCAGGTGTCTTCTATGAGGAATGGAAAACAGGCAGGTGTCAAATCCCCCATCCCTTGCCTGGTGCCTGCCCATCAGAGGCTCTCATTAAATCTTCCAATGAAGTGAAATAGTAAGATCGTCAGCAGAGGCTGTGTCCCCCCAGCTCCTGGTTTCACAGACAAGGGTGCAGGGCTCAGAAGCTACCTGGAGAAGGAATATCTGGGGTAATATACCGAGGAAGGAAGGGATGTGATGCTCCAGGGAGCTCAAGGGACATGGGGGCAGGTAGGACCCAGGAGCCCAGCAGGAGGGAGGTGGCACCTTGCTCCTGTCCATGCTTCAAGCCTCTGTGTGCCTTCGGCTGATTAGAGCTGAGCTCCTGCGAGAGTCTACACCACAGGAGAGGGCCGTAGTGCTCAGTTCTATTGACCCGGCCTGCATCATCCTGTTATGCAGGGGGCATCTCAGCGTCTACCCACAAGATGCCAATCTGGTGGCACCCCACCCACACTCATGACACCCAGAAATGCCTTCGTATGCTACTGACCTTCCCCAGGGCTGGGGTGTAGGATCGTCCCTGGATGAGAGCCACTGAGTTGGGGGGGATGTCCGGCCTTCCGACCGTACACTTGAGTGTGGCCACATTTGGAGACGTTATGCCCCTGCACCCCCAGATTGGCCTCTATCCTGGAGCCAGCATTTGCCCATTGCCTGACGAAAGGAGGACTCACCCCCCTTCCGAGGAGGCACCGGCACCTGCCAGCCCCTCACCTGGCCCCACTGCTTCCTTTGAAGCGACATGAGTGCATGTTTTTTAGTGTTATTACATTTTTTCCCTGAGCTTTTAAGAAAGTAAAATAAGTGGGAAATCAGCAAGGTAGAAGCACTAGAATAAAAGCCTCTTCCGACTGAGGAAAGCATCGCCAGCCTGATGAAGTGGACATAAAACTGTCTCTGGGAAGGAAGACGGGGGAAATTGGAAAGCATGAACACAGTAGTGTGCGAAAAGCACTGGGGGGCATTTTTAGAGACGGGACGGGTGTTTTCTATGACACACAAAATACACAGAACAGTCAAAGTGCAGTTGGGAATCTGATCATGCTTCTAGTTCTCTGCAAACAGAACTCTGCTTATAATGTGTAAGTTGCTACCCCAGAGTGACTTATTTCCAGGCTCACCTTATGCACGAAGCAGGGCTTAGCCACTGGGGGAGGGGGAGGGAAAGGCCCATGGGCTTTGGATCCCAGAAGCCCCACGAGAGAGGGTGGCAGGGCATCCTTACAACAGAGCCCTTGACACTCCCACAGGGACATGGATGCCCTAGTCCTGCCATTCCCAGGACAGAGTTTTTGAAGTGGGAACATCTTGATACTTTTGTCCATTCAGGCAGGCATTCAGCAAGCAAATAGTGAGGGTGTACTGTGGGCCAGCCACCCTCTCAGGCATGGAACATACAGAGATAAGTAAGGGAGCTCCAGGGAGCCCAGTTTTGTGAGAGCACCTAAGACTGTTTGTGTACTATTGTTCAGGTTGTTCACTGCACAAGGGCACCCAGCCAAGGGAGTGAGCAGGAGACTGAAATCCATCTTGTACTTTGTTCACCTGGTGCAGAGCTATGTCTGGGTCAGAAGGGGTGCTGCCTTCATTTAGCATCAAAGTCCAACATGGGCTAGCAGTTTGGGGAAGAGATGAACAAGGGGCCTTGGGGCCTCACTTGGGGGAAGTAGCAATAAGATGGGAGACTCCTTCCCAAAAGAGGGGCTAAGTTGGAGATTCCTAGATGTGGAGGGCAGAGAGGGAATTCTCAGGGAGACATGAAAAAGGACACTGTTTTTGGAAAGGGTGATGCCTGGGATTTGGATTTGGGAGAGGGATAAGAAAGGATTTGGGAGAGGGATAAGAAATAAGACCAGTGAGGCAGGAGGGGTTGAGCCTGCAAAGGGTACCGAATGCCAGGTTTGGGGTTTGGGGGATGAGAGGAAGGACCTACAGCCAGGGAGGGATTGTCAGCTCTAGATCTCTCTGGCCATGGGCCCGAAGCAAGCCGGTCTCCCAATGTGGGCTGCCTCCTCCCCCAGGCAGCCAGGCCTCCAGGGGCCTGGGGGCACCCCTCCTGCTGACCCTCTGCCCTCCTTGCCGCCTGCCAGCCCCTCCCTCCAGTCCAAATTCCCACCTCCTGATTAGATTTGGGGAGGTCTAATTAGATATAATTCATTATCCTCAAAAATGAGATCAGAAATCAGGAGCTCTCCTCAGAAGAAGGTGGCCTCGCCCCTCATCCATCATGCCTCTAAGTAACCAATTTAAAGTCAGGCGGACGCACACGGCAGCATTATTACCTTGTCATAAATAGTTAGGAGAAGGCCCCCGAACGAGGCAGCTTTATAAATGGTTTTTATCACATTAGTTTGCAGTTATTTGTCATCCACTTTGCTTAAGATAAATGCCGAACAAATAATCAAATTATCAAGCCAAAACCTTGGAAAACCATTTGCATTAATTGAAGCAAGAGAGGCCGGGCCTCTCCCATCCAGAGAGCCCCCTGCCCATCTCAGGCCTTAGTTTGGAGGGTGGGGAGAGAGGACTTCCTGGCAGAGGCGGGAGGCCCGTCCTGGGGGCCAAAGGCATTTGGAAGCCTCAGCATTGAATGGGCCAGGCCAGGCCAGACCTGGGCTGGGGTGCAGGATGGGGAGGACCTTTCCAGAGGCTCAGAGGCTGTGCTTTCCTGGGGCTGGGGCCGGCATGTGTGAGGGTGGGTGGCTCTGCTGGGACCTCTTCTCCCTCATACACACAGACACACATAAAGGCAGACAGACACACAGAGATGCATGCAAAACACACACACACACACACAGAGGCACACTCCTTACCCTCTGTTGCTGGGAGCTGGTGCCTTTTGTCTGGCCTCAGAAGGGCCCTGTCACAGGCCTGAATGGACCCCCTGCCCCACAGAGCATGACAGTTTCAGGCAGCTCATGCCCCAGGCTTGTCTGGTTCCTGTCCTGGCCACCAGTGCTGGGCAGGTGGTGAGGAGGGTCCTGGGCCTGGGCGGAACATGTCCAGGGGCGCCCACTGAGCCCCCTCCCAGCTGGGCCCGGAAGCCTCCCTCCAGCAGCAGCCCCTCAGTAGAGAATGGCAATTTCACGCCTCCCCCAGGAGGCCCTCCTGTGCCCCAGCTGGGCCAGGGATGGGCCAGCCCTGCAGGCGCTTAGCCCCCCTCTCCCCAGCAGGGCTGGCCCTGGCCCATCCCGCCTCCTCCACATTCAGGTCAGGTCGGGGACTCTGCTCCATTTTTCTGGCTGTGGACACTGGCCTGCTTTCAGAGATTGTCCTGTGTATCTACACTGATCTTGAGGTTGTCCTGGAAGGAAGGGCTATTGATAGGCTGCACAGGTTGTCCTATGCGGGGTGGTCTACACTAGCTTCAGAGGTTGTCCTGTGTGTGTCTACACTGACCTTAGAGGTTGTCCTGGTGTGGCCAAGGCAATATAAGCTTTCTGTGGGCCGTGTAGACCCTCTTGGCGTTGCCCAAGAAGTTAATTTCTGAGGCCAGTGTAATAGTGCAGCAGTTAGCATGGACACAGGAAACAGGTGGCCTGGGTCAGACCCCAGTTCGAGCACTGAGACTCTGGGCAAGTAGTGTAACCTCTCTGGAAACCTGGGGTGGTAACAGTACCCACCCCACTGGTCACTGTGAGGGTTTGCGGAGTTACGGCTGGTCAAGCAAGTACCAAAGCTTAGAACACACGAGGCGCCATGGCCGGGCTTGAAACACAGTAGGTCAGCTTGATCGCAGGGCTGCTGTGAGACTTCGGGGGACGTTCATTCAATTGTATCTGTCTGTCCCTTCCTTCATCGGACACCAGTGTCCCCGGAGCACCCCCAGTCCGTGCCTGCTGTGGCTTTTTGGAAGGACTGAGGACACAAACAACAAAACGGCTGGCGTTGGGGCCCTTGGTAGGGCCTTCGTCGTGAGGAGGGACCCACGGGCAGCTGCTGGAGAGGCAGAGCCAGAGCGTTTAACCTGCAGAAGGCGTCCCCAGAAAACCAGGATCTAAGATCCGGGAAGGGAAAGGGGTAGCCTGGGGAAGAAGCATGAAGGCCCTTAGCCACGCAGAACCTCTGAGGCTGCGGTGGTGGCCAGCCCGCGCGGGCCGATCTCGGAGGCCAGTGTGGACACACCAGTGCAGGGCGACCTGAGGCCGGTGTAGACACCAGTGCAGCCATGCATCCGGGGCCCCCTCGGGCCCCTCAGCAGGAGCTTGTGCGAGGGGCAGGGGGGACAGCCCGGGGTGGGGCCGGCAGACCTCTTGGGAGCAGCTGCTCCGGGGGTGGGGGGCGGAGGGCTGGCGTGTGGGGGCCACTGAAGCTGAGCCGAAGCACATGGTTGCCGTCTGTTTATTGGGCGGCGGTGCCGGCTTAATGGGCCAGCCCCGAGGCCACGGAGAGGCGGCCCGCAGAGGAGCCGGCGACCAGGGAGGCCCCTCCTGCTCACCCCAACTGCCGCAGCTCAGCTGGGCAGGCCCAAGCCTGGGGCTCTGTGGGGCCGGCGGGGTCCCAGCCCGCCACCCCCACCAGCCCGCCAGGGAGCTGAGGCCCGGCGTGGTGCGGCAGACACCTGGAAACGCCAGGCCCCGCGGGGAGGGCCTGGGCCTGCCCCTCACTGTCCTCGGAGCCCCCCGGGGTCCCTGCGAGGTGCGGCCAGCGGGACACCTGGCCAGGCACGACCTTTGGCCCAGCCCGGGCAGGCTGCTGCGCCCCCCTACCCCGTGGCCCCCACAGCCCCCCCTCGCCGCCTCAATCAGTCATCTCCCCCCCCCTCCGAACAGCTGGTGCTTCCAGGGAAATTACCTAATGAATCAACAATGCGGGGATTGTGGAGGCGGAATGGCTGCGCAGCGGGCTTTTCTCCCTGCGCTAGGCCCACTGGGCACAGAGGGCACCTGCGGGGCAGCAGAGCCCCCTGCTCGCCCGCTCCTCCCACAGGCTCGTACCCCCAGCACCCTGAGGGTTAAAGAAACCTGCCGTCCAAAGACCTGGGTGACCTCCTGTCCCTGCGTTGGCACTTGCCGGCTGCGTGGCCTCACGAAAGTCACCTTTCCTCTCCCAGCCGGCATGCGTCTCATCTGAATAAATGGGCCGAATAAGGTACCTGTGCTCAGAGGCTGCGCTGCCTGAGAGATGGCCGGTGTGCAGTGCTTGGCCTGGGTCTGGCACGCGCGACAGCTCAGTAGCTGCAAGCCTGGGAGTTCCCTTCCGGCCTCAGTTGCCCTCGCTGTAAAATGGGGCCAGGAGCCCCTTTGCTCGAGGGCGATGGCAGGGACTGAAATGTCACAGCCTGTGCACGGCGTCCGGCCTGGTTCCTGCCTCTGGGGACCTCCTGGCTCCTGGCCTGGGAGCACAGCCCAGGGAATTCTGCAGAACCAGTTCCCTGGTCTAGCTGCCTGTGACTCCCACGCCCTGCCCTCCGGGGGAAGGATGCCTGCTCCTGGGGTGGGCACAGGGGCCTGGGGAGGTATGGCGGAAGTGTGTGGGGCGGGCTGGGCTGGGAACCGGTGGGCGGCCTGTTGAAGCAGGCCCCGAGCTGGGCACAGAGGGCCCATTGTTGCCGGGCCCAGCCAGGCCGGGCCCTTGAGAGCGGCCACCGTTGCCGAGTTTCGAGAAGTGTCTAGACAGGGCAGCCCCAGGCCCTGGCCTGGCCTTCCTCTGGGCGGGGCTGTGCCACAGGGGACCGGCAGGGAGGCTGGTACCCTCAGTTCAGACAGACACACAGAGGAGGCTGGAGTGGGGGCAGGGCTGCCAAGTGGAAAGAACAAAAGGGCACAGTCCAGACACTTTGGGCGAGGAGGATGGCATCCGCTGTGGTGACTCACTGGGGACCTGGAGACGGGCCTGGGACCTGGAAGTCAGGAAACCCCGGGTTCCAATCCTAACTCGGTTGCTGTGTGACCTGGGGCAGGTGAATGCCCCTCTCTGGGCCTTGCCAACCTCAGCTGAACAACCTAAGGTTTAAAAACTCTGGAGTCAGAGAGACTTGACTTCAAATCCCAGCTCTGCCACTTCCCAGAGCCATGTGACTTTGGCAGGTGACCTCTGGGAGCCTCAGTTTCCTCCTCTGCAAAGTGGGGATGATTGTCGTTTCTTCCCCATTTCTGAAACGAGATGGAACACATGAGATGTTTAGACGGGTACCTGGCAGAGCACGAGTGTGCAGTAAGCGTTAACCACCGTAGCTGTCGTGACTGCCGTCGTCGTCATCCCCCACCGTTTTTGGGAGAAAGTAAAGCTGCTTTACATGCCCCAAGCAGGACCTGGCTCGCGGCCAGCCCGCACGCCTGAGAGAGCCTCTTCCGAAAGCGTGCGAGTGCCCTCCCCTGTCCTTGGCCTCGGTTGCCCTGCCCGCGAGATGGGCCCGTCCCGGAGAGGGCCACCCATGGCGCAGGGGCAGCGGGCCAGGCCGCCTACGGGGAATCCCCCTCCCTGGCCTCTCTGCCTCCCAGCGCGGGGCTATTTTTAGCCTGGTGGGTAGGAGCTGGCGCTCTTATCTCTGCCTGGTACTTTTGGCCTGTCCTGACCGACAGGGCTCCCCTGCCCTCCCGTGCCAGCGGCGTGCGCGGAGCCCAGCCCGAATTGGGTGCCAGGGTCTTGCCTCCCAGCCCAGCCCAGGGAGACACCAGGTAGAAGGGACGCCTGTCCAGCCACCCCTCATTCTCCGCCAGCGGCCTCCAGGCCACCCACAGCCGGCCCTAGGTCTGAGGCTGTGGGGGTCTTACTACATCTGTAAAGGGGAGCCTAGCGCCAGGCTCCCCTCCCCCCCCA
>CM053615.1:70808449-70819988 GCA_028646535.1 Procyon lotor
CAGAGAGGTAAGTAGGCTCCCTGCTGAGCAGAGAGCCTGACTCGAGGCTCAATCCCAGGACCCTGAGATCACGACCTGGGCCGAAGGCAGAGGCTTTAACCCACTGAACCACCCAGGCGCCCCATTTAGGGACCTTCTGACTCAGGAGTGGAGGGTGCTTCCCCAAGGGGAGATGGCAGGGAAGTGCCCCGCCGGGCGTGTGGGCGAGCTAGCATGTGACAGTGGGGGAGGGGAGCAGAGTAAACAGCCACTGCCCTGTCCGCTCTGCGCCTGTGGCCAGGTACACAGGCCTGTTTGGACAGCTGCCTTGTCTGTCCGTCTGTTTGGGAGATGCTGGCTGATAGATGGGGGTGGGTGGGCTGTTAACCCCTCACTGCCCGCGGGGCCGCATGCTCACTGCCTCTCACAACCGAGTCAGAGGGTGCTCCTCTCTGGGAGGACACCTCCAGCTCTGAGCCAGGGATGGTGGCCAAGTGACAAGGTGAGGGGAGCTCCAGGGCATGGACAGTCTGCTCCCCACCCCCACCAGGGAACCGGGGAGCCAAGAGCAGCGAAGGGCATCTCTTCCTGTGGTGACCAGGGGGAAATCAGTCCCTCTGTCCAGAGCTGTCCTCCTCACCCCCACATCCATACCCCCGGGAGCCCTCTCTCTATTTATTAAAAAGTCAGCTGCCAGTGTTGCTCAGGGCTGCCCCTCTTCACAAACACCAGCGCAGCCTGGAGTGGAAGAAGGGAGGTTCGGGGCCACTGGCTGTAGGCCCCTCTGAAGAGTGAGCAGCCAGAAACTGGGCTTGGGGCCAGCTGGGGCCGAGCGAGGCTCAGACCCTGAGAGCCTGACCTGGGGGGAGAGCCCAGACCCAGTGATGAACTGGTCACCGTGCCGGCTGAACTGCTGTGAGATGGGGCTCACCGCGGGCCTGGAGTCTCCACGTGGTCCCCCAGCCTCCCCCACAACCACTACGGTGCTCACCCATCCAGCAGCCACCCGGGGCTCCTCCCACCCACCCCAGCGCCCCGGGCCCATTGCTACGCCGCTCTCCGACAACCTCCCCCTTCTCCCACTCCTGCAGCCCAGCCCAGCCCCTCCGCCCTCCTCCCCACCTCCCCCCTGCGGGGCACCACCAGTGATCGGCTTAGCTGGTCTCCCAGATTCCGCTCTGTTTTTCCCCCACCCCCAGTCCCTGCTCTGCAGCCCAAGTGATCTTTTAAAAATGTAAATCGCTCAAGCTACTCCCCACTTAAAACGTTTCAATGGCTTCCCATGGCTCTTGAGATTAAGACAAAAATCCTTTAAATGGCCCACAAGGCTATCAACAGGGCACAGGTTAAATAAATTAGGGTTTGCCCTACAATAGAATGTCGGGCTGCTGGAAAAGGAGGAGCTCCAGGCCAAGACGGGGAACCCTCTCCCACAGTTATGCGTGGGAACGGGGTGCATGCACAACAGTTTTAGAGTAAATTTGTGCTTATGCAAAAAAAAAAAAGTGGACAAAACCCCAACCAGTTCTCATTTAAAAAAAAAAAAAAGTTAGGGGGAGGGGATTGCGGTATACACGCGGGCTCCTGTGTGTGTTACATAGGTATTGCGTATCTTGGGAAGGGGGCTCAAAGGGAAGACTGGTTGTCCTTGGGGCCTGAATGGCTCGGGACGGGGATGGAGGAGACCGAAGCCAACACCTTTTTGTACATTTGAATATTCAGCCATGCAATGCATTACCTATTCAAAAATAAATGCAATTATTTTCTTTAAAATAACACATTTTTTAAGTAGGGGGTCCGCAAGGAGACCCCGTACCTGCCATTCCTCAGCCTTCTCTTGTTCCACTCACACACCCTCTGCATCTTTTATTTCTGGTTAATTCCTGTCCCGTCTCAGGGCCTTTGCATTCACCGTCTCCCCCGCTGCCTTGGTCTGTCCTCCACATCCCATCCTGGTCTGGCTGATTCTCCCTCCTCTGTCTATGCCCAAATCTGTCTTCTGGAAAGTCTTCCCGGATGCGCCCCCCAGCCTGACCTATCTTCACCGTCGAGTAGCCCCCTTCCCCGCGTGTAGGTGTCTGTGGGCAGAGCTCGTATTCTGGCTTGGGCACCGCTTCGCCAGCGCCCAGCACTGAGCCTGACCCACGGTACTCAGGGTATGGGTGCACCAGCAGGAAGGCGAAGGTGCCTGGGGAATTCCCAAGGGGCTGTTGCCACGGGGCGGGAGGTGTCCACCTGGGCCTCGAAGCGCAAGAAGGATTCTGCCAGCCTCACAAGGCGGACAGTGCTCCAAGCAGAGCTCAAGCAGCTGGATTTCTCGAGCAATCCGTTTGCCAATCCCTGCTCCCCCACGCTCCAGCTGTGCGTCTTGGGCCAGTTACTCCCCTCTCTGCGCCTCAGTTTGCTCCTCGGCAAAATGGAGCCACTGGCAGAGACCTCTCCAGGTTGCCAGAGGCGGGGTCTGCCAAGCCCACCGGGCAGGTGCCCACACGGTAGGCGTTGGATAAATGCCGGAGGAACTGCTGCGGGCGCGGGGAAGGGGTTAAAGCCGGGCGCTTTTTAATTGTCAAATGACTGCGGGCGATTAGCGCTGGCAGCTTCCTCAATAATCGCTCTTCTCTGTACCTGCTGGGATCTTAATTAAAAAACAAAGAGGCTCAATTTAAAGGCCATTACTATGCTAATGCGGCCGGGCGGGCGGTGATTAAGCGGCTCCGGCGGGTGGCGGGCGGCTGGGGCGGGGCGCGGGGCGATCAGTTACCCACTAAACGGCCGGGCGGGCGGCTGTTTGAGGCGCTGCCCAACTCTGGCGCCAGGACCCGACCTGCCGGGCTCGTCCCTTGCCCGCCCTCCGCCAGCCCAGCCAGGGCAGAGACCCCAGGAGGTGGTCTCCGAGAGCCCCTTCTTTCTCCCTAGCAAAGGGTCGGGCTGTGGATAGGAAATCATGCCAGCCACACCTCCAGGGGCTTCCTCTTCCAGAATTTCCCTCCTGCCTCCCACCGGCACTGAGTTCTGTTGGCTCTGGTGCCCCACTTGTCAGCTTACTCTCCCAGGCCCCTCAACTGAGGAACGTGTTCTGCCTACGCACTCTGAGTCCTGGCACCCACAGGTCTCAGGCTCCCACACTGCTGGGGCATTTGCTCTCCTGTCTCCAGCCACCTTCCCAACCTCCAGCAAGGGAGGAGAACGCGGTGGTCACCCGCCAGGCTAACCTGGGATGAAGCCCTGGCTCTGCCTGACCAGCTGGGTGGCCTGTGTAAGGAAGGGACTGCATGTGAGGCTCCTACAGGTAGGGAGCAGCTACATGAGAAGCACAGAGCACCCGGCTAGTCTGGTTCCTTGTGAGTTTGACTTTTAGTAGCAAAGCCTACCGGGGTGGGGCTCGAGAACTTGACAGCAAGAGCACAGGTGTGGGGCGGGGTGGGGAGGGGTACTTAGTCCAGATCTCAGAGAGACTGGGCAGTGAGGTCCTCAGTGGTTGGGCTGGCAAAGTTAATGTTATCTCTGGTTATATTAAGAGGAGTATAGGGTGGGGAATAAGGGAGGAGATGGCTCTTCTTGCCCCTTGGGCTCTTCTTGCCCAAGCTGCTGGGTGCCAGGCTGTCAGGGCTGTTTGGACAAACTCAAGCTTGTGACCAGAGTGTGGAAAACCAGCCATCAGAACCTGGGCGACAGGTAGAGGTAACTAGGAGAGGGAGATGTCAGGGGAGGGGTCACTGTCTTTGAGTCTGAAGGGCAAGAAGGAGTACACTTAACCTATAGTGTCCCAACTGAAGCTGGGCATTTGCACCCAACCTGGGACACCCACAAGGCTGTCTTGACCCCATGGTTTCGACCCTGGGCATGTTTTCATTGCCTGATAAAACGTGTCATCATAAACTTTGGTGACTTGGTTGGTAACATGGAAAATCACGCACCCTACCTGAGCCAGGGGGATAGTTTAACGTGGTAAACTAACCAGGACTAAATACAATTGACGACGGTGAAACTCCCCATGGTAAAGACCGTACAAGTTAACTTCAGAGTCAGATCTCTATAGATGGTAAGATGCAATTCAAGCACAGACCTGGTGGTAGAGCAAAACTTTATTGAAAAATTTTCCTAGAAAATAATTTATCTCAATGAAAATAATTTCAGTGAAATAAAAATGGAAATGGAAAAAAGTTGTAAATTATTTAACTGCACTAGAAAGAAAATTGATCAAAAAATTAAATTGCCTTAATGGAGGTTCCAGAAAACACTTACTCAAAGGAGGCGTATCACTGTCGTTATAACCCTAATTAAAATGCTGTGGTCCGTGTCCAGGGAATTCAGATCCTTGGGGTCAGAATGATGAGGCCAAAATGTCAGCTGGTCAGCGTTAGGCTCTCTAGCGATGCCTTGGATTTCTCCTTCTGAGACCTCCTTTCTCCTGGAAAACTCTGCTCCCTGGCACACCAGGAGCTCACTGAAGGGAAGCGACCCTGTGTCTTGTCCTCCACTGATTCCTCATCACCTAGCACAGTGCGTGGTCATGGCGGGTGTCTGGTCAACGCTTACAGAATCAACAAGTCTTATAGCCAAAGCCTTGAAAGGCAGTTTCTGCTTTTAAAAGGAGTCCTGGCACAAGGCTTGGCACTGGGCGAGTGCCTGAGTATGTGCGCTGTGGTTGGATGCGTGCAGCGGATAGACGGGTGGGCAGCTGAGAGGGTGACTGGGTGGACAGTGGGTGGACAGTGGGGCAGGTGGGCTGCAGGGGTGGAGAGAGAGAGGGATAGCAGCCTGAGTGGGTGGCTGGGTGGGTGGATGAGCAGGTGGAAACAAAAGAAACCTGATCAGTCTTCTTAGCCCAACATTCAAGGCTTCCAGCCTGACCCTTCCCCTTTCTCACTTCCAAAACGACTGACCCACTGTCTCCCTATCCCTGAAAATGGCCTCTCTGGTTCTCTGGCCCTACACAAGAGCCCAGACTCTGGTATCAGACACCACCCCGTTTGTTCCCATCCCAGCCCTACTGCTACCCCCTTTCAATCCTTTGTACTCTTTATGGCCCCTTCCTCCAGGAAGTCTTCCGTGACTCCTCCCCGCCCCTCCCCACCCCAGTGGTATTTGTACCTCAGCAGGCCCTGCCCTGGATCTGGCAGCCCTTCCTGGCCACACAGTTGTGGGCCTGGCCTCTTCTGACCAGTCAGGACCCTGGAGAGAAGTCCAGAGCCCTCTGCATCCTGTGGCATAGAATCTCTCCTTTTGCATCTGCGGGTCAGCCCCTCACCTCTTCGTAACCTCCCAGCCCAGGTCATGGGCGCAACAGCTCTGAGCTGACAGCAAATGCAAAGCCATTCCAAGTGGTGGGCAGGGGAGGAGGAGGCTGAGACAGGAAAGGACTTCAAGCACAGGGAGGTCCAGGAAACTGTGCAGGGAGGCAGCAAGAAAGAGCAGGAGTTCTGGAGCCTGATCGCAGCTCTGATGCTGAGCGGTTGCATTACCCTCTCTGAGCACCATTTTCCTCCTTCCTGAAAAGAGAGTGGCCATGCCTACCTGTGAGGGGTCTTATGGCAGAGGGGTCTGTGTGCAAATAAGGCACAGGGCCTGCTATGTAAGAGAAAGTAAATTTTAGTAAGTAATAATAACAGGAACAATGGCTGCTGGATTTGGCCACCAGGAGCTTGTGACTCAGTGGGAATGGGGGAGGGGAACCTGGGATCAGCTCAGAGGGGTCTGATGAGCCGGTGGAAGGAGAAGGCTCCTACTGTGAGCTCAGCATAGGGCCTGGCTCATAGTAGGTGCTCAATGAATGTTAGGTAGATGAGTGACTAAAAGAATCATCAAATGCATTCATCAGTGAAGGGCAGAAAAAAGAGGAAAGAGCTTCAACCCAAGGGGTAATAAAGTAGGCAGGTAGAGCCCTTAGCTTGGGGCCTGGCCTGGAGCCCACAGTCCCTCGGAGGGGAGGAAGGAGTATGTGGGGGGCTGCTAGGAGGTGATGCCCGCCCTCCACCTGCCAGGCCCTGCCCCTGTCTCTCCCTGATGTCACTAGGGAGGTCTGATCCCCAAAGAAGCCCCAGTAGTCCCTCCCCAGGGAAAAGAGCCTCCTGAGGCAGAGGCTGGGCCTTGCCTGCACCCACCCACTGCAGGGGTTGTAGCCCCAAAGGAGAGAGACTAGTTACCAGGTCCCCACCGTGTGCACACAGCAGCTTACTCTTAGGAGTGTGTATGTGTGAGTGTGTGTGCGTGCGTGTGCATCCTGGCAGCTCCCAGTGTCTCCAGTCTGGGCCTCTCTCTGAATTCCAGAACCCTGTATGCGGCTGCCCCTGGACGCGTCCCCATGGCTGGCAGAAGGCAGCTCACGCGCCACCATGGGCGGAACTGCGCCCCCCATTCTCCCCTCCTCCACCTGGCCTCACTGTCCGTTTCATGTAATGGCAGCTCCGTCCTGCCCATTGCCCAGGGCCCCAAATCATGTGTCCAGCCTTTGTGTGTCATCCCCTGGCGTCCCTGTCCACCTGCAGAGCGCACCCCGGCTCAGACCTCTTCTCAGCACCTCCCTGGTCTGAGCAGACATTACCTTTGGCCTGGATTATTGAGATAACCTCCCCACCCGTCTCCCTCCTACCGCTACACAGCTGCCTGAGGAACCTGGTTAAGATGTCAGATCAGATGCCCCCTCTGCTCAGAACCCTCCCACAAAACCAAAGCCCTGCAAGACGTGTGCCCTGCTTCTGTTTGCACATCCTAACGCCCCCCCAACCCCGTCCCTGCTCACTTGCTTTAGCAACAAGAGGCTCCAACACCTCAGAACTACTCGGCCTCAGGCCCTTTGCACTTGCTGTTCCCTCTGTTGGGAACCTCTTTACCCCCAGAGATCTCAGTAAGGCCTCTGACTGTTCTTTCTAAAATCCCTGGTCACCCGCATCTTGCTTCCCCCTCCATTTTTCTTCATCACATTGTCACCAGTTGTTACACTCTGTGTGCTAGGGATTTAATTTTCCTGTCCCCTCACCCATTAGAATGGAAGCTGGGGGTGGGGGTGGGGGTTGCAGGGGCTGTCCATTTGCCTCACTGATCTATCCCCAGCCTCCAGACAGGGCCTGGCACATAGTAGGCACTCCCTAAATGTGTGTGGAGTCACCGAAAGGGCGCCTGCCTAGCCAGGCTGGCCCCTGGATGGTACCCGGGGCTCCGGGCTGTGCCCGTCCCTCCCTGCCCCTGGTCCGTGACCTCCAGCCCCGGCCACCGGCTCCCGACAGCGCCCGGGGCCCGGATCAAAGGGCTTCGGAGCCGGCGGCCCCGCACAGCTGGGTCTGCGCGCCCGCAGGAAGCTCTGGGGCCGCCCTCGCTGCAGGCTCGGCCCCGGCGCGGCGAGGCCGCGGAGAGGCCCTGCGAGGCCCGCGCTCCGGCGGCCGCGGTCCGAGCGCCCGGCCACGCCGCGCATTCCAGCCGCGTGATTGACGCGCGCACCGGGGCCCCCGCCTGCGGCTCCCGCCGCCCGCCTGGCCCGCCGCCGCCGCCTCATCAAAGCAGATGTTTGCAGCTGGTTTGAGTTGGATCCCCATCAACAGGCCCCTTTTTGTCTCAAAATAAAAAACAGCTACGCCCGGAATGATAAGGACGCGGCAGGCACGTGGGGGAGATGTCAACGAGTCGGGGAGGCAGGAGGGCGAGTTGGGGAGGGAGGAGGCCGGGCAGCTCCCACTGCCTGCTCTTACCCCACCAGCTCCTCCAAGTGACAGGGAAACTCTCGCAGCAGCAGCTGGACCCCCAGAGGTGTCCAGGGTCCTGTCCCCTGGGCCCCTGTGAACTCCGGCTCATCTCTCAACCCCATCATCACCGACGGCTGGGCCCGAGGCAGTAATGTCCGCCGTGGAGGAGCCCGCCCTAAGTGCTCTGCGACCATGCCATCCTGGGATCCTGGCCACCAGCCTACGAGAGCCGGGCCCCGAGAGGCTGAGCACATCACAGTGAATGCCTGCCATATGGGGACTGTGGTCCTCGCCCCCGGGGTCAGTTAGCGAGTGGCGGACCGTTCTTTCTGACTCCAGAGCCAGCTTCTGAATTATGTCATGTCACCTTCCCCAGGAAGTCCCCAGCTGTCTTCCAGATTGACTGTCATAGTTTTCTGTGTCCCCCAGGTGTAGCCCATCAAAGCACAAAGTGTCTTGCTGCGCCAGCCCCCGTGGGGCCAGATTTGGCCTCGCTCTGTCCCTCAGGCACCTTGCGTGAGCCTATTTCAGAGTCAGCCTCCGTGGGTGTCGGCTGGGTGGAGGGGGAAGGTACAGCCAGTGGGACGGAGAGCTTCGGTTCCCTCCCCATGGAGGGAGTGTTTCAAGGACTGAGGGACTTGGGCCTGGAGAAACCCTAACGGAACCCAGGCACATATCTGCCACGTCCCCAGCGTGGCCCTGGGCAAGGATCTGTCGGAAGCCTGTACCTCAGAGGCACAGCCAGACCCCGTGATGTGATCAGGGAGCTTCATACTGAAACTGGCGATGAGGAGAGAAGGTTCCAGGGTCTGTGTCCGAGCACCACGGTGAGACTCAGACTGGGGAGGGAGTGGGAGACACGCCTGCTGAGATGCCCTCTGTGCCAGGCATGGGGCTAGACCCTCTCACACAAGGTAAAACTCAGCGGATTCTTGGTCACTAGGCGAGGGAAGATCAACACCCCCTTTTTACAGAAGAGGAAACTGAGGCTCAAAAAAAGGATGTGAGAGGCGCCTGTGTGGCTCAGTTGATTGAGCATCCAACTCTTGATTTCGGCTCAGGTCGTGATCTCAGGGTCCTGGGATCGGAGCCCCACGTCCGGCTCTGGGCTCATCGGGGAATCTGGTTGACATTCTCTTCTTCTCCCTCTGCCAGCTCTCTCTCACTCTCTCTCTCAAATAAATCTTTAAAAGGGGGGGGGGTGTAAATGACCCAGGGCCACACAGCTGGTGCTGGGGATGTGGAGAGTGCCCCTCTAAGCCTGGGGGCTGACAAAAGCTCTTGATGAGCCGGAGAAAGGGCAGAGGATGGATTGGCCCGCCCTGAGCCAGGTGTCCAGGCCTGATGCAATCACGTAAGGCCAGGGGAGTCACTGAGTCCCACCCCGGGGGCTTTCCCTGGGTACTAGAGACGAGGTTGCAATCGGAGCCCAGCCCGACAGGAGGTGTAAAGGCTTAACAGACGTAGAAGTTAGGTCGTATCGCTGTGAAGGGGGCCATGGGCCGAGAGCTTTGCTACCTCGTGGCCTTCTTAAACTCCTAGAAGCAGAGTAGCCAATGTTCTCTCTCGTCCTACCTGGCCGCCTATTTCATTTCTCACAAGGTTATTCACTCACTGATCCGACACTCACTGCTCACCTCCTTGATGCCAGAACCCGGCGTGGGAGGGGTGTGTGTGAATCAGGCCCAGTTGCTGATTTCTAGGTCGGTGAGGGCTTCAGACAGAGCTTCACGGAGGAGGTTCCGCTTGAATTGGGTCTTGAAGGATGAAGAGAAGTCCAACAAGAAGCAAAAGAAAGGGGGCGAGAAGACAGGCTTTGGGGGCAGGTGGAATTTTAAGTAAGGAGGCAGGAAGGGCTGGCTGTTTTCAGGCAGCAGTAGAGGAGCCTGGCGGCTGGAGTGGAGGATGTGAGGCCCGGCTTGTCTCCCTGGGGTAAGGCCTTCAGTGCCAAGATGAGGTCTTTGGGCTCATCCTGAAATCGGTGGGCATGCTTGGACTGAGGCCCCGGTGAGGGGCTACATGACCTGTGAGATGCCGCCGCAGGGGGATGGGAATGGCAGTGTGGCGAGGAGGGGACACCAGAGCTTCCACTCAGCGAGGATGGGGGACAGGTGCCAGAAATCTTGAAGAGATGATGACAGCAATCATGCTGCCTGCTTACTGAGCCTGCCTCCCGGTGCCCAGCCATCGTCCCCATTGACAGATGGGGCCGCTGAGGCCCAGAGAGAAGGGGCCTGTGTGTCATTCCTGTGCCAGGAAGGGACCGAGCCAAGATTCCAAGCCTAGTGCAGGCTTATGGACTCGAAGACCTGGGGCGAAATCCCACGGGGAGAGGCTGGAGGGTCCCCAGGATGTTACAAAGCCAATTTTATTGGAGATAAAAGAATCAGACATACAGCATTGCCTCTCTGCGGTTGTCAGTGGCTTAAGAGAAATTAATTAATCAGATTTGTAATCCATGTTCAAATGCTCCAGAAAAAAATTGGTTTTCAGAGTTTTGTTTATTAGCTTTATGAGTTTAATAAATTGAGCGTTAAGCAAATAAACCAATAAAAACTCAGAGGAGACAGAGATGTGTTCTCATAGCCGGGGACTCTTCACGGGAAGGACGTCCCTAAAAAGGGAATTTCTTACTCCAAAATCACAGATGATCCTGGGGGAGGGAGGATGTGTTTGTGACAGGGAGATGCTCAGTTTGGTTTAAGGAAAACCCATTCAGCTACACCGGCCGGGTGCCGGGCTTATGCTGAGTGAGCAGAACTTGGGCGCTCAGAGCCTGGAGGGCAGACAGACCTGGGCGTAGTACCCCCAGCAAAGGATGAGGGTGATCGGTGGGCAGAGAAATATCTGGAGGCACAGAGCAGGGAGGGAGTCTAGGACGGTGCTGCTGTGTGACCTTGAACCTGCCTTCCGCACTTTGGTGTCCTCATCTGTAAAATGGGGATGGAAACAGTGTCTTCCTTCTAGGGTTCTTGGAGGACTGAGTGAGGTGATGTGGCTGGACACAGACACACAGAGAACTGAGCCAGGAGTGCTTGGTCCAGCTCAAGCCAGACAGAAGCTAGAAGGACCCAGAACCCAGGGTGGGCTTGAGGGGGAAGCTTGGTTGGGACCTGTCCACCCGGAGTCAGGAGGGCTGCTCCCCAGTGGGGGGGGGGGGGACCAAGAAGGACAACAAGAGAGCAAGAGAGAGGCAGCTCTGGGGGGTGCCTTCTTCACGCCCGGCACAGTGCCGAGGGCTTCGCATGCAGGAGGCCCTTCCAACAGCCCTGTAGGAAGGTACCACCAGCCCCATTTCATAGATGAAGCAACTGAGGCTCGGAGAGGTTAAATGTCCTGAGCGAAGTCACACAGGGACAAAGTTATGGAGTCAGGCTGGAGCCCTGGGCTGCCAGTTCCGTCACCCCCCGCACACTGCTCTCCTGCAGGTGGCGGGTGGTGGGTGCTCCCGCCACACCTGGCTGGCAGTGGGGACCCACCTGCCCCACCTCACAGGTGGAACGGGACTGTGTTGGTTGGTTCAGCGTTCATTGCCCAAACATTTGCCCCTCACCTTCGTGTGTCTGGGGCCTTGTGCTCAGCTCTGAAGATGGAGGTGACCCTGGGAAGAGTGGACCTGGAAGCAGGGAAAGTGGGTTCCTTCCGGTAAATACCATAATGCGGAGGAGATGTGAGGATGGGGAACTCAGCAAGGAAGACATCAAAGACTGGAGAGGAGAAGGGGGGCTTCCTGGAGGAAGGGGCAGCCAAACTGAATCCTTCAGAATAAGCAGGCGTTTGGCTGTCAAAGGTCGAGGGCGGGAGGGATGGTGTTCTGGGCATTAGCGACAGCAGGAGGAGTGGCTCGCAGCTTACCTGGAGAACGGGGGGGGGGGGGGGGG